>JAAONU010000013.1:6918854-7477220 GCA_012932295.1 Cyclina sinensis
TTTAAGGATCTTAAATTCGCGACTACGACTTCACGTGCGAAAATGCCTATCAATCATTCATCTACGTCATTGGAAATTCGTCGTTTTTAATGAAGTCTAGTCACAAGGTGCCTGCAGAAGATGGTCTTGTTACAGCCCTGGATGGAGCCTTGACAAGCGATGGAAACATTGAAATAATTGTTGGTACATCGACAGGAAATATACTTCAGGTAGAGTCTTATTTCTATGGCAACAAAAGTGTTTTCTTCTTTTAATTTCACGTTATTTGTATGAAATCATTAGTAATAGTATAAAAAGTAACGTACTACTCAGAAACTTTATTAAAGTAATTCAAAATGTGCAGGTTAAAGATACACCCGCTTATATTTAAATTGTTTTTTTTTTATCACGTTTACAATTAATTAGCTAATAATATAATGTACCAAGTGTTTTACAACATTCATACTTGAACTGGGTCTGCCACTGTACTGCAAAATATAGTTCAGAAAAGAGCGTATGTTAGACAAATGTTACTTATCTTGATGGTTCACATACTCTTTATTAAGACAAAGAATTCCATTGATTTATGCTTCAGATGACTCTATCTGGCTATGGGTCACCAATTACGCTTTTTAGTAAGATAAAAGTGACACCTCCGGTCAGACGTGTTTTAATAAAAGATGAAGACACACTTTACGCAATAAGCGAAGAAAAAGTAAGTACTTCAGAATCGAGTCGTTAAGTTTAATTTGGTTTAGCTTAAACGAAATCATTTTCCTTGATGTACACTTGCTCTTAGAACTTAACATAAATTTGTCTCTACAACTGATTCCATGATTCAAATCTATACTCGAGCAAGTGTGGAAAGACAGTCACACTGAACTTTTATTTCTGGCGGTATACACGTACGAACCAGCAACTTCAGAATCATTTTTTGAAACATTTTCAATAAACTTATTTTGGTTCATTGTACATGTACAATTGACAAGTTGTTTTTTTCTCATTATCATTATAATTTATATGTTTTATGTCAATATATGTCTGTTTCACAATGAAACATTTTGATAGATATAATGAATATTGTCTTCAAAATAAAACTTAATATTTTTTATTCTTCAGTAGTTCCCCTTTATAAAAAGAATGATAAAACAGAAGTTGGCAACTATCGCCCAGTGTCTATCCTTAGTATTATCTCTAAGATTTATGAAAAAGTAGTGTATGATCAGGTTGAAGGGTATCTTTGTAACAATGATCTATTATATAAGTTTCAGTCTGGTTTTAGACGAGGTTTCTCAACTGATACATGTCTTGTTCATTTGTCAGATTTTATTAGATTTCAAATGGATCAAGGCAATCTTGTCGGTATGATCCTTTTGGATCTTCAAAAGGCATTTGATACTGTAGACCGCAGTATACTTCTAATGAAAATGGAGGCATTAGGTCTTGGTACCAACGTCTTAAGGTTGTTCAAGTCGTATCTTACGGAACGACAGCAACTGGTTGATTTTTCAGGAACTTTTTCCTCTTACTCCAGTATTTCTTGTGGTGTTCCCCAAGGCTCGATCTTAGGACCCCTTTTGTTTTTAATCTATGTAAATGATATGTCAGCTGTTGTTAAAAATAAACTGTTGCTCTATGCAGATGACTCGGGTATTATGGTTACTGGTAAAACAACGGCCGAAATTAAACATGCTTTAAATGAGGACATGGAGATTGTTAGCAAATGGCTCATTGATAATAAGTTGTCATTACATTTAGGTAAAACTGAGTCTATTCTTTTCGGCTCCAAGCCCAAACTTAGGTTAAATCCAAATTTAAATGTATCCTTTAATGGTCAGGTCATTGAGCCAACCTCATCAGTTAAGTATCTTGGTGCCACACTGGATCAAAATTTATCTTGCGATTCAATGGCTTCCTCAGTTATTAAAAAGGCCAACTCAAGGTTAAAATTTCTATATAGGAAACGTGAATATCTCACGCAACATACTAAAAAGTGTTGGTTATGTCTCTTATTCAGTGTCATTTTGACTATGCCTGTTCCTTTTGGTATTATGGTTTAAATAAGATGTGGATGAATAAGTTACAGGTAACTCAAAATAAGTTGATAAGGTTTGTCTTGAACCTGGACCCAAGATCTCATATTGGTCATGAAGAATTTAATCCTTTAAACTGGTTACCCGTGTCAAAACGAGTCGATCAAATTATTCTGACTCATGTATTTAAAATTGTAGCAGGCACAGCCCCTGATTATATGGGTGAACATTTTATTCCAACCAAGGATATCCACAGTCACAATACTAGGTTTCGTGAAAAAGGGTCTTTTGCAATCTCAAAAGTCAATGGATCCTTCGCTTATGTTGGTTGTAAACTATGGAACGGGTAACCATCTTCAATAACTAGTATTTCACAGTCCCATATGTTTAAGGTTGCTGTCAAAAACCATTTTTTAAGTCAAGTTTTATAATCTTTTTATTTAAGTAATCGGTATCATGTGTGTATCTTTTTAAATGCATTCCACTTACCGGTATCTTCACCTGTTTTTTATCGTAAAACGCTAGTAAGAAATGGTGCTTTTTCATATAATTTTTTATTACGAACTTTGATAATTTTTACTGGATATTTTTTTTACTCACATGTCATTAATTATTAATATGTGCTAAATAGTTGTGATATTCAAAAATTATTTCTAAACCAGGTCATTTTAATATCTTGACATTCCATGATTAGTTCTCCTCAAAGACATTTAATATATTTTATAGTATGTGCTTGCTTAAATCTGTGATATTCTGTAATACATGTCTCTCTATGTCATGCCGCCAGTAACAAGGACCACAATGGAAATAAGGGATCACTCTCTTTTTTGTGCTATCCTTTGTATTGTGTTGCATGACATGGTTCATACTCATGCTTGTACCTTATTCAATCAGTTAATATTTTATTGATACAACATGTTTGTACATAACCATTGTATGCACTGTGATACCGAAATAAATCTATCTATCTTGTGTTCGCGTTTAGAAAATAAATCAATTAGGACTACAGAATTTCTTAATAATAATATGTTTAAGCCTTTCGTTTGCAAATTAAATTGGTTAGAATTGTTACCGGTATTTTTATTCTTCTTAAAAGGTGTTTTTAATTCATCGGGCCAATTGCTCCGAAATTTCAAGCTGTGACGAAGCCATGAAGGTCCATGACCCACTGTGTGGATGGTGTGTGTACAAACAAAGGTAAATAAAAATAAACTTCCATCTTTACCTATAGTTCTCAGTCCCAAAATAATTCTTCGTTTAAAACAAAAACAAAATTTTCATTTGAAAACCATGTATAACAAAAAAAATGTATAACATGAAAAAATCTTTCCTCCTATTGAATGGGAGTCTTCGTTTACCTCTTTTCGTCTAGCTCTTTCTTTGAGATACTTTAAATATTCTGTCAGATGATACGGACAGTATGCAGTTGTACCCTTCAGTTATTCGGTTATAACTGAAACTGTTACTTAAAGAAACGTCATATGAAGAAATCAGGCATTAAACTCAGTCTTAATTGAAGCGAAGACTTTTAAGAATTTTCTTATCAAAGATTTACTTACAACAATATATGATCGACGTAGAACTATCTACTTAGTCTGATGATGTTTTTGTGTAAGAAAATTTAAGAATTATTATCAGACTATAAAAATGACCTCCTTTTAACAAGGCACGAGGCCGAGCCTGCTATGTCTCCAATATATGTCTGATCGACTTTTCTTTTTGTTTTACCAAGAATGACACGGAAAGCAGACTGTTTAGATGGAACAAACCACTGGATCTCTTCATTAAAGAACTGTAATTTAAAACTTTCAATTACACCATCGACTATACCTCTCCGTATCTCACGAAACACCAAAATTTCCGTAAGTCTAGTATTTTTGATGAAGTATGTGCAAAAGTAAAAGCTCACAAACGCTTTTGAAAACACCTGTCGGGGTATTAATCACGTTCACTGACAGCTCTAGTTCAAGGTGGAACCGGTAAGGACAACTGTATTGCAAGCAACATCAGCTACTTGTCTACTTATCTTAATTATATCTGAAATTTAAAATACAGTCAGATTTAAACGTGATCAGTGCGTGAAAAATAAGAGATACTGTTAGTTTTCAGATACATTGCAGAACAATAAATCTATTATTTGTGATTGCTTTGATTAAAGCACGTTTCTGATCTTACGAAAGTTTTCACCAAAAATGCAGTTGTGGATTTACCTTTTATTTTACAGGTGACAGTAATGCTCAGACAACTGCCAGAACCGCTTCCTGGCGACTTGTACCAGTGCACGCTGTTGAACGGCACGGTTACCATCGGCACTTTGAAAGCAAAAAAGAATGGAAGCTCTTTCAAATGCACTCTCCCTCGTATACATGGTAGCTTTATTATTCAGTCAGGATGAATCAACGTGCAGACAGTTTCAGTATTATTTCTGGCATTCAAAATTTATGTTTAGTCAATTTAACATGATAATTCCTGCCTTTCTGACTACAGCATAACCTAAATTTATGTGTTAAGCAACTAATAAATTACCTTCTATGAATATATAGGACACTTGTTTTTGTTAGTTATGTTCTCATTTTATGTAACTCGAATAGATGAATGACATTTTCACTTACGTATGCTTTGTAATTTCCTTATACTGCTGAAAAAAAAATACTATGTGACATTTCTAGTAATCAAAACTCAAATCCGGACGATGAAAGAGGAGATTCAAATATATACATACATTTTTATTAAAAGAGCCTCTTACAGTCACATATTTATTTCAAAATTGATGTATTATTCACTGCAGACTACCTTGAAGCAAGTCTGAAGATATCAGTGAGGACAATATCGATAGGCAATGTAGTGCTTTCTGAGGGTCCAATCTTATTCTTCCAGTGTGAAGATTTCACAAGGTGCTAAAAGATTTAAAATTAATATTTTGATAAAATGCAAATACAAATGTATATTTCAATATGTCAGGAAAATGTTTTCACTCTCTAAAAGTAACCATAAAACTCCAGGCTACAACAGCGATGCAGCATGATGATAATTTAATGCCTGTATGCAGTAAGACAAAACTAGTACATCAAATAATGACAACTACTGAAAGGTAATAACAAATATTGTACATTTACATTCCGTCAACTTCGTGATGAGAGAAAGATGTCAAGGCAAAATTATTGATATTTAATGAGGTTTTCAAATGCGTTTGTATTGATTTAATTCCCGTAATATTCTAAAAATCTTAAATATACTAAAGAGGTTTAACTTTTGATTTTGGAAATTGAATTCCAGAATCATTGTAAATTGCTTTGTTTTCACTTGTTTTTATAAACAAGCCGATTATGTCTTATCTACACATAGAATGATCACAGTAAAACTTGCACATACATTGATAGTTACACAGTTATTTTCACTGCAGATGCGGAGATTGTATTAGTAAAACGAGTCAAGATTGCCAATGGTGCACACAGGAAACAAGATGTCAAAGAAAAGGATCACCTTGTTCCACTGAATTAATAGCCTCTGTAAGATTTATTTTAATCTTAAAAGATTTGTGCAGTTTGATACTTGATCAGTGAATTACACTGTCTTTATATTGAATACAACCCAAACAGTAGTGTTTAAATATCCTTTAGATATTGAGAACGATAAATCTTTGGCAATTATTAGACAGCGCTCAGGAGTGCGCCGATTGAAGATTATGTTGATATCATTACGTCTCTTCATTAAATACAGATTATTGAAATTTAACCAAGATTTAATCAGAAACAATGATAACATATTTCATCGGTGTGAAATTAAAATATCATTTTTGATAATCATCAACATCTTTTAAATATTTGATCCCTTGATATGTTTTTTTAATAAAGTATGTTCAATCTTGCAACATTTCTTTCAAAAAGGCGTTTCTAGGCAGTAATCTACCCTTAATCCAGGAAAGTAACTGCTGCGTGGTGTGGCGCTTCATATGACAAAATTAGGGATTTATTAATAACGGCTTATATGATTTTGTTTGTTTCGGTTTCTTTTGCAGTTACTTTTTGGGTAATGACTTGAAAGCATGTGTATTAATTACAAGAAAGTGCACATGTGTTTGTATAGATGCAATCTCTGACAAACCCGACAGACAATCGATTCTTTGGTTCAGCAGTTAGAGCTTTGGTTTAACAAATTACGTATGATAGAGGCGCCATGGTACAAATGGTTCTCACAGATGGATGTTTAAATGCATTAAGAGTTCTACAGTTACATAAATATTCTGAATGTGTTAAATTACATGTATCCGACACTTTTTACGTCTGCAGAATCTTCTGCGCCAACTTGAACTTGAGTCAATTTTAAAATACACAATGAGGTGGCTGTAGCTTATTGTTTTTGAATCCAAAAAAGTATTAAGGTGTTCTGTTTTATTTCTTTGTCAAGGGAGCGTTATTATTATTTCTAATGCTTAGGCTAATACTTAGGTAAGCACACACAATACTACACAGAAATAAAATTTAAGAACAGATACTGAGGTAGTTTTATTAAAAGAGGTTACAGAAATCGCTCACCTATATGTAAATGGTATCGACTCAAACAACATAAAAACGAAAAAGAACAAAGGTATTAATAGCATTCCATCGGTTTGTTCTAGTAATATTTTATTCATTTACAGAGAGAAATCTGTCCAAGCTTAGCAGATATGAAAGGTCGTGTTTTCGTACATTCTGGTGTTTGGACTGCTGTAAAATTTGATACAAAACATCTTCCAAAGGTAAGATAATCATTATCGCTATTTACCATGCTGTAAAACTTCTATTCAATCTCATTCATCATTTCTAATCTGAAAGTTAATCTACTTTGTTGTTGCAGGCCAACCCTACAGCTTACTTGTACACGTGCGAGATACCAGCCGCCGCAAAACTGTCAGCAGCTGTTCGAGTCGGGGATTCCATATTCTGTAACATAAGTGTTAGTCTCTCATTTCTAAAATTACCTTATTGTGGTTCAATGATAACATGTTATTTATAAAAGTGTCTGTTAAAATTCATTCTCTGTAAAGATTCTCATTTTTAGAATTACAAGTTAACTGTAGAAAAGTTGTAAAGTTGTTTATCCTGTTTTTAGTTTCAGTTACAAAATAACCACCTGACATATTAAAGATAATGAAATGCGCCGTCATTTATAATGCAATAGCTATTCTTGACGCTGAAATACTATTTCGGTCATTTTTTTTTTACAGATATCGTCTTCTTCTGGTGTGCCAAAACAAGATTTCAAAGTTAGAGTCAGTTACCTTGTGGAAGGTCAGCCAACAGCAGAAATAGACGACGAGTTTGATAATTTTGGTACTATCAAATTTTCTGAATTCTTTTCTTTTCTTCCGATAACGAAACGGACGGACAGGCGGACGACTGACAACCGTAGACTTCGATCCTAACAGTCCATTATTAAAATTTATTTCTGTCAACACATATTTACGTCCTAGTCTTCAGTCGATAAGTTCCAAACCACGAAACGTTTTTGGAGAACAAATCAGAATAACGTTATCACATTTAAACTAAGATAAAGAAAATGTGAATGAATAATTTAAAATAAATGAAATCATGTCCCTATATTTTAGTGACGGTATATAACTGTTCACTACTAGCAAAAGACTACAGTCAGTGTCAAGCGTTAAATAAAAGCAAATACAACTGTAGCTGGTGTCCGAACAGAAATACTTGTGGGTATGAAGATGAACAATGCGCCTTTGGAACAAACCCTGCACCTACTGTAATCAAAGTAAGTTTTTCGATGAATTAATAAGTGTCCCAGTTTGATGACTGTCCTGCAAGAGTACTTTTTTCGGATTAAAATATGATCTGGTATAATGAGAAGCAGTGGTCGAGGGGTTTGAGTGCCGGATTCCCACTCCTGAAGTTGTTGGCTAAAATCCCACCAGGACTGAGACTCTCTAGTGACATTGCACATCCTTCATTTTCGGCGCGAGTACTGGTTTGGACCCAGGAGACTGTCATCGAGAGAGATTAATATAAGTTACAAGAACTGGCCTCCACATCGATGTAAAATGAATACGTTAAAACTAAGAGACCATTTCTGCATCATAGTAAGAACTATCAGAAGTATAATTGAATAATTGAATATCATCATTCATACTTGTAAGCAATTCTTAACATAGTTTCAAAGATATGTAAACAAATGTTTAACATGACTATATGTATTACAGATCTTGCCAAGAAATGGCTCTACCATGGGAAATACTAGGATAACTGTGTCAGGGATTAATTTAGGTACAAAAATAGCAGATATAGAATCCGTTGAAGTGGCGAATATTCCATGTGAGCTTAGCAAAGATGAAAATGACTTTCTTGTGATAAGTCTTGAAGATTTCGAAAGCAAAGTTCCAACACAGTAAGTTCAAAAAGAATTGCTGATCTTCTAAAAACAATTGTCAGCCTTATAAACAAAAGCATGTATGTTTTAATTTCTAGACATTGGCTCTGTTTTAGGCGTAAACAAGTCAAAAAAGTTTTTTTAAAAAGCATATCAGGGGAAAAACATAGTAAAAACAAAGCCCCCGAACCCAGTCAAACAGTAGAGGAAAAGATAGCATCAATTCCTTTAAAGATCAGTTAAGAAAGAACATCACAAACAATTAACGACAATGAGAACCCGAGAGGTTTTTGCTACTGCGCGTTTGAAAACGATTCTAGGGTGCATCATCCTCGCAATTGGCTCAACAGGTTCTCCTAAGAACAAAAAAGGTGAAGGAATGGCAGTAGATATTTAAATGATTTTATTTTAGATGGTATTTGGTCAGAAGGCGCAGTTGACAACCTTAAAGGTAAAAGTTTTGCTTTACTTTGAGTTGGTGCCATTTAATGTGTTGTAAGAATGCCATTGCATGAAAAGCGACATAATTTTTCAAGTGACTTCACGACCTACGTAATATTGACATATCTTACGCGCGTCTAGCTTTTGTATTAAAGGCACTACAACAAAGTATTTGCGCGCTTAATCACTGACCCGAAAGAAAGGGGACTGTAAAAAGAGTAATTCTGGTACAAGATAATGCACAGGACCTACTCAATTTAAATGTAACAGAATGTCGGTGAACATGCAACAATGAGTGATCAATAAAATAACACACACTTAACAATTATCAAAAATGACTACATTGGTTATCGCCTTGGAACAGTCAGTGTCAAAACATATGCTACTAGCAAGTTTAAACCTCACATTTGCCCAATAGGTTATCATAAGAACAAACAAGAACAAGTTATCTTTGGTGAATTAACTCCAACTTACCTATCAACTCCACAGTGTTGCATGTAAAAGCACACATACATACAAAACATAAAAACCCAATGGCATAGTAGAGTGAAAGGGATAGGTACTCAATGACGTAACTGAAGCCAGAGCCTTTGGATTAAAATCAGCAAGAACACGATGGCAGGAATAAAAGATACTTTCTATGTTCTTATAAAGATTTTTTTCATAGAAACTTTTATAAACTCTCTAACCCCTGCCACCGTCGTGCAAACAAAGAGGTAAATACGCAAAGCAATCAACTGCAGACGGGTTAATTATCAAGCAGGCAGAGTGCTACAGAATATCATGTTGGTACCCTTTCTTTTTCAAAATACAGATGGATTTTACAAATGACGTTTAGAAATTAATATTTTATTTTTATTTTCTTTAATTTATAAATCAAATCTCCATAAAACACGGGTTGAGAAATATCTTGTAGCAGTAGTGATTTTAAACTGTAAATGTATTTCTTATTTAAATCTGGGTATCGGCCATAAAACATGCAAAACGTTTGCAGTTTTTTAGATCGTTATAAAACCAAGATGAATTAGGACTTTAACATATTAAAATGTTACGTTTTATGTGTTATTTAGAATAGTGTGTTACACAAGACCTTCTGTGAATGCAAGAGCGGGTTTCGTTAACGTTATAGTGAATGGAATGAAGTCCTCATCGTACATAGAATATTCATACAAGGTAAAGTTATCAGAATAAGTGTTTACCTAATTTTAAATATCATTTTTTACTTCTAGTTGTTTGTATATTTATACTGGTCGTCAGTAAAAAGTTACCAGTCAGTTAAATGTCAATATTTTCAACACAAATTCTAAAATTCATATTTAATCAGTATCATTCTTTACTTTAATTCATTACAATTGCATAATGTATTGAAATGGATTGAAATTGATAATGACGCAAAGTCTTCAAGGCTGATTTATCTCTTAACGTCAGAAATCAAATGTCACAGACCTTAGTATTGTGTATGTCCTCCTTCGGCATCAACAACGGCGTGACATCTTCGCCTCATACTGCTAATAAGGCGTTGTATTCGGTACTGGGGGATCGCCTCCATTCCTCGGTTAGTGCTTGTATCAGCTGATTACGGTTGGTGATCTTACGTCTGCCGTCATAAACGTGACGTCCGAGTTGGTGCCACAAATGTTCGATCGGACTTAAATCTGACGAAAACACAGGTCAGGGCAGAACATGCACATTATATTCACGAAGAAAGTCCATTGTGACTCTGGCAGAGTGAGGCCTTGCATTATCTTGTTGAAAGGTTGTGACGTCACCATTTGTTTGCAGAAACGGAAGAACTACCGGCTGCACAATCTCATTGACGTAACGCTGTGCCGTCAAACTCCCGTCAACAACTACCAACGGTCTCTTGTGTCTCCAAGATATACCCGCCCATACCATTACGCTTCCTCCACCCCACCGTGGAGCTTGGCGCACACAACAGTCCGCATATCGTTCACCACGCCTACGCTACACTTTACGTCGTCGATCAGGCATGTCAATGCAAAATCTTGATTCGTCTGTAAACAAGACACCTTTCCACTGCCTTTGATTCCATCTCACATGCTGCCTTCACCATGCATAACGATTGCGGCGCCATTTCCGGTGTGAGCACGTTACCCCTATATACATTATACGCTTTTATGTTACGTTCATTCAGCCGACGACGCACTGTTGACTCGCTAATTCGACGTTGGTGGTTACCAGTTGTCTCCCGAGCAGTTTCTACCGCCGTACGAAAGCGATCGCAGAGATGCGTAAGGACCATACGTCGGTCCTGTTGACGTGACGTTACTCTCTGACGTCCTGGACGCTGCTTGTCCTTCACAGAGCCAGTTTCGTCATTGCGTGCAATAAGTTTCATCACTGTTTGGTAACAACAACCAAATATTCTAGCTGCGTCACGAAAGGACGCACCTGCAGAAATCATACCGACGGCCTCCTGACGTTGTGCCTCGCTAAGACGTCCCATGCTTTGTAAATTTGTTCACTTCTGTTTGCCTTTCTGTAGCAATTTGTAATGCTTTCAAATACGCTAGCAATATGTGAGATTTGGGATGTATACATGTTACGAATCACGAAAACCCCGTTTTGAACGTGCGCACGGTGGGCAGTATTCCGAGCGTAAAACAGGTTTACTTGTGTGTACATTTACGAGAAAACGGATAATTTGCAAATAGAAACTTGTCATATGTATCTCTGTGAAACGCCATAGTAGTACATGAGACTTCTATTGTGGTGACTTTCTATTGCCGGCCAGTATAATATATACTAGCAACATGTTTATGGTTGTAATGAATGAAATTCTAAGGCATAGTCTTCTTTTTCTATAACTAGATTAAAGCAAATAACAACCCATTCCAGCATGGGCAGAAATCTCTTTTCTTGATTTATTTCATCCGCATATCTTAACTGAAACCGCTCAAGTTATCGTTAGCTTGTTATCTTATTTATCATAAGATAAATATACCGCTTTTGATTAGTTTGTAGATGTTTCCTTTTCTTCAGTTTTTTTTCTAATTGAAAATGACAAAAGAAGAGGTTCAGGTACCACCCAAAAAGGGATGTGTGATGCCAGGAGAGACAGCGTTCAATATATTTAGGATAAACCTGCACATTTGTTGGATCAACTTTATTTATTTTTCTATTTACAGATCCCAACTGTAACGAAAATTAGTCCAAAGTTTGGTCCAATAGCTGGAGGAACAAGTGTTACATTGTTCGGTCAGAATCTTGGGATTGGCAACAGAAATATTAGTGTCATGCTCGGAAATAAACAATGCCTTGAACCAATGGTCAAATCTGGTTTGCCACAAGCATACATGTAAGATTTGATGGTAAAAGAACCGTAAATATCATTTAGTTTCCTACCTGTTAATTAAAGCTTCGGTACTTTTTTGTATTTCCTGTCAAAAAGAATTAAAAATCCTTTATAAATGTCGTACTTTCTGTATCAAAAAAGTGACTACAATTTTATCAGATGGCTATGAATTTGAATGTTGTGATTAAAAAGAGGAAAAATACATTCTGCATTTCTATTAGATATAGGTAGAACAGACTTACCCAGTCTCAAAATATCTACTTCAGGTTTTCAAACAATTGTATGATCGTCTGTACAGTCGATCGAGGATATAGCGTGAATGCCACAACCTTGGATGTTACCTTAGATGGTAAAGAAGTAGTTTATATGGAACCAATACAGTTCATATTTGTCGCTAATCCAGAAGTATTTTCAGCAGTAGAAAAGAAAGCATTTCTGAGGTTAGTCAGCAACAACCATTTCATGAATAATAAATACCTTCGCTTTTTTTCACTTGTTATCTTTTAGGGCTACGATAGAGAAATGAGTCTACAGCATTATAGATACAATATCATTTAGCAAACAGTATACAAAAGTTGATAACTACTAAACACATTAAATTCAATCCGGCATTATATGTTTTTCTCCTAATATCGGATTTGATGCTTTGTTTATTTCAACTAAAGATATGTTTACTCATTTATTCATCCTGTCATTTCATCGAACGTTCTTGTGTACACACCTTGTTCGCAAAGATATATTAAAAAGTTAATTTTAATCTGTCTTTCAGCGGCGGAACAAAAATTAGCATTGTTGGGAGGTACTTAAATCATTCTTTTGCTGCAAAAGCTACATTAAACTATGAAGATGAGATACAGGTAGTTATGATATCGAATTATGTTGTTTTTTCTTTTCGTCAAACATCCTTGTTTGAGTAGATCATTTTTTCAGAAGATCGACTGTAAGGAGAAAATGTTACTTAAAATAATCTTTCCATTATATATATATAGCCTTCCCTGCACTGCTATTATCCAAACAACATTTTCATGTAAGCAATTGTATTTCATACTATGCACAGAATAAACTATTTCAGATATTCTCATATCTATTGTTTTTTTTCTAACGCACTGTAAGTATAATTACAGCCTTATCATTATATTTAAACGTCGACAAACATTCTTACAACTGTTTTCCAATTTTCTCAAGGTCTGGAAATGTGAAATTGAGTCCTCTGCTGTAATATTATGCAATGTTCCAAGAGCGCCGGAGAGCTTGAGGAACGAGTTACTAAAAAGGACCGGAACTACAAAAAAATTAGAGTGTATCAGAGTGATAATAGTTCTTCACCTAGACAACGTTCAAGCAGAGGTTGAAGTAGAATATTACCAGGATCCTATTATTGACAACATTCCAGGAGAAAATAACGTCGTTATATTCAGTTCTGACAATCGTCGCCTGACAATTACTGTAGGTGTCTTTAGTGTTTATTTCACATTGTTTAAAGTTTTGTTATAAAATTTTAAGTATTCTATTAATTTTCTTAATGACTCCGGGCGACAAATGATAAAACGTCCTACTGACATGCTTTCCTATGAACTTAACCATGCATTGGAAGAAAAAAAAAAGGATATTAATTTTTAACATTTTGAACTGATATTTTAGGATATACTCTTAACAATAAAATCGTAGTTTAAACGGTTTTAACATACAAAAAAGGTAAACTAGATGCCCTTGTTAATCCTCAAACGCTCATAAAAGAAAAACTTGAACGATATTACAAATGTAATGTGAAGTTAATTTCAGAAAATAAAATTATGAAAATTGATCATAATGTCGAAGTAAAATCACGGAGAAATCTTCTTAAAAGTGTGTCCAAAATTGCATATGTGGCCAAAACACAAAATATTTCTTTATAACACTTCTCCACATTTGGAAATTTATTATCGACATTGTTCAAAACAATAATTTTATCAACTTTACTAAAGCATCCCTGCCAAGTTTAACCAACGTCCATTTTATAGAGATGTCGTCCTAGGCAAATTGTTGATGCATGGTGCAAAACAGAAGGCACGACGGTGATCGACAGAGATACACCACATGGTCACAAAAAATGTTTGATAGGATAAAAGTCCATCGATTTAAAGCTTGTTCTCATCAGCTTCAGCTCTGCTTTTACAAACTTGAATCCAGAGCAAGAAACAAAACCAGAGTGAGATCAAACAGATGCAATGCGTTTATACATAACTTCTATATTTTCATACTAAATTTCAGATTCAGTGTTATAAATTTTATTCTAGGGTGGACAGTTGAACTTTGTTGCTGGTACATCTGACATTAACATCACAGTCGGCAGAGAGACATGTCCCCTTGTGGAATTACAGCCTTCATATTTAACATGTATTATGCCAAGAATCAGACCAGAATTGGCCAAACTAAATGCTGAGCTCCAAGAAGTTGAAGTAAGATACAAAAATACTCGTACGGACAGAAGTACATGTAAAAAATTCGAATAAGCAATATTCCCAATTCTGAAATACTTACGTTTTGCTTCCGTGGAGCAATGTTAACAATGAATTGTTGTTCAAAATTTCTTTATTTCAATCCACAAGCAGCCATTTGTGATATATCATAAAACTTAGCTATTGGATTGTCCAGAAATGAGTTATGTTTTAAGATAGTTATTTGATGTAATGACTCGTTTCAAATGAAAAACTAAAGTAATATCAGTGTGTTACTCGTAAAAAAAGTCTGAAAGAAATTATTCCGCTGTTTCAAAATATACTTCATTTTTAGGTAAAAATCGGAAACATAAGAAAGAAAGTTGGATATGTGCAGTATAAAGACAATAATCATGGTATAAACAGTGAAATGATGGTTGTTTTGTCGTTAGCAAGTATAGCCTTTGTTCTTACTTCTTTAGGTAATATAAATTTGTATAACCTTTTAAATTTGTATTAAATGAAAGCCAATTAGAAAACAGAAAAGAGATCGTTCTTGTTCTTTATTATATATGTTGCTTATAACATACAACAATAAAACAGTATGGCATTATAATTGCCATGGTTTATAAAGCAAGCCATTTTCAGTTTGTCTGTCAACTAGCTTTTAAACGATAATTAATATGTAACTTAATGAATTACGGTATAACTCAAATAGAATTACGTAAATGCCACACCTATGTGAATGTGCCCCTAAAATATCACCTTTATATTTAAAACAACTGGGATATAGAACTATAGAGCGCTGAACAACAGGTATAGCCGTATCCTTTAAAAAAAGAACTAAAGATACCAGCGTAGTAGTAATTAAAACTGATCACAGCTTGCTTCAGGTCAGCTTTAAGATCGCTCTGTACACGTGCTCAGATTTGCTTTAAAATATTTACTCCTGAACTATCAGGTCAAATTTGATGAAACTTTGAAAGATATCCCTTACATGAAGCTCTGTCAAAGTTGTTTAAGAATTCTAGTATATGCAGAACTCTGATTGATAAGACAACAAGATTAATAAACTTTGTCTAAAACCACTAGGCCCAGAGCTTGGTGTGTAGCATTGTCTGATGGGCCTCTACCAAAATCGTTTAAACAATTGACCACATGATTAAAATAGAAATTCATTTGGAACTCTTTGAAATTCTTCTTATACCAAAATCGTTTAAACAATTGGTCACATGTTTAAAATGGAAATATATTTGGAACTCTTTGGAATTCTTCTTATATGAAATTGCAAGGCTTATTTTGTCAGAAACCATACGACTGAAACTTATGAAATTTAGTATGTAGCATTTTCTTGTAAACCTCTAGCAAGACTGATCAAATTATGTTTCTGGAGCCATTACTGGTCCAATCTTGGGGATCAACATTTGACAAAGATCTATGTAGACAAACTCTTAAAAATCTTTCTTGTCAGACTCCATAAGGTTGAGATATCTGAAGTATGGTATTTAACATAATTTTTTAAATTATACACCTACTGTCATTATTTGCTACATCCCGGGATCACATTTTTGACACAGAAACTAACTTGAAAATCTTTGAAAATCTCCTTGTCTGAAATCACAACGCCCAGAATTTTGGAATTTTCCGTAAAGCATTATTAAGTGGACTCTACCGTTCAAATGTTGCTCCCAGTGTTCATTGTTTGCTTCAAAATTTCGGTCAGACATTTAAACAATCTCTAAAACTCTTCTTGTCAGAAATCATTAGGTTTAAACATCTCAAATTTATTTTTACAAACCATTTTTTAGAAAAAATATTCAGAATAGTCTTGTCAGAATCTTTTAAAACTAGGTATGTTACATTTTTTTACAAAAATCTACCGATATTGTTAGGGTTATTTTTGGCTCCACCATGGGAGACAAATGTTTCCGAAATTTTGGATAAATCATGGTTTAATTCCTTTTTAAGGATGATATACCCATTACATTGCAACAGTTTTACTGAGCAGAAAGATTTTTGCCTATTTTTGTATCAATTTAATTTATATTCTATTCACAGGAGCATTTTTGATTTGTAGAAAGATAACAAAGCACATTAAATTGCGGAATCAGAGGAGCAGCATATGTAGGTATATATCGCATATCTAATTGGTAAATATTGGTCAGCGTTTTCAAAATGTAAGACTGAACCGCTAAATGACATTTTGTGTTTTGCAAATGATTTATTTATTGCATTTAAATGAAAAATATGAATAAATAGTTTTCTGTTGTCTTTATGCGATACTTTCTTTTGATACAGAACTAAATAGCTGACATAATAATCTTGATAAGGAGAGTTTACTCTATGTAGATATTTTCATTTTGCATGATAGGAAAAGGGGACGTGAAAGTAATCGAGAGAAACATGTGCTTAGCAGTTAAGGTATTGAAAGACATATTGCAAAATAAAAAGTTATGAAATATAATGTGTAAAGTACCCTTCGTAGGTGGTAGTTAATTATAATAAGGTATTCCTTGAAACATGTTTGTTAGTGACCAATTTATATCTTTGTTAAAAAAAATGTATTTACGGCTTACAGAAACCCAGCTCAGACTGGCCAAGGAGATTGTTCAAAGCAGCGCAAGAATTCCAGTGTATACACAGATATGTATGACACATGTCAGCCGGACGTTTACGACAACATCCTAGAGGAAACAGACAACCTTTATTTGTCAGGTACTGAACAAATTCGGATACACTCATCGGAGTCGAATAAGCTTAGCATGCCATACCTTGAACCGATATGCCATTCCGATCATATTAAAGGTAAACTAGCATTTCAGATTCAAGTGGAACAAGGGAATGGGGCTGATGTAGTTGTTAAAGCGGAAGCAAAAGACAGTGATTCGTATATACACCCGGTACTCTGTGATCTAACAAAGAGTGAATTAAACGAAGAATTTCAAAGTGAATAATAATATCTTCAGACACTAATTAAGAGAGACACAGTTGTGTCTTATTACTGTAAAGATGAAACTTTGTGCGTCAGATTAATGAAACACAGATTTGACTTCTGTATTTGTGTATATACGTGAAAACAATCGTCTTTTTATTAACTCATGATGTGTTCCTTATAAACTGATATTATAGTCTACGGTGACCATGCAACAGATATTGAATAGTATTACTTTTCATCTACAATCACTTTTAAGAGCAAGAAAAAACAAACATTTTCTGCAGCTATTGAACGAAAGACAAATTTATTGAAATTTCTATGTAAATATCGTTTCAATCTGCAATTGCATGTTTGCTATTTATTTTATCTTTTGATTATGTACGATGTATCGTATGTATGGATGTAAATTTAACCGTGTAATAAAACTTTGAATTTGTGTTTTTTGTTTAATGAAATAGAAATCGTGGTATGTTACGACGCAAATTGTAATAAAAATGCAAATTGTAATAATTATTACAATTTGCGTTTTTGTTGCAATTTGCGTTACAAACGTAACGCAAATTGTAATAACGCAAATTGTAATAAAAAGTCAAAATTGTGAATTTAGGGTTATTGCAATGTATTATTATCTACAATGGGTATATAATCCATTTTAAGACATTTCCCGGAAAATTCACTACTTTTAGAATATATCGAATACTATCCTTATGAAGGAGAAAAAGGTTTATTACACTTTGCGTTTTATTACAATTTGCGATGTAAACGGTAACGCAAATTGAAATACAACGCAAATTGTAATAAACTTTTTCTCCCTTGTAAGGATAGTATTCGATACATTCTAGAAGTAGTGAATTTCCCGGGAAATGTCTTAAAATGGGTTATATAGCCATTTTATATAATAATACATTGCAATAGCCGTAAATCCACCTTGAATTCCGATTTTGAATTTTTATTACAATTTGCGTTATTACAATTTGCGTTACCGTTTGCAACGCAAATTGTAATAAAACGCAAATTGTAATAAACTTTTTTCTTCCTCATAAGAATAGTATTCGATATATTCTAGAAGTAGTGAATTTCCCGGGAAATGTCTTAAAATGGATTATATAGCCATTTTATATAATAATACATTGCAATAACCTTAAATCCACCTTGAATTCCGATTTTGAATTTTTATTACAATTTGCGTTATTACAATTTGCATTACCGTTTGCAACGCAAATTGTAATAAAACACAAATTGTAATAAACTTTATTCTTCCTTATAAGGATAGTATTGGATATATTCTAGAAGTAGTGAATTTCCCGGGAAATGTCATTAAAAGGATTACATAGCCATTTTATATAATAATACATTGCAATAGCCATAAATCCACCTTGAATTCCGATTTTGAATTTTTATTACAATTTGCGTTATTATAATTTGCGTTACCGTTTGCAACGCAAATTGTAATAAAACGCAAATTGTAATAAACTTTTTTTCCCTTATAACAGTTGTATTCGACATATTCTAGAAGAAGTGAATTTCCCGGGAAATGTCTTAAAATGGGTTATATAGCCATTTTATATAATAATACATTGCAATAGCCGTAAATCCACCTTGAATTCCGATTTTGAATTTTTATTACAATTTGCGTTATTACAATTTGCGTTACCGTTTGCAACACAAATTGTAATAAAACGCAAATTGTAATAAACTTGTTTCTTCCTCATAAGGATTGTATTCGATATATTCTAGAAGTAGTGAATTTCCCGGGAAATGTCATTAAAAGGATTATATAGCCATTTTATATAATTATACATTGCAATAGCCATAAATCCACCTTGAATTCCGATTTTGAATTTTTATTACAATTTGCGTTATTACAATTTGCGTTACCGTTTGCAACGCAAATTGTTATAAACTTTTTCTCCCTTATAGCGGTTGTATTGGATATAATCTAGAAGAAGTGAATTTCCCAGGAAATGTTTTAAAATGGATTATATAGCCATTTTATATAATAATACATTGCAATAGCCTTAAATCCACCTTGAATTCCGATTTTGAATTTTTATTACAATTTGCGTTATTACAATTTGCGTTACCATTTACAACGCAAATTGTAATAAAACGCAAATTGTAATAAACTTTTTTCTTCCTCATAAGGATAGTATTCGATATATTCTAAAAGTAGTGAATTCCCCAGGAAACGTCTTAAAATGGATTATATACCCATTTTAGATAATAATACATTGCAATAACCCTAAATTCACGATTTTGACTTTTTATTACAATTTGTGTTTTTACAAGTTGCGTTTCATTTGTAACGCAAATTGTAACGAAAACGCAAATTGTAATACAATTTGCATTTTTATTACAATTTGCGTGATATGTATGTTTAGGAAATAAGTACATAAATTCATACTTGATTAAAAATGATAAAAAAATGTATAAACACATTAAGTTTGAAGACTTGTTTATTTGATATCAAATCTCTGTTTGACGAGATCGAATGAATATGTTTGACTGTAATCCATACTATATATGATGGTATTTGTGACCTTTCTAAATTAAACTTAATATACCTATATAAATATAAATTATATAATGCAATAAAAACTGAGGTAAAGAAATGCAAATATCTATCTTTATTTGGTGTTTAATACGACCATAGTCCGTTCACATGTAAATCATCTAAAGAACCATTTCATCTGATGGTACAATTGAGTTCTGAAAAGTATTCAGTCTAAATGGTGACTGGCCACTGTTTTCAATCACCAAATGAGTTACCACCAGTATCTCGGCATTCAAGAAATACGTAAATTTTCCAAGGTTTTTTTTCTGAGGTTAGACTGTTTTCAATTTACGTTTGTGTACTTCTTATCGAAGTCTGACGACCAGAAGGTTGACTATTAGCGGCATGTATGTCATTTCTATTAATTATTTTGACATCACGGACGTCATTTCACGTAGCATAAAACATACAATATAGCTGTTCTGTTACTGAGTGATCAATATACATCTTTCAGAAACATTCAAAGACTTAACTCGCATTTTACAAAGACAGCACTTAACGGTAATACAAAGAAAGTGAAAAACACCTTGTGTTTGCAGAAATTATTAATTAGTTTATGACATCAAACTTTGACGTCGTTTTCTCGATGACGTTAAATCAACTAGATGGTTAATTTTGTCACGTCACGTCTAAAATTAGAATGTTATTACTCAGATAGGTTTCACAGTCACTAACTGTAAAATTACAAAGTTACACGTGATTTTGAAATCACTTTTTTTCAGATTTGCAACTGTACTTAAGGCATTATTTTATTAAAGGCGGAAAAATTCCTTAAAGCTAGTAGCTATCGAGGCCTCAGAAACATAGAATATTGGTGTATTATGGAGTCAAACAGTTGTAATAAATCAAATAATTTCCTTTGTTTTTCTCTACATTTTCCCCGCACTCCCTATTTGTATAACGGCGTGCTTGGTCCTAAGTCAAAAACAACCCAGTCTACCCACTTCCGTTGCTTGAAAATATTGCGAGAGACCTACCTTGTAGTAATTAATACGACGGATACCGAATTGTACCATCTTGTTGTTAAGAAGTTTCTGTGGGGATTTATCAAAGATTTGGGCTGAAGATCGACCAAATCAGTCATTCAAACGATCGAAGACATAATTCTTTTGTCCTGACACCGAGTGCCTATGGCAACAATACGACTGTCAGGACGGTTACTGTCTAAATACTATTTAACTTTCTTGAAATGTTTTACAATCGGGTGTAAAACAGTTCTTTCCGTCACAACAAAACTACCAGGCGACACTATTCAAAAATATATTTTGCAATTATTCGCATGCAACCCCGGCTTTAATATGAGTCCTGATTTCTTTCTTTTTTTTTCTTTTTATGTACATGATAGCATTGAAAAATGCCCCCTGTATACGAGTATGTATAGTTCAGCAATTTTGATCAGAATTTATCGATATTTCATAACAGGCATTTGTGTAAACTCCAGTATGATTTTCATACAGAGTTGTGGGGCGGAGTGGGGGTGGCGCCATGTATGCTCAAAAGGTCGGAAATAAGATGTTATGTTTTTATCGGAAGAATCAAAAAATTGATAAGAACTAGGTTTTTCAACAAAATAAATCATTATTTAAATAAGTGTTACTGATAGCCACATGTGTGAACTATTATTGGCTCGAAAGTAAGAATGCTAGGGAAAGAATGGAAACGTGATTGAAAAGACATTGATCAGACATGCTTGCTTTGAGTCAGATGTTCTCCGTTTTTAGCTGGATCCCGTGAGTATCTTTTCTCCCTAGACAATGATATCTTTGAACTTAACTCACCTATTTTGACTACTCAGAGTAGCACTAATGAAAAGATCTCTGTAGGAAATTATATCGTTTATTTTTCTTACTTATCTTCCTTTGATGGTTTTTCCTAAATATTTGATAAATCGACGTAGATGAACTTCAAGACTTGTGGCAATCAGAGCAACTGATACAGATCACAGCGTCAGTTCACACATCGTAAGACCCCTATCACAAAAATTTACTGCAAGTAGGATTGCACCAAGCGCAAAGCATTCACCACGTTCGGAAAAGACCCTTAGCACGACTTCTTGCTATTTAAAGATGATGAATGAGAAGGGAAATACAGCCAAAGTACAATGTACAATTGCATTCTTCTACTTATAACTCTTAAGAATATAGACAAGAAAACGATGACAAATGAATTAATAACAATGGCATTTACTCACTAACCCTATAAACACTCTTTAAAATAAACAATTGTCTGGACATCCGTTTTGAGAATTATGACGTTACTCCTTAAAACCATAGTTTAATTTCCTTCATACAATCTACTAGTCATAAATGAACTCTGTACGGAAACATAAGTGGACACTTTTGAATCGTAGTAGTCATAGCTTGTATACAGTGTGTAATTCAACCGTTAAAGTTAGGCCAAAAAATGACACATATGACAGTTTGATATTTTAGTGACAGTTACCCATCTAAGACTTAGCAATCTGTGTCAACTATTTCTAACAAGTTTTATTTAAATCCTGTAAAGATGAAAAGTAGATTTTATTTGTTGTACATGGCCTAGTCTTCAATAAAAAGAACTCTCAAAAATAGTGTTTTAGAAATCTACATAAAATGTGGTCACAGTAAATTCAAACATTTGGATAACAAATGGTACATTTACATTGTATAAGCATTTTTATGGGTAGGCTGTTGCAAGTTGTTACGACTTTGTGTATATTTTGCACCTGTTTTCCATGTAAGGATATTTGTTATAGACAGCTGGAAGAATTGTGGCCTTAGTGATAATTACTTTAATAAACGCACTTATTTTTCACTCACTGCAGACACAGCTATGTTCTTTTATAGATGTTTTCTTCTGGACAAGATCTTCTAGTAAATACACAAACAATAACTTCTTCTTCTTTTAAATTAGTTTCCTTTCAATTAAAATGTCTGAACTTTAATGAAAGTTTAGACTTACTGTTTGATTTATTAACCTTTTTAGAAGATGGTGTCGGGAGGAAATATTGCAATTTCACATATTGAGTTTGTATTTTCTTCTCTTGAATATATAGATGTTAATTTAGCTGTTATTTATATTTCAATATATGTCAGAACTATTGGCATAATTTAGTTTGACTGTTGGCGGTACCCTTATGACATTCATCGTTTTGGTCGTTTTATAGGCAAATATTAAATATTTCATTTATAACTGTTAATCCTTTGATGAATTTTGCTCATATTCACAAGACTCTTCTTTAAACAATAATCAAAGTGAACTTTAAGACCTTGACCTTCAGACGACCTAGACTTTTATTCACAACCAGTTGAGTGTTGTCATCTACATATGCTCATGTTTATAGTTTTTTTACCTTACCTCTACTTGCTAGGTATGGCATTCATATAAGGTATGTACATAAGTTTTGCAAACAAATTTAGATGACATAAGATCCCCAGGATGGGCCTTTATTCTATTACGTAAGGAAATGTCATTTCACATGTTTGCTGTTTATATTTGCTGCCTTAAAAGTTGTTCTATTTTTTTCTGGTTTTCATTGTATACCTTTTTATCTAAAAACGTGTATGTAATGTTTGATTGTTAATGCATTGTATACAATGTACTTTTATTTGATATCGTTTTACTACTACAAGATTTATTTGTATAGAGTATGTGCTTAGTTGCAAAGTGTTACCAGTTCTCCAAGTGGCATTCGAACCAGCACCGAACAGCACCAACCGCCTAGCAATGCAAAGTATGAACGCCTTAGATCACTCGGCCATCGCAACAACCCCATAAAAGATTGCGCAAATAACCGGTATATAGGTGTCCACCTTACACGATGCCAGGCAACACTGACTATATGTACGGGGAGACTTTTTATGGCCGCTACATGGCATAAAGGTATTCCAAATTGTCCATCATTTAATTATGTGTTTTATTGTCAAAATAAGGCTCTTAATAAATCTTCTTGCTAAAAAGAGCATTTGAACACAACTCAGAATAGACATTATAAAAGAGATTTTAGATATTCTATTGTGGCATCATTAGTATTTCACTGGCCGAGTATGCTGTGGAATTTAACAATTTTACAGAAAATTTGTAATGTTCTTTTTGAAATAAAAAAATGTAGATTTTCTTTTTGGAATGGTTAACTGTATATGTTAAGGGCTGTTGGTGTTTACCTATTTAGCCATAGTTGGCTCTCTGGTTGAAATGAATGTTAAATGAAACTTTTGTCAATGTCGCTTTGTATATCATACGGTAAAGATATTATACAAACAAATGCATCAACACACAGGCATTTCATATTTAAGATTTGCCAAAAAGATATACTCGACGGTACCTCTATGAAATAATTCAAAATAAGATTAACTTTATAAAGTAACAAAATAAAAAATAAATTACATACTAAATAAACATGTATCACACTGTATTGAACGATTTTAGTTTTTAAAAGTCAAAATTCATGTTTTTGGAGATCGCAGATTTTCGTTATATTTTGGGTTATGAAATAAAACGAGGAGTTGATTTAAAATATACATTCGACATGTTTGACTTTCGATACCCTTTAAGTCACTATTGAAGGTTGTTTTCATAAATAATGTTCAACTTCAGGTTTTGTTGATTTGACCAGGCGATAATTTAAATGGCCTTTTTTAGGAAAGATCAAAGTGGATTTTGTAACTAGAATGTAGTGCACATCAAAGGTGTATTTCAATACCTTGCGATCTGATATAACAGTATCAAATGACGTTTTTTTAAACTAGAGAAACTAAGTGAGAGAAACTAATAAATGGTTGGACATTCGTCAGTGTTGACGCTACAGATTTTAAAACACCGAACTGAGTAAAACTTCGTATGAACCGTTTTTCTAAATTTTGATGTATGCATGCACATCATAAATGCACCAGCGAATCAAATATTTTTTTTTTGTCAAATTGTTATGTACTTCAAATAGAATACTCTTCAATGGCATCATATAACAGGAAAAAAAGCTGTAAAGCATCACCATTATTACTGGCCTTAAGAAGATAAGAAAGTTTAGTAGACATTATTGCCGGAACCGTAAAACCCAATGCAAATCTTTACGTTCTTTCAATAAACTATTCTTCCGTAGCTTGCGCAGTCAAACAGTTCTTGAATAATATACATTACCTCTGGCTTCCTTTTATATATCAGTGTTTTGTTTCCAGAGGATATTGTGTTAGTTCCAGTCTTGTGCCGTTCTATTTCGCCCTGTAACAAAGAGATTGGCCACTACACTTTTATTTACAACGTCAATAATATGCTTCATAGAAGTGTAGATTATGGTTGCTGATTTCTTCAATTTAGTTCTGTTGTGCTTGCAGTTTGGCGAGGTGACACACGACAGAAAGATAAATAGTAGCATCTATTGTTTTAGAGAGCTCATTTGTTGTTCTTTCGTGTTGGTGTGTTCACTTGATTTAACCACGCCAGAACAATAAGTTGAGGGTCGCAAACCTGACATTTAATGTCGCCGGAACAACAAACGCATGTGCCGTGTTGTCGTGTTAACGGGTATGAAAATGTCGAGTTGGCGTTCTGTCGCGTTGGTGTGCTGGCGAGGCGATACGCTCCCTCAGCAGCTAAAGGAATACACTACCGTTACTTCACAACGCTGCTTTAAAACCAATAGATTTATGATATTGACCTTTACAATGAACTTTTATACAACCAATGAAAGTGCACAAATATCCCCAAAACCAAAAAATCTTTAAACCATTTTTCATTGGTTTAAACGATCATGTGATTCCAAAAATTATAAATAGACGGGTGTTTTCTAACAATTTTGTAAACACATTTCAACTACGCCTTTATGTAAACACCTTAATACAGCAATTAAACGTCTAAAAACAACCATACCATCATGATTTTAACCTTTTTGATAGTTTGATTGGTTTATTTACGTATACATATTAAAAAAAAACTTTCAAAAGTGAAATACGTAAGTAACTTGCAGATATGCATTGTTTGTTTACATTTTGGGTTGTCAATTTTATGTATGGACATTTCGTTGTAAGCTAGTCACTGACTGGCTGAACATGACCGTGGTATCGTTCTGAAAATTGAATTTTAGCAGAGGTAAGAAAGTGAAACATTCGACCAATGCGCAGGAGAGTAGCGAGGCGACATCAAACCAACACAAATACCGACAAATGAGAGCGCTAATACGACAAATGCTATTTGTCGTTCGTTCTGTCGTGTTGTCGTGATTTCGCTCCGCCAACACGACGGAATGAAGAGAAAGAAATTAGCCACCATAGTAGACCACTTCTGGTCTTTCGTATAATACTTTTTAGCTGCGTGACAAACAATGAACATTCATAGCCCTTAAATTGCATGGATGTAATTTCCTTTTATCGAAAAACCTTGTCTACAGAACTTATTATCAGCTCTAGTCTAGAATGTCCTTTTTCAGGTGTTGATAGATATGCTTAAACCACTGTGCTTCTTATAGATGTATTTGAAATAATTGTTAAGAAAAAAATCCATAATGTTAATGTTTCATACCGGATGAAACCTATGCCTTTTGCCCCGGGATTAAGCGCTATGTAAAGTGGTAATTTCTAGCTCAGACAGCGTAAGTTGTAAGTCAGAAGGAACAATTCTTCAATCAAAAGTGTCCCTCTAGCTCTTCCGTAACTTTACATTCCTTTCTTGATAGATTCATAACGAACAACTTATATTTCACAAATCAGCCAACGAAGAAAGTATGAATCAGCAACCTCCGGAAAAAGTCAGATTAAAAAAAAAGTTAAATATTTTCCTTTTAGCAGTACAGTAACCGACATTTTAACAATAAAGATGTTTTATTTCAGAAAGATATTATATGTCTTCAATATAGTTATGCTTGCAGACTTAAAGGCACCCCAAGGAAATGGACCGGTGTCCCTTTTTTTGAACAATCATTTAAGAAATCTGCAGTTATTCAACGATAAATTATATATAGGAGGCACGGACAGAATTTACATGCTTAACAGTGATTTAATAATAAATCAAACAGCCAGCACCTGCGCGAGTCTGCATATGAATTGCGGAAATATCAACCAAATTTTGCTGTTATATGAAAAACGAAAGGAACTGTTAACTTGTGGAACCGGTAACAGCGGTATTTGTGATGTGAGAAGTTTGGATAGTATCGGACGTGCAGTCAGAAATAGCTCTGGAATAACCGCCCCTTTGAAAGTATCGTCGGATATCAATCGTCCAGCGCAAGCTCTTATAACAACAAATGGTCATGTTACGATTGCCGTCACGTTTGGAAAAGGAATTGATAAGATACAGCCACCGGAAAGAATATATTCAACCTTTGACTACGCTATCAGCTCTAGGAATTTCACTGACTTTGAACCAGTCAATTCAAATAAAGGAACAAAGGTACTGAATTTAGAAATCGAGTCCTCAAGATTTAATGATTATGTTATCTACTACAAAGCTGGGTTTCAGATTAACTGGTATACATATTTCGTGACAAACCAAAAGAATTATGTAGGGGGTTCAAAGTATGTGTCAAAACTTGTTAGAATATGCCAAAACGATTCTGACTTCAGCTCTTACACAGATATAGTAATTCAGTGCGAACATAACGGGACCATCTACAACCTCATACAAGATGCAAAGATCCTTGATCCCCATAATTTGACCTCGAACACAAATACCGGTAGACTATTTATTGGCGTGTTCGGACGTGGTGATAATCCAGAGAAACCTAGCGGTGAAAATGTGATTTGCTTGTCAAAACTGAAAGACTTGAACCAGGCTATCTTACGTGCCAAAAAGAAACACGCCTCAACTTGTGAACTTAATGATCGGGCTGGACGATACCTTCCAAATTTAAGGTCCCTTTCTTCCTGTTACACCGAAAAGGTAAGAATCTAGAAATAAAGTCATAAAACACAAACACTCAAAATAATTTTGAGAATTTCTCAAAAATTATGAAATCTAATCGCAGGTAGCACCAAATGCAATGAAGCTCGGATGTCTATTTAATTTAACCCTTACCATGCTGGATATCTACAATGAAGCTCCAACCCTCAGTTTTGACAAATCCATGAATTGTTTATGGGGACGCTTATTGAAAATTTAATGACTGAATGGCGAATAGTTCAGACATTGATCAGACTGCACGGATGTCAAGGCTAATCTTGGTCTGCACTGGCCGCAAAGGCAGAGCCATTTGCCTCCAGTAGGGTTAGAGTTTAGGATTTCTCAAAATATTTTGTAAGCTTACGTTTAACGCTCTTTTCAGGCAGCAAATAACAAAGATTTGCAATTTGTTATCAAATGCCCGTTGTATGTAACGAGCTTTCAAATTTTTAGGATGTTCAATTCCGCGTCTTCAATTTTTCATGTGAAAATCCCTATCCATCATTCCTTTACATCATCGGAAATTCTACCTTTTTGATGAGTTCGAGTCACAAGGTGGCTGCAGAAGATGGCTTTGTTACAGCCCTGCATGGAGCTTTTACTAGCGACGGAAACATTGTAATAATTGTTGGTACATCGGCAGGAAATATACTTCAGGTATTTTCTAAGTTCCATGACGCAACACATAATTTATGCACTTAACATGTGATAATAATCTAAAAAGGTAATCATAATTGAAAAGTTACCTAATATTTTGAGTTTTTAAAAGACCTTAAAATGAAAAGTTTAACAAAGGCCTGTGCGTAAAATAAACTGGTATTATATATTATTATATTGCAACTACTGATAGTGGTCTAAAGTTTTTGATAGATCTTATCAAAAACTTGATACAATGATTCTATTTCTATTTATCAAGATAACATAACAATACACGTTTAATGTTTTAAGATGACTGTTTCTGGCTTTGGGTCGGCCATGACGATTTTCAGTAAAATTAAACTTGCACCTCCAGTCAAAAGTGTTTTGATAAAAGATGAAGATACAATTTACGCAATAAGCGATGAAAAGGTAAGTACATCACATGACTCCGTGATTTGAAGACCTAATTAACATTTTTTTTTTACTTTTCAAATGTGTAAAACAGTTACTGCAAATTAATATATTCTCATCTGTAAAGGTATAGTTTTCTTACTGAATTTATAAGCAGTTAATGCTTCAAACAAACTTGTGTCCACTGGTAATTTTGAATTTATTTAGGTTATCAAACCGATTTTTATGCCCCCGCTATAAAATGGGGGAGGGCGTATAGTGTTACTCCTATCCGTGTGTGTGTGTGTGTGTGTGTGTGTTCGAAAAGGTGTCTATATTTCGTGTCCAGTCCATAACTTCTGCATGATGGGATTTCAAAATAAATTGATACACTTGACTACCTTAAGTAGACGATGTGTTCACCATAAGTAGACGATGTGTCGCATGCAAGAACCAGAGGTCACAATAATACATTGAACTTAAGACATTATGAAAAAAAATACACTAAGTGCAGTTTGAGTTCATGTCCGGTCAATATCTTTTGCATGCATGATGGGATTTCAAAATAAAATGGTACACCTGACCACAATAAGTAGACAATGTCTCACGTGCAAGACCCAGGTGTCTAGGTTAAAGTTCAAGGTCAAAGCAGGGGATTAAACTTGTAATATTTCTCTGGTCCATAACTTTTGCATGCATGACGGTACTTCAATATCAATTGTCACACTTGACAACCATAAGCAGAGGATGTCATTTTTAGCTCGTTTGTTTTTTTTAAGAAAAACTGGAGTTATTATGGTCACTGAGTCGTCATCGTCGTTAGCGTCGAACAAAAACTATAATGTAGCTAATTTTTCTTAAACCGTAAGACTTTGTGTTTTGATATTTGGTGTGTAGCATTGTCTAGTGAACCTCTGCCATGTTGGTTCAAATACTGGCTCCGCCCTGGGGCTTATATATAGTTATATAGGGTAAATTTTGAAAATCTTCTTCTCTAACATCGCTTGACACAGAACTTTGATGTGAGACATCCTCTAGTAGACTTCTACTAACATTGTTTATATTATGTCCCTGGGTTGAAAATTAGCCCCACGCCAGGGGTCACTTTGTTTTTTTGCTAAGACTTCTTAAACAAAAAACTTCTTATGGGAAAGCACAAATTGCAGTATTAATGTTTTACTTCATGGGAAGCGTAGGTACTTGCCTCCCGACCCCAATGGGATACCGTCCAGTGTCCCCCCAACCCTAACAAAAAAGTTCATTTTGTGTTGATATTTTGTTTTTATGTGTAAGAACTTGCCCTCCCCGTCTCTCCCCCACCCCTCCCCTTGACTCCGACACCGCCTGCCCCCTCCTCGAATTATGTTCAGTTGTTTTTTTTTTTTTCAGGCATCCGCCCCCACCCAACCCCATTCCCCCACAAGACACCTCACTTAAATCATTTCTCTCTCTCTCTCTCTCTCTCTCTCTCTCTCTTTGTTTTCTTTTTTTCTAAATAAAACGAATGACGCTCCGCGGTGCTCGTGTTTTTACTTGCAACTTGTATTCAAAACCCATTACGTTACTAACATGATTATTTTTTCAGTACCTATCACGTTTATATTTGGACCAAATTAATTATGCATGATAGAATTGCCTTATAACTTACATATATACATCATACAAAAAGATAATATTTTGTAACTGAAAGCTCATATTGCGGAAGCATCCGTGTCCTATGGACACATGTCTTGTTTTTTATCAGTTTATTTAATCATTCGAAGTGATTTCAACATTTATTGAATTTTTTCATATTCAGGTGTTTTTGATTCATCGGTCCAACTGTTCCGAGTTTTCAAGTTGTGATAACGCAATGAAGGGCCGTAACCCATTTTGTGGATGGTGTGTGTACAAACAAAGGTAGGAGTCTTAGCCACCTTCTGGTTTGTTTCAATATTTCCATCCTTTCTCATCCTATTTTTACAGAACCAATACTAAATGGGAAAAAGAGATTTTACTTAAAAACAACACACCAAGTACTTTCTTTTTCGTTGCTTATGAATCTAAGACATCTGCAAATGGATGTTTGGTCTCTAGGAAGCCTCTTTTTATCTTTGACTTTTGCACTAAATGAAGGTATTAGGTAACCTTGTTTGTTTTTCACTAGGGTGACACAGAAAGCTGAATGTTCAGATGAACCAAATCACTGGGTTTCTTCGACCAAAGACTGTAATTTAAAGATGTCAGTGTCAATACATAGTATACCCGTGAGAGTTTCACGAACTAGCAACGTTCCCGTAAGTCTGTTTCCGTCAGTTATCTTGAACCATGAGAGCATTGAAGGCTTATCTATTTCCAAATAATGTATCAACTTTGAATTTCACTTATCTCGGCAATAAAATGTCTTCATTATTGACAGGAAACTTGGACAGTTATGCACTTTCCGCGTTCAAAAACTTTTACCCCAAGTTTGGCATACATTTTTCTACAATCCTAATGTAAAAAACCGTCCATAACACCTGTTTCCGTTTCTATGAATGTTAAATGAACTAATACATACAATGTATTAAATCCTAGGATGTATTTAGTACCATCCGTTCAGAGATCCCAGTATACCATAGTGCAGTCGGCCGCGCAATGGCCAAGTTACGAAATTGTACACCAGCGAAATCTCCTTGGTTAAGATTAGCGTAACAATTTAGTTCAAACTTGAACAGATATCGGAATTTAAAAAAGGTTACTTATAGACTATTTATAAGCGAAGCTTGCTAATTGCAGTTATATATACTAGTATAAGCTTGAACAGAACTTCAATAACACCAGTTATACTACAAGTTATATGCGTGAGCACCTAGAAAAAAACCCGGTGTGAGGTAAGATTTCAGCTGACATCAAAGAGCATGGTTTGACAGACAACAAATCATTGACACGATAGCTAACTGTATTAATGAGATCTGCATTTGTATTAAGAATGCACTATATGTTATTTATTTTATTTGTACATTTACTAATTAAAATGTAAAATAAAAAGCCTTTTAGAGTTGGTCCAAGTCCAATCATGTTGTTGCCTATTTTAATATTTCCTTGTTCAGACACTCTTACAAAGACATAATAATTGCGGCTAATTCCACTATAGTTGTTTCATTTCTGTAATTATACAGGTGAGGATTACTCTCCAACAAATGCCTGTTACCCTTCCAGGGGATTTGTACAAATGTAGCTTGCTGAACGGCAGTGAAACCGTCGGTTCTTCTCAAACGAAACAGAATGGCAGTTTATTTGAATGCAGCCTGCCTGCTATACATGGTTGTTTTATTCTTAAGGCAAAATAAGTTGTCGTGTCAGATTGTTTTAATGGTTGCAGAAAAAAAAACCTCAATTAATATTTGCCAATTATTTCCAGCTGTGATTCTTTCCATTACAGTACGTATTCATCTAAGTAATTTTAAAACACATCTACAAAAGCACTATCGTTGTGCTTAGACAGTCAATACAAATTATTGAAGCTTGAAACTGGAAATACTGAAAGATCTTCTTATATTGGTCTCGTACAATAAAATACAAGCTGTTTCGATAATATGTTATAATGTGTCTTGAATGTTGGATATACAGCTGAATCCGAAATATGTACTGTTTTCAATTGTTTAATGTAGGTCATCTTGAGGCAAACCTTCAGTTGTCAGTGAGAATAGCTTCATTACAAACTGTAGTTCTCGCCGAGGCTCCGATATTGTTCTTCCAGTGTGAAAAGTTTACAAGGTATTTTCACTATAACAAGAACAGTTCATATTCATATTATCTATGTATGCAATGCCATATTTATAACTGAATGGTTGGATTTTCTTTTCCTGTTACCTAAAACATATTTAACCTTGACCCTAATCGGTCGTACTAGTATAACTAACGATAACATCTTCCGCTCTGTAAATATAATCAAATCAGAAAGAAATAGCCTAGACAAAGAAAACGCATGTTACAAATGTCCAATACCCTTTATTGCAAACCACTAAAAGTGCTAAATTACGTTCATAACTGTGAAAGTACGATGATGTTTATACAAGTCAGTTATTAGCTTTTCATTTACGCTCTTAGCCTCAAAAACAGGTCTTCATATTAGTTCTTTTAAACTGCACTATTTATTTTAAAGTCACGACAAATTCTTCATAATTTCAATTTTACAATAACGACTTTCAAAGTACGTTCACGTACAGATAATTGCATCATTTGCTTTGTAATTGTAGTTCAGTTATTTTCATGCAGATGCGGCGAGTGCATAAGTAGATCCAGTCAAGATTGCGAATGGTGCACACAGGAGACAAGATGTCAGGAGAAGGGATTGCCATGCTCCGCTGAATTAAAGGCAACTGTAAGTTGAAATGCTTTCGGATTTTTAAGTTATTGTTTTATTATGATATATCATATGTGTTCCGTTGTTCTATTGTAACTTGTACCCACTTAAACTTTTCGAGACACAATCGGACTTCAAATACATGTTCCTTCCAAGGCATGTGTCATCATCCAAAGTGTGATTATAAGATTTGTTTGGAACATTAAAATATTTAAATACTAGACATATACTGGTACAATTATGGTTTCAGAGAGACGTCTGTCCACGCCTAGAAGATAAGAGGGGCTGTTATTTTGTACATGCTGGTGTTTTAACTTCTGTACACTTCTACGCTAAATATCTGCCTAAGGTGAGACGAACACCATTTTGGCATTTGTAACAATATCTTGATGTCAAACTTTCTTCACAATGCTGCGCCGCTATGTTTAATACGCCAAAGAGCAATTTTTGTAGTTGTCATCAAGAAAATAAGTGTACCATTTTTGTGCATTAAAAACATCTACAGCTTCAATGACTTGAAAAATAAGAAATGTGTTGCTTCTTCATTTTACAGACCGAATCCACAACGTACATGTATACATGCAAACTGCCATTTGGCACACTTCCGTCGGTGGCTGTCAGTACTGGAGACTCGATATTCTGTAGCATAAATGTAAGCTTTTTAAATTCTGTAACTAATACTTTTGTATTTACAGATGTTTTAATGAATTGATTCCTGTTATTCTCTCCTCTTTGCTGTTGGCAAAGCATTTAGTAATCTTATGACAACTGTAAAAGTTTGAGACATTCCATGTCTTTTTCTGATAACAGATACCAAGGTTGTTGGATGTGTCAAAACAAAATTACAGAGTCAGTGTCAGTTACATTGCAGACGGTCAGCAAACTTCAGAGTTAGATGATGACTTTGGCAACTTTGGTAATTGAGTTCTGTGTTCTTCGACGTCCGAAGCGTAAATCAATTAAGATTTTTTTTTCAAGACAATGTTTCAGTTGTCTTTAGAGGAATGAACAGGGCGGAAAATTATTTTCAAACTAGAATCTTCATGTGTGTAGATAGATTTCGGTATTCTTGGTCCAGTTCCTGCTTTAATATGTAAATCATTTTTATTTCGGTGCAAATAGAATTAAAAGAAAACATGATAGTAAATATATAATTTCGACTTTTTTATCATATATCTCTTACTTCAATTTTTTTATATGCCAGGAAATAAAAAACAAATCGAATCAAGTACTAAACTTCACTATCTTAGTTTGAATAAATTTTGGATTGTCACTTACTGAATCAATGTCTCTCTCACATTTACTGTATCGAAATGAAATAAACGCACTAGTACAACATTTCTTTGTTTTAGTGACGGTATATAACTGTTCATCGTTGGCGAAAGACTGCAGTCACTGTCTGGCGTTAAATAAAACCAGATACAACTGTGGCTGGTGTTCTAACATGAATATATGTGGCTTCGAAGATGAAAACTGCACCATAGCAACATGCCCACCACCTACTATCACCAAGGTAGATTTCAAATCAGTCTTTCAAATGTCAAGGCGATGTTTGCTGTTCCATAATCCGAACATCTAATGCATTGATTTCAGATTTTATTAGGATAGAAATTGACTGATCAAGATGTTAAAAAACAAAACAAAAATCACAAGGTTTAACGGAAATGATCTGTGTAGTCTGTACGATAATGGATCAATTGACCGAATCACAACAAACATACACTACTAACCAGAGGTACTCAAAGATGGTCTCATTATTTTTGAGAAGATTGTTTTGACCATTGCTGAATAAAGTGTACTTACCTGAGTTTGCAAACAATTTATATATTTTAACAGATACTGCCAACAAATGGTCCCACTAAGGGGCGAACTAAGATCACTGTGTTTGGGTTCAATTTTGGTACAGAAATAGCAAATGTAGAGTATGTTGAGGTAGCGAATATAACATGTGATCTAAGTACAGACGTTACTGACTTCCTTGTGACAAAGAATGAAGATTTCGAAAGCCAAATTCCAACACAGTAAGTACGGTTGTGCACTTATAAGGACCCCAGTGGAAATAAATCTTTGGATTTTTCTGGGCTTTTCAAGCATTTTCATGTTCATAATACCTTATATTGTCATTTTAGAGTCATGATTTTATTATGTAAAACAGCCAAGAAAATATCATAATAATCTGTGTCACTTTTGTACTAGATTTAAGTGAGTGTGCTTCATGCTCAAATTGCTTCTCCATACTCAAGCTGGAGAACGTTTTCAAAGATTGAGTGCAAGTTCAGTCTGTGCGCGGAAAACGGAATTTGAGTTTGAGAATGAGAACGCTTTATAAACACAGGGCCTGGTCTTCATCGGTTTACTTTTTGTTAGATTAGAACTGAAATATGTTATTCGACAAATTAGGTTGCTGATTTTCATTATATCAATTCCAGAATTGTGTGTTATACAAGACCTACTGTAAATGATGTGAAAGGTTTCGTTAACGTCACAATAGACGGAAAGGTGTCCATATCGCAAGAAGAATATTCATACATGGTAAAATGTTAAATGCTTATCAAAGTCATTTATTTATTCGTTTATTTATTTATTTATCTGTTAATTGATTGATCGATTGATTGATTGATTGATTGATCTAATGTTTTTCTTTCTCGTTTTCTGCACAACTTATAATTAGTACACGTTATATATACAGTATATATATCAGAACCTGGGACATTTTCTAATATTTCCACTAGAGTGAAAGGTCAATTAATGTTTAACCCTTCTCCTGCTGATGGCATTTGTGTTTGCCTTTGCGACTAGTACAGACCAAGATCAGCCTGCACATCCGTGCAGTCTGATAATGGTCTGCACTATTTGCCATTCAGTCGGTAATATTTCAATAAGCAGCCCTGTAAACAATTAATGGATCTCTACAAATTGAAAGATGGACACGTCCATTGTAGATATTTAGCAGGGTAAGGGTTAAGTGAACTTTTTGGTATTTCTTACCCAAGTTTAAGTATCTATTTCAAAGTTGTTGTTTTTTTTTAAATATATTCAAAGAGACCAAACAATATTTTTGTATTATTTAGTCTTATTTTGATTCCCTGAGATAACTTTTGTGAGTAAAAAGTTATGATTTTACAAGGCTTTCTTTATCGCAGTTAAAAGGTCTTGTAAGTTAATTTCTTGCTACTAAATAGAGATTCCAAGCAATTGCTCGCTTATATTAATTCATTGTCTCCTAGCTACTAAAACATAAGGTATTTAGGCCAATCCAGGACCAAACCCAAAATATCCGTGTGGAACAATTCTTAAAGAGGTTATTGGAACGAAAAAATGCATGCTGTCACTCTTGCAGCGCCCGGTATCACTTCGATTGTCAAAGGAAGGAGACAAAACTTATGACTTCCTGTCCAACTGAGGCTTTCCCTTGTTGGTTTTGTATTATGTGCGGAAGCCATAACCATTCAACATCATTAGCAGTTTCACTGGACAGCTTAGGTTCCCAATCAACTTTCACGCCCCCACCCACCTACAGAATGCCCCCGATGATTTCCCACATCAAAGCAGTCCAGTGAGAGAATACAGTCACAGTGGTTATCCAAAAGTGAGCTCTACCCCCAAACAGTGTAAAAATAAAGGAAACAAAAAGGTCAAAATACATCCCGAAGAAAGGCTCACTATTCTCAATATTAACCGTCGTTCTGTCAATAACAAAATTCCTGAACTGCACCAATTCATTGATCAAGTCAAACCAGATATAATCTGTTGCACTGAAACTTGGTTAAAGTCCAACACCTACACTTCTGAAATTTTCCCCAGTCACCATGACTATCAGGTTTACAGAGATGATAGAAAAACTGGCAAGAGCTGAGGTGTCCTCCTTGCAGTCACAAACAACTTACTTAGTGAAAAACAAACAGATTTAAAAACAGATTGCAACATCATATGGTCAAAATTTCAGTTACTGGTATCAAAGACATATATGTCTCTGCATACTACAAGTCCCATGAGAATGATGAATACTCCCTAAAAGAACTTCGATAACCAGTAGTAAAAATTCCTCAAAACAATATCTGGATGCTGGGTGATTTCAATCTCCCAGAGATGAACTGGTCAAATGAATCACCGATAGATACAGTTTAAACATGATTAATCACAATCCTTAACAAATGGTCAAAGTCCCATCAAAATATCCTAGATCTATTTCTCACATACACTCCTTGTCTCGTTCACAAAACAAAAGTTATACCAATCATAGGTACATCGGACCATGATACAGTCTTTCATGAACTTAAGGTCAAAAGAGGGCAAATCAGACAAACCCCTCGAATGATCAAATCATACAAGAAAGCGAACTGGTCTAATTTCAAGAAAGATTTGGTCACATTCACTAGAATGTTCACCCGTAAGCAACATGAAGACCAATTATGGAACATGTTCAAAGCTGAGATCGATAGGTTATCATCAATACACATACTTTCTAGGCAAAGCAAAAATAAAGATGATTTACTATAGGTTACTCACGATATTGTCAAACAAATAAGAAAGAGACAAAGTCTACACAGACATAAAAGTCATTGCCACGAAATAGTAAAAACATAGAGAATTTCAAACAACTTAAAGCATCAGTGTAAAAACAAAAAAAGAAATGCCTGTTGGTCGTACCTAGAGTCAATCATCTTCTTAGACAATTCAGATCCGAGCCATAAGAAAAGGTTTTACAACTTTATTAAGAATAAAGACTGAAAACACAAGAATTGCACCACTCAGCATTGATGGCCATACTCACAATGACCCAGTGTCGAGGGCCAACATATAAAATAAACAATTCGAATCAGTCTTCTCAAAGCTTCGCCACTCAACCTTAAACTAAAAGCCAAACGTTCGATGGCATCACTTGGTCACCCATCCATGGCGCTCATACCCATCTCCGTTCAAGGAGTTGATAAGTTATTGACAGGACTAAACCCACATAAAACCCAAGGTCCAGATGAGGTCTCATCTAGGTTACTTAAAGGACTACGCACAGAGATAGAACAATCATCAGATTCATGTTCCAATGATCGCTAGACACAGGTATTGTCCCTAATGACTGGAAACATGCCATCATCACACCAGCATATAAAAAAGGGTCAAAGTCAAAACCTTGCAACTACAGACCAATATCACTCACATGTATAGCATCTAAGCTAATGAAACATATCATTGTAATGGTCCAGCGGTCAACCACAAGATCTGTTCATAATGATTACCACTATACAAGCAGTGTTATAAACATGATTTATGAATTAAAAGGGTAAACACTCCAGCAAAGGCGAAACCAAGCCAGCCTGGTCATGCTATACAAAATAAGAAATAAGCAGGTCAAAGTCGATCACGATCACCTTTCACACAAAAGAAACAACAAAATCTTGTTTACTTTGGTTTTATCTTTGACAATTTTAATGTTCCTGACACGAGCCTGTCTAGTATAGTCAATTTTGACTTTTGGCAGTAAAGAAGTTGAAGTTGACTTTTGTGAACAAATTTACAACTTTGTTCATATTGAAGTGGTGAACTTTCATTCATTGTTTCTTTTTATTTCATTTATACAGATCCCTTCTGTAACGGGGTTAAGTCCAAAATTTGGACCAAAAGTAGGAGGAACACACATAACTATTTTCGGCCGGAATCTTGGGATTGGGAAAAGAAACATTAGTGTGCTGCTCGGAAATAAACATTGCTTTAAACCAGTGGTCAAATCTGATTTGCCGTTAGGGTAGGTTCACGTTCTGATTGTTTAAAGAAACAAATTTTGTTATAAAAATTGTTCAGATAGTAAAAACATGAAAATCCATTGACGCACTACTCTTTTTATGCACGTCACATTAAGAAATTGCGGAAAGGTATCTATGCATGGTATTGACAGCTCCTTTAATTTTTGTTCTGACTTCAAAGGATAAGATCAGGAAAATAAAGAGAAGTTTCGTGCTTCTAAGAAAAAGAAAATAGCACAGTTAAGGTCAACTGATAACACCACTTTGATCGTGTCAAAACACCACCTTGATCGTATCAAAACGCAACCTTGATCATGTCAAAGCACCACTTTGATCATTTCAAAATCCGTCGAAAAGAAACACTGTGACAGAACCAAAGTCTAAATTTTAGAATTTAAGACACAGTTGCATTTTTACTATGCTTCTTAATGGTAATCATGTTTGTCTGAAAACAGATGGCAGCTAATGTTTTGTTTTAATTATTTTGAAACGTTAAATAACGTTATTTCAGTTTCTGTTACTTTTTCTCTATACACTTTATTGATATTTTTCAGTGGGTCAGACAATTTTACGATCGTGTGTGTAGTCGATGGAGGCCATAGAGACAACGTAACAACACTCAGTCTGTTTATAGACGGTGTCGAAGTAGTCAGTGAAGCACCAGTTCAGTACTTCTTTGTTATCAATCCTGAAGTTCATACGATAATAGCAAAAAAAGCATTTCTGAGGTAGTGTAAACAAATTGTATTTTATGCTGTATTGATTTTACAGTTTTGTTAAGGTTCAGACAGTTGTACAGTTGAGCCAGATATCGAAAGATATTATCTGAAATAACTTAGCACGAGATAATAAAAAGAAGCTTTATTTTTCTCTGCTTACTTGTGTTGGGATACAAGAAAAGTTTCGAAGATCTTTCGACATTTTGTTCCAGATATTAATGTGTTAGATCTACTTATTAATGATACATAATATCATTACCAAATTTTCTCATATGATTGAATTCTTCTTTAATATTTACCTAACTTGCAGATAGTTGAAGATAGCAAGTCTGTTTCAGAAATTAGCCAGGGTAATCATTTAGAAAAGGTTTTAAAATGTATTTTAGCGGAGGAACAAAAATTAGCATTGAAGGAAGGTATCTGAACAATGCTCATGATGCGGCGATCACATTAACTTTTGAAGGAGAAGAAGAGGTATGATAAACGTTTTGAGTAAGTCACTCAGTGGATCACATCTTAAATGACAGTTGTCGAACAACATCTTAGGAAAGAGAGATATAAATTAGACAGTTCGTATCTTCTGTATTGTGACTTAAAACGATTTACAGACTTGGCAACAAACTGTAAGTGACTTTTTTATATGAAATCTTGAAAGCAGAAGGGTAAGCGTATTCAACATGCATACACACATACAACATGTATTCCATACAAACTCACATCTTTACAATCAGCACATATTAGTGGAAACATTCAGAAGTGTTTAATTATTTTTTGTTAGGTTGGGAAGTGTAAAATAGAGTCAGCTAATTTGGTCACATGTAAGGTTCCAAGAGCACCAAAAGGTCTGAGGGACACGTTACTACAAGGGAACGGGGCTCTTGATTGTCTGGGATTCTGTATTCAAGTAACAACCCTTCTCCATTTAGACAACATTCAAGCAGCGGTTCGCGTAGATTACTACAATGATCCTGTTATTGACAGCATTGCAGGAGATAATAACATTAAAACATTTAATTCTGACAGTCGTCGTCTTACAATAACTGTAAGTTATTTTCTCTTTTTTGTTGAAGTTTCGTATAATTTTAGATTTACTTACACGGTTAGTAACTTTACCAGAGACATAAAAAGTGTATAGTTGTAAATTTGGGCATGAAGGAAAATTGCCCTCTCAGGCCTAACACTTGATTTTCACCGCTAATGGGTTTTATAAGTTTACGGCTTGTAACATATGCTTTGTGGTCAGTTACTTTATGCTGACCATGAAACATGCCAGCTTCTAAGACATTAAAAACACCTATTGTAATTATAGATAAAAAGTACAACAAGGGCGATCAGTGATGACATGTGTCGCCTGATGATAGCCAATTAAACAGTAGTATTGAGAGGTGATTGGACAGTTTGTAGGCAAAACGCATTTTTTATTCAAGGGTCATAACTCAGCCAAAAATCATTCAACCGAAAAACCTGTTAGACATGCGCAAGTACTTCAGGTACCAATCAATCCTTTAACATTTCATATAAGTTGCTTTAGTAGTATAAGAGAAGTAGACCGGACAAACTTTAAAAATAAAAATCATTAAAGGGCCATAACTCTGACAAAAATCATTGAACTGGAAAATGCTGATGATATGCACAAATAGACTTGATACTGATCATTCTTGTAAAGTTTGGATGAAATCGCACCAGTAGTTTCTGAGGAATAGTCCGGACAAGTTTTGTGACGGACAGACAGACGGACGACGGAGAAGTGATCCCTATATAATTATCATGGCTACTTTGTAGCAGGCGTCACAAAAATGTATAGACAGAAAGTATCTTATGGTATAAAATGGTCCGTCAAATGCTATGAACGCCTCCATACACTTGAATTTCAAGAAGAAAGCTCTTCGATGTCGAAGATTTTAGAAATTAAAACCTGCGCCATTCAAATACATAGTTCCATATGAAGTCGAAAACGGATATCAAAATTTTCAATTCTAGGGCAGGCAACTGAATCAGGTGGCAACCGTTACTGATGTCAAAATTACAGTTGGCACACAAGTATGTGTCCTCGCGGAACTAAAGTCCAGATATATAACATGCATTGCACCAAGATCTGAACCTAAACCTACCATACCAGGTGCAGAGCTTCCAGAAGTTAATGTAAGTTACGCAATTCATAAATGCATGTGTGTTAAAAAGCTGGAAATGGAATAAAAAAATATTTGAGGTCTCGGATTTTCTATACTTAGCAATATATAGGCTACCTGACCAACATCGTCGGTTACCCCCGGTACATATTCTGCACAACTACATTATCTGCCGTGGGACAATTGACTGCAGATTGTTCGTTTTTTTAAATATTAATTAGTGAAGGGAAGTAAGTCTTCGTCCAATGAGATTCCGCATTACAGTCAGATACTCTTTAATGTGGAGAGTAGGCATAACGAGCGGATGTGGTCCAGTGCACTGGTAAACCAGGGGTCCCGAGTTCGATCCCCCGCTCCTCCACTAACATCACTAATAGTCTTTCGGATTAGCGGTAAACCGAGGTCCCATGTATCAGTGCTATACACTGAGCATGCAAAAGAACCACGGGTGTTTCTGGAATGGGATGCTTTCTGTATCTTGCACTACCCCCACAACATATAATAACTAACTTAACTAACTACTTAAAATAGACGTAGGATTTAAACGTAGCCGCGAAAGGCAAATTGTAACGAGTAATTTCATTGGCTGAGATCGCGCAATGGAAATCTTTCGGAAACCAATGAAAGTAGGTAATGAATTATTCATGAGTACGAAATTTTACCAACCAATTGTCCCACGGTAGATGAATAGAGTGAAACGGAATGGATCGAGCGTGGATTTCCGACGATGCCTGAAAAGTAATGTTAATTAATCTATTTTTTTCAAATTTCCGATTTTGATTCTGTCCATACAATTTTGCATGACTACTTTTTTGTCTATTCACTGATACACACAATGCAGAATAATTATATGAGAACGAATGTTACTAACATACGAAAGAAATCGTGCGTCAGTTTGTCTTCTGTTTAGTAAGTATTGATTTAGATATTGAAACGAATAACTTTTGACACAATAAATGCAATTTCAGGTAACCGTTGGAAACATAAGAAAGACAGTTGGATATGTACTGTATATAGCTGATATAAGCAGTGCATTGGTAATCGTTTCGTCAGCTGCCACGGGCGCCATACTTATACTCTGTATTTCTTTGGGTATGATTATGACATGCCTATGCTTCATGACATTATTCGACAAATGCTATTATTTTTATACTAAATGTTTTACAAGCAAGAAAGAAATCATGAATTAATGTTTTAAATCCTGTTCGGTATAATGGGTTCTGAATTTCTGATTGTTAAATTTGGCTTACAGCAATTTGAGCATCATCTACCTTAATTGATATGAAAGAACAATATAATCCACGACGGTGGAAATGCATAGATTGCATTTCTGAGATCCATTAAAAATTCCTTATTTTCCATTGAGAAAACCAGAATTATATAACGCTTCTTACAGTACCTTTTAAACAATTATTGTTAATCTGTAACAGGAACATTTCTGCTGTATCGGAAGCACAGAAAAACGCAAAGAAAATTACTGGTCTTGGTCAGACAACAGAGCTTAACATGTGGCTCAGATCTAATACGGGTTTACAGGTATATAGGGTACTTTATATGCATCTGTTCCTTCTCTGCGTATCAAAGAAATGTCGGGTCTTATACCTGTGCGGCGAATCATTTTGGTAACTAAGGCGGGTAGCTGTAACGTTTACTTTCTTACTACAGCGGCAAGCTGAGGCTTGGGTATCTGTGACTTAAAACAATTCTCGTAAACGTTGGAAGTGCTTGAAAAATTAATACATTATTAATATATATATAGCGATGTGCTTGCTAGATGCTATACCTGAATAGTGGCTCGGTCACTAGCTTGCCTTGAAATCAAGCATGATCCCGGTATATTTATAATTGAACAAATTAGTATTAGTATTTTTAAGAATTTAGTTTACTAGTAACTTCATGTTGAAAAAAGCAAAATTTCTCCCCCATCAGCGAAAAGGAGCTAATTTCAACATGCAAACCCAGCTAGAGACTTGTGTCTGTGACTTATTTTCATTTCCTTTGATATCGGTTTCAGTGACCAAGATAATACAGGCGGCTCACGGCATCGCGGGAATACCGGTTTGTACACAGATATACATGATGCAGGTGAATCAGAAATCTATAACAGAATAATGGCAGAGGTTCCGGGCGACTGCGAGATGACAACTGTAGAGAACAACAGGATGAACGCAGAGGATTCGGACGAGTTCGATTTTCCACTCCCAAAGCCAAAAGCTAATTCCGTTAAAGTCCAGAGCAAACTGACGTTTCAAATAAAGTTAGGAAGTGATAATGGGGATAATGGGGATGACGTGGTCGTTGTACAAAAAGGAACAGACAGTGATGCGTATTTACAACCAGTATACAGTGACCCAATAAAACCGGGAGTGAAGAGAGAATTTCAAAGTGAAGATGAACTTCCTTTAAATCTTTCATGACTGGCAAACTATTTTCATTTCGTAAGAAGCTGTTTTCTGACAAGGAAAATTATTGGTTGATAACTGTCTTAGACTGGTCTTTTTTAAGAAATTCGTGTAAAACTACAGAAAGAAACCCAACAATGGAAGCTGAAACATATAATATATATTATATAAATGTAAATATGTGAAATCTTGATTACTTGTTATAAATGAGTAAATGGGTTTGTTTGTACTGCATTAAATCATTAAATTCGCATTGCTTTTGGTAAAAGGCTTCACTACTTCATGAACATGAGTGTCATATATTTTAATGGTCGTGAAAAAATTCAATATTTCTCTCTGAGTAATCTCGTGATAAGCGATAGATTGATGACCCAAGTATTGAAGATGATTCGACCCCATACTTCTTCACCTGCAGTGCAAAAGGTATGTCGGGAGAGACCCCTTACTCGTATATCGGTATTATACACCGAACAGGACTGAGACGAAAAGAACTTGCAGTGTCTCTGAAATTACTGTTCGTACTTACCACTATCCCCAACAACGAAAGTTGTATCTGTTCGTCGGTCATATGAACGAAAAAAACGACGACAAATAAACTAATAGAAGCCAACTTTTCAGATTATATAGCTTCATCCATGTTGCATAAAGTATTGAAAATAATAGTATATAATTTTATCATTATTCTATAGTAAACGGTATTTTTCTTTGTTCTTTGACTGTGTATGATTGAGATACATTTAAGTACAATTTCTTGCAACTTATTTGCAAATTAATCGGGAGTCCGATGTAAGGAAGTATGTTGACCCGAATAGTCAATTTCTTCCTTAATGAGTTATTGACTCCTTCTATAGCATATCTATAAACAGCGACCCCATCGAAGTAATAATTTGACACTATTACTTCTGAATCCTTGCTGTCAGTACTATTACAACAGTAAATTTTTAAAGAGTAAGATGAGAGAACAGAACTTTTACTTACCAAAGTCTGCATTGATTTTACTTTGCAGTTAATTTATAGCACAAATATATTAGTTCAAATATTAATAAGAATTCAGAGCGCTGCAAGGGCGCTTTCTTTTCTTTAGCTATAAACATCTTCTTAAGTTCCCACTGAAATGATTCGTCGAAACCGTTTGTCAGTCTTTTATTGTTTTGAATCACTTGAATGGAAATTATTTTGGATTCTACAAACCAAGCAAAATCGAATTCAATCGATTGCGTTGTATTGTTCATATTAATGGATGTTGCTACTCGCTGTTGGTACCAAGTGGATTCCACGGAATGCTCTCTGGAGATTGTGCTTAGCACTGACCTATTTGTCAAAGTGAACGGCGTCCCCTAAGGACTTTCGTGATATCTGAAAAGATCTAACTTGTCTCCACTGAGACAGAGGATATTACACAAAAATGTGGCTTAATCCAAAAGGTGTAATAGTAACTGATACAGAATATAAAGTGTATGGAAGTAATTTTATTATAGGGGTCAATAAGCTCCATTTGGGGTTATTTTACAACGCGTAGAGAAGTCGTAATAATATGTCTTCGGAGTTATCATACTATGACCGAGGTGTGACTTTTTCATAATAAAGTAACGACCGGATAGTCATTCTTCAAGGGGGTTCAAATTCATTCCTTACATCGGCGCTTTGTCTCCCGACCACTGCTCCTAAAATGTTTTTGATATTGATATAACAATAACTTTTTTCTGTAGAACATTTAAGTAAAACTAAAAATATAAATTATATTGGTCTTGTTCGTTTGAGGAAACGAAAAGGTGCAAAACAGTTTTGTTTTTGACGAAATCAAAGTGCATGGATATTAAAAAAAGCTCACGTGCACTACTTGGAAAATGAAACAGAATCTTCCCTTGGCAAAATGCAATGTGTCTTGTCTTTTTGTTGTTGTTGTCGTTTTCTCGTTTACAATTGAGTTCTGATATCTCAAACAAAAAGCTTTAAATAAAAGTGATTGTCTGAATTGCATTGATTTAGATAAACTCAGAAAACTGGAAAATGTGAACTCCTATTCACGCTTGGCGAAATAAGAAATACCATATTTTTGCTTGAATAAATGTTTCAATATTTTAACATAGTAAAATGGTGATAATTCTGTTGATGAAGCGAAATGCAATGTAAAAAATAAGCATTTCAAAAAATATAAATATACAAATGTGAGCTGGTTACATACTCAAACTGATATGCTAGACCAGACCAAACTTCTTTGTCTTATATGCATACTCAAATGGTTTTTATTCACTGAATAAAATCACTGGAATGAATAAATAGCTTGTTATGGGATATTGAAAAGAACTATTTAAACATTTGCTCAAATTTTAGCACTACGTCACTGATTTACATACATTGTACTTGAGCAAGATTTATTCAACGTGGACGGGCGAACGCACGCCATCACACTCACGGCCGGGCAGACAAGCGAACAAATGAATGAATATAAAATGATGTCTCCAACGTATTTACTCGTGTCATATAAGCAATTAATATCCGTAAATTGTATTCTTGACACGGGTGGCCTCCCTTGAGAGAAAGAAAATGAGTGTAGTGCTTAAGGTTTCGTCTAGTTGACGTCCGAATGAATGCAGTACTTTATGGTTGATATTTAATTCAAGTAAGATATTTAATCAAATAATGGAAAAACTGGTAAAATCGAAATAAACAAACTGACCATTGCGTGACCATTGATGTGCACATTAATGGATCTACACGCGAGAGGTACAAGTAACTGCCCGTGGGGTGGACTATGGCATAAATTTCGTGTTTCCTGAAATTGATATCATTATTACTGTGGCCACTCCATTAAACAGCATGGACAAATCAATGTTTGGCGTTTACTTGAGTCTGACAATCTGTGAGTAGAAAATTTTGATTATTTATACAGGTTTTTAAGTTATAATGATAAAGAAAACTGGTACCTTATAGAACGGAAAATTACTAAATTTAATGGTCATTTTATCTAAGATAATTTTGTCTAGTAATTCTTTGATCGCCGTTGACAGAGTAAAAGAATAGATGATCATTACATGTAAACTCAGAGTTATGTGACTTTAATGTACACAGTGTATATTTATTAAAAAGGAATCGTTTTAATTACATGTTTTGTAATTTAAATAATTAACATCTCGGCCATCAAAAGCGGAACGTTCATATTTCAGGCTTACAGCTCGTTGCCGGAAGTGAGTGCGACTTGGCCCCAGTACAAGACTGTATTGGATCAGCATCTGACCTGTTACCTCAGATTTATTTTAACCCTACAAGTTCAGCACTCCTCGGTGATATCAAAGAAAACATCTGTGGAAATAAGTAATGTGTTTTTTTTTTCTTTTTATCATTACCTTAGTCGTTAAGGTTTTATACTGACACGAATTTTGGTATAAAGTCACTCTAATAGAATTTCCGTAGACTGTCGAATTGCTCGGCCAGTGAGAACTTAGTCATGGATACGACAATTTTTTATAATTTCTTTTTCTTCTCAAACCTAACATACCTCTCTTAAATAATACAATGTATTACCATTTACTTTCTTAGCAGCTTTCTTGGATGCAACACAACGCATTTTTTTTCTCTTTTTTTTTTCTTCTTTTTTTAAGCACAGACGTAAAATATACTATATAAAATGTTGGTTTGAATAGAACAATATTTAGATTTCTGCCATAAAATGGTGAAGAAATGTAGACGTTCACAGAAGTACATATGTTTTATTTCCACTCAAGTATTGAGAAATGCCTAGAGTATGAATATGGAAACTGTTCCGGTAATTCCTTGGCCCCTTACAAGACCCTTATCAACACCATCACTTTGGTCTGCCGCACAGGTAAGAGTAAACTCCATCTTCAAGTAAGTAACACATTTGTTTATAATGGCGAAGTTCGTACTTAGGGATTCTGACTTCTCAAAATTAGAAAAATGTCTGCTTGAAACTGTGTTGAAAGTGGAATGATTTTAGAATTTAGATTTATTTCTTTTTTCTTTCTCAGTCCGAGAGTTTGAGGTTATCTTCGTACTGTGACGCCTAATTACTATATATAACAATCGATATATAACAATTGATGTAGTTTATACAATGTCCACGTTAACTGAAAAATGAAATCACAGACCACGTGTTTTATAAAAATTGAGTTCAGTTACTAACAACGAGATGAAAAACTCTTTCTTATACACGATCCCCATTGTTTACGCGTAAATTAGCAAGTGCGAAAGTTCAATATCATTGATGTTACATTGTATTTTCAGATTTAGTATCGAGCGCCTGTTTGGCACGTGACGATGTTCAGCACGCGTTCACCTTCTGTTTTGAAATGTTCAAGGTCGTTGTATATAATGTTGTTGACGATGCCTTCCTCACTTCTGATGAAGTTAACCATGGCCTCTGCGTGTAAGCTAGAATAGACCATTGTATTTTAGTTCTAAAGAGCTTCACGTTTACCCTACTGGTAGTTGTGTCGTGACCAATGCATTCACGTCTTAGTATGACTATTCACTTCCATCCGGTCTGTTCACGATTAATTTTTTTTTCTACATTAGGAATAAAAGGGATGAATATCGACCCCCAACGTCATTTTACAAACACATCATTGCTTTTTAGCCATACATTCTGCTTTAAAGGAAAAGTCTTTATCGTCGACGAAAATGCAACTAAGCACATTTAGTAATTATGGTTATTGCTTATTTTACTATATACCTATTGACACACATAAGCGCATCATAAATTATTTATTTTTACTGTTCACAGGGCCTTTGCCAATGTCAAGTCATGCACTCTGGATGCCGCTTACACTGCATGTGATGCGCGTGCTCAGGCATACATAGCAACCCTGCTTGGTACTACAACACGTGCAAACAGGGAGGTTCTCGGGTGTTGAATATATTACCTACTTTCAGGCAAACAGCATTTATAAAGATATTCATATTGAACTTACCTGTTCGACTATCTGTAAAGGTATATCATTAAAAGACAAAAACAACATTGTTTGTATGACATAACTGTTAATAATGTTTACATTGATAACTCATTATTCATTCATTGAATCACCAATTTCGAACCGACAACATCTGGATTGACAATTCGTTTATTTACCAACTGAGCTAGCCGGGTTGGCAAAGAAAATTGTAAGCTTCGCTTTGTTTTGCCCTATGGCTCTAATATATATATATACTATTAAAAGGTGATCAGATATTTTACTTTGTAACAGATGGCTAACCAACCAAAATATGTACCATATATTTAGTATAATTGCATTTTTTGTGCTATATTATCTAGTAAATGTTGTTTAGGTTGTATTTTTTACTTTACAAATCATTGACGCTTAGGAGAAATTCTTCAAGTGCTGTGTCGTTCTTATCTCGAAGATCCTTGATATAAAATGATTTTGTAGGTGCTGAAATGCACTTTGGGTAAAGGTGTGTTTTTCAAAACATATGTGGGGAAAATTTGCTAATAAGTCTCGGGACTGAAATATTTCAGTTTAATTCTTCAGTCCTTTGTGCATTTCTTTAAACCTCCATCGCGCTGCTGGTGATAGTTTTTGCCTATATAAGAGATTAATATATCTTTCAAAATTGTCTGTTGGACAAATCTATCTATGAAATTGAGCAGAGTCAAGAGAAAACTTGTTTCTGGATACGATTGGAAAGTTGCTGGCTCAATGAGGTGTGAAAGGTATAACGGAAATTCTTACACAAGGCCCCTTGAGAAAACAGACACACTGCCCCAGAGCTGAAACTGCAATCGATATCTGTCAAATCGTTCAGTTTAATCAATGTTGCAGTTGGCAGGATTTTACTATTAGTTTCACTTATGCATATTAAAGACAGTAACTAAAGTTTCACGACTGCAGTTTTATGGAAGCCAAAGAAGATGTTTTTATCCAGTCTTAGCGTAAGAAGTACTTTAACAATCAAGCTTACAGACGAGCTTGACTCCAGTGCCGTCTATACAGAACTTCAATTTATAAGCTTTAAAAATAAAGCATAATTGTCCATAAAAAGATATAGTTATTTTTGTAAAAAGAAAACAAACAAACAAACAAATAGTCTGATGGAGGCTGTAAATAAATACATACAAAATAAATGGTGGCTGTTAATATGTATTTTGTTACATTTTATCGGTTGAGTCACTCTGCCGCTCTTTGTCACTTCTACAGCAGTCTAACTTTTCGCAGATCAGAACTTTAAGAGTATGAATTACAAACAAAACCAAATGAACAACTGGCACTAGAACAAAACAAACGATGGCACAGTATAAAATGGCAGTTCCCGGTTTCCTCCAGTCGATTGCAGGATAAACATACGGGTTCTCATTATGGTTGGTTCCCCCAGCCAGATGATAAAATACAGTAAACAAAGAGTAAGTCACACCAAACAACACAGAGAACCATAAATGAAGAACTCTTGTTGGCACTCCAGTCACGCTGACGTTTAAAATAACATAAACAGAGTTGATCACATGAGTTTCAATGTTCACTGCCGTCATCGGCTGGTTCCCTGCATAAGAAAAAATACTAAAGTCAAATCTGTGTTAGAGAAAGCCTCTCACGCAGGACCATCTTATGAAGAAGAAGAAAAAATTAAAACAGCTATTAAACGTACCACCAATATTTCAAAAGAAACAGGTGCTATACTTAATTTCACAAAGACATCGCATAAATGACTTCACCCAGACTTAGTGCTTATTAGCATATTTGAGATAGAATTCAAAGCTTAAGAATAATAATCAAATTTTGAGTACAAGCAGAAATCCATTGCAAGTGTAATTTATCATTTAATTAAAGACGGCTCCATGAAATTCATACCAGAATCGTACAAATAAGTCTTTATTCTTTGAGTTTTAAAACACTTCACCGATACTGTAAACAAAAAAAATATAAAGGTTATAGAACAACTTTGTCTCGTGTTAGTGCATTCACTTATTTGTAAACACATAGACTTATGGACAGCATTCAAGCCAAGACTGAATAAGCTCATTTGTCCATTGCATTGCCATTAAGTTGGCTTAATCTGACAAATACTTATCATTTTGTTTCATGTTTATATGGAACAAGTAAATAAATTTGTAAAAAAAAAGCGGTTTACCATCATATACGAGAGCCCAATAAGCCACAGACGTTGACACGCTAACAACGTTACTTATGTTGAAGATACACCAATTAGCTCGCATATACCACGGCAAAGAAACAGCTTCACCTATAAAAATAGATAATATTTTGTTTCTGTGATTTTATTGGAGTTTAAGACCAGTTTCAACCTCTTTTTGATCATACCTCGTTTGTCAGTCTACCTAACAAGCGTTTCTGGGTATTCAACCAGTTTACTAAAGTGGCTGACTGCTTCCTGAATTGAAAAATAGATAGAAAAAATACGCTTCTGTTCTGCTTGAGATGTGCAACACTTCGGTATAGAAACTCAAAGTGTTGTTTGTTATTGTTGTTTTCTAAAACAACACTCGATTAGACATAGGTATTTTTATGCAAATTTGCATTCATTTTTTTTAAATTTAATTTACTTCTGGCGTCGATCAGTATCTCTGCATAGGTTCATAAAACAAATATTAAAAGTTTATACCAACGTCTCTCCTACATAATATATATCTAATTATACACAATAGCTAATTTCATGTTTGACGCTGATCGGTGCATTTTTATATTTAGTTTTGGCAAAGAATTTATTACAGATATTTGTAAAAGAAAATGAGACAATGGGTAGATCTTACTGAAACTTGGCTGTCAAAAAAGTCCTGGGCACCAAAAATGAGATTCATAATCAATTTTATTACTTGTCAGCAATTTAACTTTTATTTTGATAAACTGCATGTTTACTTGTTAGATATGGTTATATTCAAAATTAGATAACAGCCAATTTTCTAAGTCACGAAACTATAAATTCATCACAATCAAGCTTTAACAGTTAAGAGATTGACAGAATGATAAACTGATAAACAAAGCTGGGTCTTCTTCAGCTAAGTTTGTGTGTGTTAAGTTGATTAATGTCCGTTCTTGTATACAACATGCATTTCGTTTCAGATTTTTTTAAATTGACAGTATATGACCGGAGATCTCTGAAGAGGTTTGTTTAGGTTGTGGGAGACATTGCAAGTTACAGAAAGCATCCTTAGAGAGACGCTTTTTTCTTTTCATGATATGCTCGGTGTATCGCATAGATAGATGGGACCGCAGTTTTCCGAGATATTTAAAAGAGTTTAATAGTTCAGGAACAGGGGACAGAACTCACGACCCTCTGAATAAGTGACGTGCTTAATTTCAAAAATACCGTGCATGCTCCGTCACGGAGCGGGATCAACTGATGATGATGATCATGATGATGGCAATACAGACAACAACAAAGCTGATGTTGACAACAGTAGCCCGGAGGTTTCAGAATCTAATGGTGATTATGAATGTGTTATTGTTTGGCCTTTTTTCAATAACTATTAATTTCTTTAGATGCAAAAACCTACCCTTTCTGATATCTTTCCGTTGAACAAATACATGTAAAACTACCGCCGCATCAACTAGTGTTGATACTGTCAGGCTGAAGTAAGCCCAGTCTGTGAGAAAAATGAACCACTTGATATACTGGCTACTGTCTTCACCTGCCCACTGGTCACTTCTCACACCAGTAACAATTATCCACGCTACGTGGTATAGGGCCCAGAATATTCGCCAGGCTAGATACAGTTTCTGATAACCAAACTGAAAAATAATATATATTTGTTGTACTTCAATAATCGCAACGAAGATGTAAATTTCATATTTAAAAGTGGCCAATGACGAAACGGTCAATATTCGATAAAAATGTTTTTTTCTTGGTTCAGTGAACTCCCTGTATAAGTAGTCTAAGGCTATGCTTAAAATGTTGAAACGCTTTTATAGATCTGATATATTTGAGTTCTTCAACCTTTAAGCCGTAGAAGGTGAAAAATTATAAAATGTCAACCTATGATTTCGGTTCACCTTCAAAGGCAAAATAGGACCCTAAAGGGACTTTGCTGACAGGAGTATTCATCATAGCTAGTTTGTGTTTGAATGTCGAATTTTACTGGCTAAAATGTCCTGAATAAAATCTTTTTTATAAACACTTTTTCCTCCATCCATTCCCATATTATTGTTTTTTTACTGAAGTGAATTTTCTTATGCCGACGTACAACGTTGTTATTTAACCCTGAACATGCTGAAATTGTGTAATGACTTTGCCCAGCCTTGAATTTGGAACAGTCCATTCAAAGTTTAAGGGATTTCAATATCAAAATACAAAAATAGAGCTACCAACAGTATAGAGCCTGGCCAGACTGCACTCGTGTGCTCTGGTTCTGTACTAGTGGCAGAGGCTAATCACTTTCGGTTCCAGCAGGTTAAGGGTTAATTTTCAAGTTACAGGTATATAAAACTATACACAGCCAGTATCATAGGTGTTCGGCATGCATTCCTCGTTTGTGTGAAGTACTTAGGGAAATATACAGTACTCAAAATATAAAGATCCCCAGTGACTAGTAAAGGCTGAATCAGCATAAAAGTCTAAGAAAGCTGGGTGAATCTGAAAAATTTACGTCATAAACAAGCAAGGGTCTTACCTGAAATTGTATAAAGTTCCGTGTATCATAATGTTGCAGAAGAAAATTCTTCAATCTAAATTCATTCCTACACCTTTCTCCGCAACCACCCATTGTTTATATAAACGTGTATTCCTATGTCTGTTAGTACACCATTCACTGTAGATACAGTAGATGTCTCGTATATTATCAACCTAGTCCAATATCTGGTTAAACACTTCAGACACATGTAATACGAACGTACGGAACGTTACAAATTTTTTTCTTCACGCTACAGTTAAGGCCAAAATGTTTGGATACGTTTCAGTGACTGCATCATCCAATGTATATATTATGTATACAGAAGAATATGTCAACAAACTGTAAACAGGTCATTTGAAAAAAAAACAGCATTTGGAAATATTCATAGTAACATAAACCTACATGCTTTTTTTTACATATTTTTTTTCAAACAATAATATTGTCTGTTCAATGCTGGAAAGATACTGCTATAAATGTTAAATGCAGTATGATAATGCTAATCTGTTATATTATTTAAACAGGTTTAATCAGCGTGACAGTCTGTCCTCATACGCATGTTATCACGGTAAAAGCATTTTATTAACGAGATTGTCCGCCCGTTTGGTCATTCTACTGAGTTTAACCCTGAACATGCTGAAATTTTGTAATGGATTTGCCCAGCTTTGAATTTGGAACAGTCCATTCAAAGTTTAAGGGATTTCAATATCAAAATACAAAAATGGAGCTACCAACAGTATAGAGCCTGGTCAGACTGCACGGATGTGCAGGCTGGCCTGGCTCTATACTGGTGGCAAAGGCTAATCACTTTCGGTTCCAGCAGGTTAAGAGTTAATGTTAATGGCATTTTTGTTCATATAGGTCATAACTACCACCAACAAACGAAGCGTGTCTCTTTCTTTTTCTTCTAAATTATGTGTGTCCCTGAAAAAAAGTTAGTACATTTTTGTAAAGCGTTAATTTGTTCAAATTCAATGAGCCTGGAGCGAGTAAATTGAAGACATGAAATATGTAGTTGTTGTTACTGTAGTGACAAGTTTATTATTAAAATGACATCTGATTTTGTTTGTAATTGCTAATTTAAACAAAACTAAACAAAAACTATAAAAACTAAACATGTTCTGTCAACAAAATGCTTTCCGTAAACAAAATGTTTGTGATATCATTTTTGAAATTCATATTGCAACAAAAAAAAAATGCCAAGGTTTCGGAAACAAGCAAAATGATAACACAGTCGAGTCACCATCATAGCCAAGTGACCTTCCGTGCTGTCTAGTCATGATCTCTGCCCGCTACTTAGCCATTGAAGCATCAATTAATAAAACTTCTAAAAGTCATAAATGGATCTGTCCAACTTTAATGTGGATGAGTCGATTCTAGAAGTTTAGACGGTTATGGACTAACTTAATTAGCAACATAGAGTAGAAAGGTGATCGTACGAGTCGCACTATTACAAAAAAAAATGTTGTACGCTTCGACCGTTGTTGTTGTTGTTGTTGTTTTTTTTGTTGTTTTTTTTGTTTGTTTTTTTTAACCCAAACGATTGAATAACGATCAAACAAGAAAGTCCCTTGCTATCTTGTAAGTACAGAGCTGTACTGGTTTGATGTCTTGAACGAAATTTGGCCACTTTTATTTTCATTTTATCATTTATTTTATTATTGTAAGAGCTACTACATCAATTATGTTTAACTATAAGTGCCTGAGAACTAGTCCTATTCGCAGGCAATGTTTCCAAGCTTTCCAAAGGTGTGTTTCATCTGGCCCTATTTGTTCGCAACGGTGACAGTTTGAGCTTTCGAAAATATGCTAGATGTGTTACTTAGCCCGTGCGGAATGTAAAAGGCCACGATTGAGTTGTTTGGAAAAGTGCGTCACGTTGAGCTGAAAGCAAGGGTAAGTTCAAAATCGAAGGAGTAAGGTAAGTACTTCATATCTTTTTGGGATCCTTAGAATGTGAGACTAGGGTACAGGAATCAATAGTTAAAACCGATAGACTCAACTTGAAGAAGAATGATCGGACGTCTGAACGTGGTAGATGAGTAAACCTGAAATTAAACACAATAAAAGGTTTGTGACCTCAGCTTTCAAAAGGAGTTACGCTCTATAAGTTAGATCCTGCCAACTTTGCCGAAGGCGGCGAACTGTTTATCGCGTGGTTGCCTTTGGTAGGTTTCATACAATAAAGTTAAATACAGCGTTTGAAGGATTTTAGTACAGACTCGAATAGTACGTTGTACAAGATTCCTCTGGTTGTCTGTCTGTCTGTTCAGTTCATGCATAAAAGTGAAATATTATACATGTAGATCTAGCTGATATATTATTTTTCAAAATAAGATGACGACTGTTCTTTTGAGTGAAATCATCAGGCTGATTACTTTACTCCATGTCATCTTCTGAAGAAATGCCCCTTTTCAAGTTTTTCTTACGAACGCCAAGCCAACAACGATAAGAAAATAATAGCCTCAACAGGCCCGATTTCGAAATATCTCATTCACTCGAAACTTCCAATCCATTTCCCTCCTTCCTACCTTCTTTCCTTCACTCATTCATTAATTCATTCAAGAGCAAATTGATGTCATACACACTCAGATGGCTTTCTGTTGAGACTGAAAGAGATTAAGATGTAGAAAATTGTGTTTTCTTTCAAGTACATATTGGAAACAACTCCGTTCGGATGACACCGCGATTTAAGCGCTTCCAACAGTTCGAAAAGTGCTGAGTACGAAAAGAGTGGACAAAAAACCGGTAACTTCCGGTAAAACAGAAAATGACGAAACGTGGCTTGAAATACTGAAATATTTGATCGTTTATTTAAAGGTATTGATGATGTAACCATAAGAAATCCGCTATATATAACCAGACTTTGTAAAAAAATCAGTTGTACTGAAATTAAAAACGATTTTATTAGCAAGTCAAAAATAATCATGTCTTATTAACGTTTACCAATGTTTACTGAAACAAATAGTTGATAAGAACACGAGGATAGGTAAACTAAAAGAAGTGTGATGAAGGTAGAATTATAATGGCAATTTCAATAAATAAATATGATGTAATTGTTCTGCAGAAATACTATGTTGGACAAGGTAGGGTGCAAACTTAAAGCTGTCATCTGGCTCTGTTTGTTTCTTGTTTTTTTATTTGAATTACGGACAGATTTGGGTACTCCCGTTGATTTACCGACAAATGTGTAACACGACAAATCGGTAACATGATTTTACATAGTAAAAAAAAAAAGAAATCGGTAACAATAGAAATATTGTATGTACCAATAAAGGTGATTAAGTTGGTGTGAAAAGGCATATTGGGGTACACTGCTCGTCATAGAAAGGTGCTAACATCACGTGTCGGTCATTAAAGAAATTAGGCCTACAGTATTAGTTTGTCTCAGCAGGTAATTATATAGAATTTGCGTTTGTCATGCAATTATCATTATTTAAATTATTAAAGTTGATTCTATATATATCTATAATATTCTAATGATGAAAAGAAAAAAACTTTGTGATAGCGCTTTTATGTTTTAAAGTAAAGATGTAGGTTTTTCACTTGTTTCCATCAAAAACAGATTTTTAAATAAAAACTGTCTGAACAATATGCTCCATTAGTCTTTTGACCAGAACACCACTTAAAGTAATCTCTGTCATCAAAGGTGCTATTCACACCTACTCCATCACTTTCTCTGATGAGCAGTGTACCCCAGCAAGCCTTTTCACACCTACTTAATCACCTTTCTTGGTACATACAATATTTCTATTGTTACCGATTTCTCCGTTTTTTACTATATTAAATCATATTACCGATTTGTCGTGTTACCGATTTGTTCGGTAACGCTCTCATTCTTTACTTAGCCACCCTGTTACTTTTTCACTTCTAATGTTATTTTTTTATCAAAAATACCATAATTTCAGGACAGCTTTTAATTGCCAGATTTCAGGGTTTATGCCCTCTGGTTATTGTAGTCAGTTAATAGCTATTCATAGCTACATGAGGTGTTAACATGTTATGCCATGCCGACTACATGTCTCGATATGTGTCATTTTTTAATACTGGCTGATTCGGACCACTTTCTTGGCTGATGTAGATCACTTAACTTAGTTTTTTGACAATGTAATATGTAAGTTTACTCCTCTTTGCTCCTACTGAAGTTTTTTGGTGGTAAATATGGAAATGTTCACTTTAATTCTCATTTATCATGTAAATCATGTAATTCACAAGTATTTTCGCGCCATTCTCACTACTATATGTATTCTGATGTGAAGGTGTTCCAAGTGTGGATAAAAGTTGGTGTAAAATGTGGATTTAAAAGTGATTAAAAAGTGTTTATAAAATTTCTGATAAAAGTATATTTAAAGGAGTAATTAAAAGTGATTAAATGGATATAAAGTGTTGTGTTGTGATTTTCAGTGTAGTTAAGAAAAAAAAATGCTACACTCGCCAAATATCTATGTTTAATGCCGTGAAGTTGTGAGAAATTTGAGTAAGAATTTTCTTCGACTTCTTATTCACTTTTATTTTAAATGGTATGTTCATCACAAATATGAAGATATCTTCTATGTAGTCTGACTCGCACAATGCTAAAAAAGTAGATGAACTTAGTGTAATAATTAATACCAAATTTAAGCCAGATACATATCAAAAATATGTAAATTATTACCAAAAAAGTTCAAATAAATATGTACTAAACTTTGTCAAATGGTCAGAATCAGCCAAGAAAATGGTCCAAATCAGGCAAGGTGGGGTTAAATTAGCCAGGTACTGTTATTTTTGAATGATTTTGGAAACATATGTAGCCATTGGTTGTTTGGCTTCTGGTAATGCTAACTGGTATTTTTTATCAGAACTGTGCTAGTTATGTTATTAGTGTAATAAGACTAGGTGTGATGGACCACATTAATGACCGGCTGGGATTTAAGAGTGAAATTTTGGCGTTCTGATGAAGTTAAACGTAAATTAGATTTTTTTTTTTAGAAAATAAATGGACCAGTTTTTTAAGGAATTATGGACAAAAATCAGTCCAGAAAACTGAAATTCAGTAAAAACTAAAAAAAAATTTCAGTCTTCCAGAGCCTTGCTCTCTTCTAGCAAGAAGTATTTGAACTGCCCCTTGTAAGTTGTATCATATTTGCACTTTTAAAAGCTTGACAGTTACGAGATTTATTATGGCTGTCTTGATTTCAGAAGTTGATAATCTCTGGTTTTTTCTGCATGAAATTACAGAGATGTAATGTTATTTGAGTTTTACTTACAAAGATCAAAAATGTACTATAGTAACAGGATTTTCTTATTTTACAACTTGAAATGTAATGAGCATTCCCACCTATTATTTGACAATAAAAGAAACAACATAATTATTTGTAAATTTGCAGGAAACACCCATGTTTCCACTTACATAATGATACATCAGCTAAATGTGAATAGCTACGGTCGTGGGTAGTCACAGGACCTTAACCCTTTACTCCATAGATACGCTTTTATATCCATAAAAGTATTTCTGACTGAAAAGCGAACAGTGGAGATCCTGATCAGACTGCACGGATGTGCTGGCTGATCTGGATCTGCACTGGTCGCATATGCAATTTAACACTTAACCATGTGGTAAAGGGTTAAGCAGTTCTAACAGACATAACAAATGTCCAGTGTATGTTTTAAATTTTGAATTCCATTAAAAGAATAGTCATACCTCATGTGTTATTTTAGTATATTTTATCTTTGTTTGTGAAACTGGATCTTTAAAAGTTTTCTACGTAGCATATTTTGCTGATAATTTTCTGATGACTGCTGATTATTGAAGTGTAGATTTTTACTGTTATTTCAGTATGGTGTGTAGATACTTACTCTACACTGGCACACACGATTGTGATGGATGACAGAGCTTTACAAGGACTTCAGTCTTTGGCTAGCAGGGAAGATCAGGCTCAGGTGTGTCATTCTATTACAGTTTATCTTAGTTGAGCTAAACCAGTCTATATGACTGTATCATCTATATTATTAGCTATATTACTCAAAAGGACATGTAAAAGTTGAAATTTAATAGAACTTTTGTAGTTTTGAATATTCTGTGACCTTGATCAATAGCAACTTGTGTTCTGGTTCGAAAGTTAATATGGTGACAAAAATATGAAATAATGTGAAATATTCCACAGGCCCTGCAGTACTTTGAGCAGCTTAAAGCATCAGGAGATGGATGGAAACTGTGTGCACAAGCTCTTACAAGTGGATCATACGAGGGGTAAGAAAGGAATTGAAAATTTTCATGATTTGGATATAACTGCTTTTCTGTTGTAGAAATCCAGTTTTTTAGTAAATAATATTAAATACTGGACTTTCAGAGGTTTCGGAGGAAAAATACAGATTCTCATAAAAATGAGCTTTCTGTTAAATAACTGGAAGATTTTTTAAATTTGTACATCAAATCATTTGCTTTGATTATTTCAATAGTTGGAATTTGCTGCTCTGTTTCAGAAATGACCATGTGAAGTTTTTCTGTCTGCAAGTCATAGAACACTATCTGAGAACCAGGTAAAATATTATATCAAAGTAACATTATATGGCAAAACTGAAATTCCATTGTCAAATATACACCAGTCTACACTCTGTTAAGTTGCTTATCATTTTTATCGTTTTTGTAATTGTTTTATAAACAAAAACCAGGCTGTATACAATTAAAGTTGAGACTTATGCTTATAGGAAAGCATGTCAGAGACTTCTGAAACCATATTGTCAGCTGTTTGGGGCCAGAAGAAGGTAACATTGTGGTCTCCATGTCTGTGTGACTCAGGCTGAAATAAATAGGTTACCATTAACTATATGATGTACTTAAACTATCTATTAATTGTATAAATTGAATGAATAAATGTGAAAAAAAATGATTTTAAAACACAAATTTTGCTCATTACAAAGAAAAAACAAAGCATTCTTAAGTTACAGAATTATGCTAAAAATGACATTTTAGATATGCAAAAGGGACACAGGAGGAGCATGCCCTTGTGAAGAACTTGATTGGAAGCCTCCTTCAGCTACAGGTAGAAACAAGAATATTATACCGTATCTGATAGAGTTTCACTGTAATTTTTCAGAATGGGAACAGAAGTTTACTCAGTCTTGAAGTAATATTAGTGGTCAAAATGACACTGAATTTTTTTTATCAGTATGCACCAATATATAACCTTGGAGCTGACCCAGCTAGTTTAGTTAGAAGAGCATCAGATTTTCATTCCAGAGGTTCTTAGTTGAAGCCCCCTCAGGGACGGATAGATTTCTCTGTGATATTTTATCTTGGACAGTGCTGGGACTGATAGATGTGATATTTGATCTTGGTCAGTGCTGAAGGTCATTTGTCCCTAAACTGTGATTCAAGTTAGGAAGAAGTCAGTTGCTTTCAGAGAGATTGGTTAGTAAACTGGTTGGATACCCAACTTGTTAGTTGTACAGACTGTTGGGATTTGACCAAACAGAGATTGAAAGTGTAACTCTGTAGCTGCCAACTTGCCAGTGTCATTTGAACTTAGAATGTTACAGTGTTTTTTATTTTTGTCAAACCAGGACATGCTGTAATTTGGCAACCTTGGTAAAATTGAATCAATTGCTTGTAAAGTGACTTAACCAATCTCAAATTTCCTCATTCTGATTTACAGGGCCAGCAACAAGACAGAAGTTTCCTGCGGAACAAGGTGTCTCAGATTATCTCCCTTGCATTTGTCATTGACTATCCAGCACGATGGTTACAGTTCTTCTCAGACCTGTTGCAGAGTTTGACAATAGGTCACCTGGCTGTGGACATGTACTTGAGGATATTACTGCAGATTGACTCTGAAGTTGTTGATAGGGAGATAGTGCATTCGCCAGAGGTATGTGTATAATTTTGTCTGGCTCAGATACAGGGGATGCTGTATGAAGGCATGGAATGCCTCATTAAAATAGTCGATTTAATGTTTAAAATGTTGTTCCAATGCTTAATTCAATGCTTTAGCCAAGATGATTGTCCATACTGTTTCTTTAAACTTCATATATAGTGACCTTGAACTTAGTTGCCTTTTAGATACAGATTTAAAATTGTCAGAGTAGAATTTTGACATGTGCTTCTACTTAATTTTTCCTTTCAGAATATTTGTTTTGAATACATGTGCTTGTATTGTCAGGTATTTTTAATGTTAAGCTCTTATGTGTTTGGTTTTATTAATTTTAGGAGACTGAGAGAAATACAAGAATCAAGGATGCTATGAGAGAACACAGTGTATTACAGCTGGCAGAATCATGGCTACAGATAATGGTTATTTATTTATAAGAACTGTTTACTTCGATATTAAAAGCTTTCAAAGTTTTCCTGAATAGTCCAGAATTTAGTCTTTTCAACAAACTTAGGCTGATGTATATACCGGGAAAACTCTGGTTTTCAGTGTTACAATAGAAGTTTATATACATGTAGTATTTCCATTATTATATTGTTAAAATATTCCTTAGTTCATTCACAAATATATATGTAACCTTGACTTTGATAGACCTCAAGCAAGCCAAGTTTTTACTTTAGTATTTACAGCTTATTCATATAAATTAAGATTTGGTTAAATTATTGATGCACAAATACAGAAGTAAAAGTAGAAGTTATGCTGGTCCCCTAGGTAGATATGTCATTGACATTTTGTATTTTGGTAGTGTTATGTATATGATGAATTATAAGATTTTTCTTTGCTTGTTCATTTTATATACATATATCACTAACAGAACCAGTACAGTACCAGCCATCCAGAGATAGTGTGTATGTGTCTGGACGTAGTTGGGAAGTACATTTCCTGGATTGATATTGTTCTCATAGCCAATGACAAGTTTGTACCTGTAATCATACGCTTCATGTCCATGCCACTGTTGAGAGAAAGTGCTTGCGATTGTATTCATGAAATCATTAGTAAAGGCATGGACCCTGTTGCCAAGACTGAGCTTGTTGAGTCGTTCACTGGTGTTCTTGAAAATGTTGGAGTCCTTAATCTGTCAGAGGTTTGTACACAGTATATTTCATGCATTTCATTTCATAAATTATGTGTTATCTGCCTGTATTAAATATCTGCCTAAATTTATTTTCAGTAGAAATAAACGTAGCTGAAATCACAGGAGTTTGAAATTCTATCAATAAACAAGAGATATTGTAAAAAATTGTGTCCTCTACATAATAAAAAAACACCAGGAATGCAACGTCTTTTCCCGACCCAATACACATCGGACCGAATTATATGAACGGAACACAGAGTGGTAACAGCCTAGCCAGCCTCCTCGATAAAGAACACTAAAAGCTACCTATAACGACCGATGATATTCTTTAACATGCCATTCTTATAGATTTATTTAACAAATCACGCTCATTTCCTGATTTTTAAACTTGTCGCCGTAGCCATTCGCTGACGTCACGCCAATCTCAGCACCGGAGTAAATATTAAATTATTTCATTTTGAGACAAAAATTGTTGTTTCATTTCATTTGGTTTTAAATAAATTAATAATTAAGACTATATTAAACATTTGGTAAATTTCGGTTCTAATAATTAAATACTAAAATAAACAAACTGTAAAAACCCAACAGGGGACGTCACTCTCACATATGCCATGTTGATTTGTTTTAAAATCATGCGGTAGAAAGGAACGGCGGTACAGTAATTATTACTATTTTCATTTACTCCGGTGCTGAGATTGGTGTGATGTCAGCGAATGGCTATGGCGACAAGTTTAAAAATCAAGAAATTAGCGTAATTTGTTAAATAAATCTTTAAGAATGGCGTGTTAAAGAATATCATCGGTCGTTATAGGTAGCTTTAAGTGTTCTTTTTCGACGAGGCTCGCTAGGTAGTTACCACTCTGTGTTCCGTTCGTATAATTCGGTCCGACGTGTATTGGGTCGGGAAAAGGCGTTGCATTCCTGGTGTTTTTTTATTATATAGAGGACATAATTTTTACAATATCTCTTGTTTATTGATAGAATTTCAAACTCCTGTGCTGAAATAAAGCAGGAAAGATTTGAGTTTTTATATGACTTTTACAGTGACTTAATTATTGTTTGGTTTTCAGGATGAAGATGGAGATTTTCTAGCAAAGATGGCCAAGTTGATCAACTGTATGGGAGTCCAGCTCATATCCTCCTGGCAAAAGTAAGTAGCTAAAAATATTTATCCATTTTTGCCAGACCTAATCAAGCCATGGCAAGAGTAACATCCCTTGGCATACATAATACTTCATACAAGATATTTTTTACCGGAACCTGTGTGGTTGAGCTCATGTCTCTCTGTTTTACAGGCTGTTAAAGGTAGATCCTCAGAAGGCAACTGAAACTCTAGCCGCGGTAGAGAACAAGATAAGTTTAATGTTTCGTTTCCTTGGTGATGAAGATGATGACGTGTCTGGAGCAGTTGCAGCTTTTACCACAGATTATATTTCCCTGCTTAAACAGATGTCTCCAATTTCTCCAAAACAGAGGGATAATATTGAGGTGAGTGTTTTATGGAATGAAAACAACTGAATACCATGATTTAATGTAAATTCACAAGAGCTTTGCAAAAAAGATTAGTCTTAAAATGTAACACTGAATCAACAAAAACAAATTATTTAATGTTATATTTTCTATAAATTAAAAGACCCTACATTGTCATATATTTATTGGCATACATTTTTCATCTATGTATGAACATTGTTGGGCTTTATATTAGGTGGAGAATTATATAAAAGATCATACAAAATTTTTGATATAATTTCAAAGCTTATTATTATTATTTCAGTCGTTGTTGTATATTCTTATAAAGAAGATGAAGTTTGATGAATCCTACAATTTTGAACATGAGGCAAGTGGTTTTGTTTTGAATGTATGTAATGGAGTGATTCACTATTGATCAGAAAGCCAGTAGCTGATAAGCCACCCATCTCTTAATCATGTTACTGAGGAAAATTATAGTATCAGTACAGAATAATGTAGATTTATAACCTGAACTAAGGCAATGTATTTTAGTACTCATGATGTTTTAATATACCCAAGATAAGGTATTGCTGATTCATAAAGGGTTATAACACAGCCCTTTGCCTTGTTAAGGAGACTGACAAATGGTTGTGCCTTGTAGAATTGTAGAACTAAGGGCTATTCAAATGAAAAATTCCACCATAGAAAGATAGTTTCAAACTGGACCAACACCCTTCAGAAGTTCATTCTTCCTGTATAAAAAAAGTCCACCACCAGGGTAGGATATGTGTGTAACTGGAATGGCCCTTCAGGAAACCTTTTTCTTTCATAAGTTTTGAATTAAACAGAATTGTTGTCAGTTTTAGAAATTGTTTAAAGCACAAAGTAAACAAAAAAAAACTTAGTAATATTCTAGTCTTCATAAGACGAGCATAAACTTTTAATACTCCTTTAAAGTTAAGTTATGCTAGCATGTCCTTAAGTGTGATAACTTACTTTATCCGATTTTAGGGTGAAGATGAAGCCATGTTTATGGAATACAGGAAACAGTTGAAGACCATTTTCACAAACCTTGCCTCACTGGTTGGTTGAAATATGTTATATGTTTAGTCATAATGAAGGGATTAAAATGTGTTATAAACCATGTTTTGTTTAAGCAACTCTTGTTGGCCCTTTGGAGTGGTATGAAAAGATTGTGTAGTATATATCAAATATGTCAAAGATAAATTCATTCAAATGAACTTCTGATGAAAAGAAATTGGGAAACAGCAAGTTCCTTAACTTCAAACAATTCTGTCAGATTTGAAGGGGAAAAAATCTGAATGTAATTATTAAAATTATATAAATAATCAAAATGATCCTGAAAATTTCAGTTTAGCTGAAGGGTGCTTGTAAACAAACTAAACATCACCAATCTTTCTACTTACATATTTTCATTGTGAAAAAAAGGTTTACTCCAGTAAAGTAAGTTTGAATATGGTGAAAATCATGCAGCTATACTAGAATTTTCATTATATAAAGGAGGTTAAAAAAAGACATAGTTACTTCTAATTGAAGTTATTCTTGAACGTTTTAGCATTGATCTGACTATGTAACCTAGTAGTAGCATAACTTTCAACACCATGGTAACATTAAAATCCTGACTGATTATTTAATTCTGACCCAAGTTCTCTCAGTTTCTCCCAAGTTTCTCTGTGGCCAGTACACATAGAGAGATACCACTTGTATTTGCAGGATTCACAGTTGGTATTGATAACAGTCCACAACATTGTAACACATACCCTGTCACAGTGGGAGAACATGGAACTTAAAGATATAGAAGTGGCCATCACAATGTTATATACACTAGCAGAAGCCTTACCTGTAAGTACAAGTAGTAATATCTTTGTACTTTTGACTTGGTGGCAAATAATTTTAAACCCTTAGTTCAGCTTTTAAATATTCTGTATGAAATACTTAGTTTATGTAAGTAGTTTATGTAAGTGTTATATATACAGAATATTTTTTAATCCCCTTATGCTTTTAACAGGCTGTTAACATAGTTTCTTGTAAATTTTAAGAATGTTTGTCATCTTTCTGAGTAACTGTTAGAATTCATTTATTTAAATTACATGTATCTCTCAGAGCTTTAAAGAACTATTTGTTGGTATGAAATTGGTTAGCACAGATTTCCACAGAAGCGCTTTTTGTAATCAAAAATCCACACTTTTGATAGCCAGTTTCTTTAGCATTTTTGATCATATGGGCTGTGCTAGGCTTCCATTGACATTATACAAAGATATATACACTTGTATTTTCAGAGTTGCCAAGGGCAACATTTTACTGGTGACAGTGCAAAAGTATCTGCTCTACAGGAAATGATGCGACTGGTAGGTACTTAAGTTGTTAACAACTGGATATTCCTCAAAGGGACACCTGCATTGAGCAAACACTATTGAAGAGGGCTTTCATTTAAAACTTTAACTGCTACTATTAACAAACTCTGCTTGGTACAAACATTACAAAGATGGGGTTTTACATGAAATCCCTCTGTGCTGGTGTCTTCGTGCAATAAGTGTCAATAACAAATGGCTGCAATTGTTGTTTTTTTGAATGAACGGTACTGAAGACATGGTAAATTCTAGAATTCTTTCCTTTTTTCAAAATGATTATTCCTGCAAAGAACAAGTATTTAGTTGATGAAATATTTCTTTCACAGAAAATCAAGAGGCTTTTTGATTACTTGTCTGGATCTGTCACTTAGATGATTGTAAATAGAAAAAATAGATTCATTAACTTTAATTACAAAATATTTTATAGATATATGTTCCTTACTCATGTTTGTTTGGTACAAAAAATTTGTAGTTTCAGATGCATAAATTACAGGCTAGGTGGACCATGTCAGGTCAACTTTTTCAGGCTGATTTAAGTTTTGATCATTTTTTTCTAGTTGGTTACAAGTCGTGTGAGTTGCAATGGTCACATGATCGTGATGATACACTTTTTTGAAACGGTTGTACGGTACGAGAAGTTCTTCCAGTGTGAACCACAGCATATACCTGATGTTTTGGTACGGGTAGAATATTTTTTAACTTCCAACTTTTTACAGTTGCAGAATAATTTTTGCTGATCATATTACTTTTGAATACATTTCCTACCTGTTTTAACCAGTTATCATGGCAAACAGGGGAACATTGGAGTCCTTTACAAAGATTTGAACCCGCAACCCAGCACTATCGTAACATCTTAGCTTTTTATCATTTTCATCTTTTGATAACATTAAATAAAGTTGAAACTGCATAATATAGAAGTGTTTCAGCAGAAATGAGTGAGAATTTTTCAGAAAAGATCATTTGTTTTAGATTTTGTCTAGAATGTTATTCAGGCTTTCATTGTTCTTGAATAAATTTATTGTGAGAGCACTTTGTCAATAAAATGATCATTACATTAGGAAGTAAAACGATTGATTAAAACAGTGTTTTAGTAATAGGCACTCTGACTGAGTAGAAGTATTGAAATCCTTTGCAAGTGGAGACTGATTCATGTATTTCTCAAAATCTTTTCATAGATTGCCTTCATGGATGAACGAGGATTCCACCACAGAAACTCCCAGGTCAGGAGTCGGGCCTCATACCTTTTCTCAAGATTTGTCAAGGGCCTGAAGTATGTATTCATTATATTTGAATAAAATTGCAAGTCAAAGATTGTTTTTTGTTATCTGTACATACAGATTTATTGATTTTTAAAAAAAAAAGGGTTTTCAGGTATTAGTATATGATGCCTTCTGTTAACCTAATTATATGATGTAGAAATGATAGTTTGTGTCACAATAATTTGAAAATACAATTACAGTATGAAGACCATAAAATCATGCCTGGCAATTGTGCACAAAAGAAATAAACTTTATTAATGAAGTTGTCAGATCTTTATGTAACACTCTGTTAAGGGTAGGGAAAGTCATGCAGAACTCTGATTTTTATCATCACAGAGGACAGATCAATAATTACATTGATGACATCTTCAAGAGGATTGGTGACCTGCTAGTACTGAACACCCCAGACAACGGGTACCAGCATCTCCTGAGCAATGATGATCAACTGTTTGTGTATGAGACTGCTGGAAGTCTGATAGTGTCTAGTAACTTCCCTCCTGAGGTGAGTTATGAACTAACATGGAAAAAACATTACTAGGGAAAATATCATTGGTCATGAAAGCTTTCCATGAATGTTTCGAAAATGAATAGAACCTACAATTTTGACTTTCAGCAATAGAAGGAAAGAACTTTAAAGGAGTTAGGACTGATTTTAAATTAAATTGATTCCTGTGAGTGTAATGTGTAAGTTAGAGGCTAAATAGTAAAATTCATAGATTACAGAACATCAAAAGAAGGGAGTGTAGCTGCCAGCTGGGTGATCTATAATGTTTAAATTTTTCTAATCTAGCTTCAGAACTTATACAGTGCTTGTTGGAAATCTACACTTTATTTGCATGCACTCCACTGCAAAGACGTGTCTGTTTGTGATGCACCAATATAGTGTTCAAGTGAAAACTTTAAACCTGCCTGTTCAAGGGAAAACAGAATGTTGAAAATTTATTCTTACGAACCTTGCCATTGGATGAAAATGTAGGACAAACGCTAAGTAATTTTGTATATACATGTATCACTGTACAGGATTATTCTATCTGTACTGATGAACAATTTTTGAATGATTATGAAGTCAAGCATTCTTCCTTTAAATGAATGCTGATGCATATTCTAAAATTATTCCAGAAAAAGTCGGCACTGATGAAGCAAGTTCTTGCACCTATAGCTGCCAAGTTTGCCTTGTTAATGGAGAAGATGATAGAAGAGAAAGATGAGAACCGACAGCTGGCATATGCACAGAGTATCAACAATGCCATGGCACTCGCTAGGTAAGCTGTTATGTATCACACTCCGGACACAGAAAATTGTTTCCAGGAAATGAATTTATTTGTGTAACAGCATTTTTTTCACTTCCAGTAGGTCTTGAATGAACAATAAAAGGAAATGAGTCCAATGTTGCATTTCGTTTCTGGCCATTTACTGTAACAACTCTGGTGTGGTATCAAGTAAGGTTGTGTCCTTTTATTTAACATGTTGTAAAGGGTGACTTATTGAACATGTTGTAAAGGGTGACAAGTATTTAAAAGGTATATTCAGGTATCATAATCAGTCCAGTGTCTGTTAGTGTTTTTAACTTAGTGTAAATGTTTCTGTCAAAATGGTCTATGTATTTATCTTATAGCCGAGCTAGTAAAGGATTTTCCAGCCAGCAGACCATGCAGAATTGTGGTTGTGAGGGTGTTTTTGTGGAGTTGTTACAAATATTTATCCAAGCTGTGACTGTTCCAGTACATCGTCAGCTGATCCACGTTGGTGTTCGTCAGTACATGCACCGCATGGTGGTCTGCATGGAGAAGGAGATTTTACCTTTTGTTCCTATAGTTCTTGAAAATCTCCTCAAACAGCCTGATGCTAGAGAACTTCATGATTTTATTCCATTGATGAATCAAATGATTATGAAATTTAAGGTAGGCTTACACTTCTACTCTTTGAAACAAGGAATAAGGAGCTTTGAAAGTTTATTTGACAAGATAAAATCCCCCTATATAAGAAAAAACCTCCCAGCAGAATTTCTTTGTTTTGCCTTCCTGAGTGGGATATTTGTTTAACTGGAATGGCTTTTGCCTTTCATTACAATTTAGTTAAAATGTATAAGTTTAAATTGAAATTAACAAGAAATATGCCTTGCATATTGGTGGTATACGAATAAAAGTAGGTTTATTTTGAGCTTCCACTTGCCACTTTTGTAAACTTCAAGATCTTTTATCATCATATTGAAAAATACTTTTTGAATTTCCAGGATATGGGTATCATTCTTTGTTTATTGTGGCAGAGGATGTAGGGTTAACTTAAGAAAGTCAAATTAAACCTGATGACTAACAAGATAACATTTTGTATTAAAACACGATATTTGGTGATTTAGATATTTACCTTGTCATTTCTCTCAAATGGTTTTAAACTGATCTTGTCTGATACAGACAAAATTTGTTTTGAAAGAGAGGCGTTTAATTCTTAGCTACCTCAGCTTCTTTAGCATCCAGTCAGTCTGTATGCTCTGTGAAATGTTTGTGTTGGACTTTGCTCAAGGTTGTTTTAATGTTGTTTATTACAGAGTGCAATATCACCATTCCTACAAGAGGTGTTCATGCCGGTGGTCAGTACAATATTTCAGGTGCTCACACTGCCCACAGATGACCTTGACCAGGTCGCTGTTGCTGATAAAAAGTCGTTACAGAAAAGTTATTACCAATTTATTTCAACCATAGTCACCAATGATGTTCTGGATGTATTGAAAAACCAAGGTGAGATGTCTGAACATTTTAGTGCTTGATAAATTATATACATATACTAAAATATATTGATAACTGTACGAGTCTCTACCTGTTATACTATAAGAGGACACCAGGAGTTTGTCTGTGACATGTACACAAAGAATTAGAATCAGTAAATGTCATAATGTGTTTATGAAAAACTACACTGAATCTTTTCTAAATTAAAATATTACTGAAAGTATCCGCTAGAATGATACATTTTACCTACATGTGTGTCGTTTGCTAGCAATGAGTGGTGTTTGTGTGATTGTTTTTGCAAAGGAATAGTTACGTCCCTTGTCTTTTGTCAGAAACTTAGTCCCAGCCTTTGCTGTGTCATAGATCGTGGCAGAACGGTTAGTTTCCCGTCTAAGATCTAAATTTAACCAGTTATCAGAGCAGCAGTATTCTACCTAGTACTTTAAGTTTCAGTGAAGCTAATTTCTTTTATTTCTTAAAGCGACTGACTCACAAAATTTTGCTGAAATTTTTTATTGTTTCAAATTTAAGAGGATTTAATATACCATGAAAAAAATATAATATTATGCTTCTATACACCATGAAAACTGAAAAAAAAAGCTTTGACTTAACCAGGATTCGAACCCACGACCTTTCGGTCAGTAAAATTTGGAGCGACGACTTAGTCCACTGAGCCACGACGTCTAGTTATTAGATTGCCTCAAAATTAATGTTATAACTACAGTATCTACCCCGTGACTAACGGGGTAAATTTTTTACCGATAAAAGTGTGTAAAACTTCATATTTTGATGTTTTTCTGTCACAAAAACTGAGTCAGTAACTTAGTTTAGATATCTTCTTCACGATTACAGCAAGAATTTCAAGATGTATAAACATTTTCTTTTTATCCTCGTCTGTGAGTCAGTCGCTTTAATTAACACTTAACATTGAAATTTAACTGAATTTGAATTAATGTGAATTCAGAATATAAATTGTAATTAATGTATACAATTTAACTTGTGCTTTTCAGAAGTCCAAAATCTTCACCAAGTGTTAATCACTATTGTTCAGGGTGCAACTGATTTCCCAGATCCTTCTGTAAGTAATGATATTCAGTTCACAGTAATAAATTTAATACTTAATGAACTAGTTAATGAAATACTTTGATGCAGCTAATAAACATTTGTAATATGATGTTTCAGTATACATGTACATGTATGTTTCCATTGCATGATAGAGTGCTTGTGTAAAATCAAGGTTTTAAAATCAGTTGATAAAGAAATTCCATATTTTAACATTTATTTATTTCTATTTATTCTTACAGAGTCAGAAGACGTGTTTTGGTATCTTGAAAAAACTTGTAGGTGCCTGGGGTAAGTATTTTATGATTTTGATTGTAAATTATTTTTTATGACAGGTCACCAGTTTAATACAGAAAGTCAGAACTTTTTCTGGGCAGAGCCATTTTCAGTGTAGGTTACGTGTATCTGGGCTTGTACATATAATACAAGTTGCTTAGCTGATTTAACCCTAACCTTCCTAAGTTTCTATAATGGCCTTTTCCATCTTTTGATTTGAACAGACCCATTTGTCATCTGTAGGGAGGGTTATTACTCGAAAGCTTGCAGATTGAGTTACAAACATTGCAGACCATGATCAGATTGCACAAATGTATAGACTGATCATTGTAGTGGTCAAAATAGCAGAGGACAATTGGCTACAACAAGATAAAGATAAAACAACTGTTTCTGACATGTTGTAGTTGTTGCCATGCAAGATATACATCTCTTCCTGTGTTGTGCATTGAGTTTAGTGCTGAGAACCAATCGTGTGTCTATAAAATGATGTTCACGTTTTACAGGAGGCAAGGATGGATTACAAGGTTTTCCTGACTTTATCTACAAGAGTATCATTCCAGCATGTTTCATGGCCCCAATGAAACCAGACTTTGATTTAAAAGATGCACAAACGACCTTAGTAAGTTCCAGTTAAGTTTGCTTGGGTTATCTCAAAGAGGGTTGATGAAGCAAAGAATAATATACTTAATTAATTTATGTACATAATTGATATACTTAATTAATTTATGTAAATAATTGATTTATGTAAATAATTGTTAAAAAAAACCTTGTAAATTATGACAGTAGTACAGTTCAGGGCAGGTATAGATGTATTTGTCTACTTGAGTTAATATATTCTTGGAAATGGATGCCTATGTAATTCCCCCCTGAAGGGTGAATTTATTTCAGTTTGTTGGGGATAGGTCAATATACTTAAGAATTCCAGAGATACGCATGATTCTTTGACATGCTCAGTGTATAGCAGCAGTACATAGGATCTTTTGTTAAACCACTCATTAAAAAAAAAAATCAGAAATGTAAGGGGAGGAGCTTTGCAGCAAACTCATGACCCCAGGATAAATAGCCTGTGCATTACCCCTGAACCACTGATATGGCCCCACAAAAATAAATATGTTTACAGCTTGCCTGTGAAATCTGAAAACAGTAGTTCCATTGAGTTTATTTTGAGATTCTTTATTTTCCAGGCTCTTGGAGAGGTAGCATTGTGTCTGAAGTGTATTCTGGAGCAAAGGGTAATTTCTGTCACTTCTTAATGACAAATCAGCTATAGGAAATTAGTTGTTTGAAACACGTAACTTTAGTTTCATATTACTGGTAGATATTTCACTATGTAATGTTGCACCTGTTAACACCAGATAAACTGCTAATAGTATAGTACCACAGTTGAACTTGTTAAACACCAGATAATTGACAGTAATAAGGTGGAATATTCAACACCAGAGCTCAGCAAACAGTTCACAGCTGAAACAAATATTTTCTGTCCTAAATTACTTTATAGATAACCTTCATATGATGGCCATTTTTCAGCTGCAAACATGTTTGTCTGTTTAATAGTGTTGTCTTTGGAAAAGTTTTACTTCCAAGGTGGAGGAAAAACTTAATGAAAACAAAATTAGTTTATTATATTAATTCAGACTAAATTCAGTTATTGTAACCAGAAGATTGTTTGATATCACCGATTGTGTTGTGTTACAGGGAGATGAACTAATAAATTACTTACAAGGAGATTATCTGCCCACACACAGGCTGTCACCTGATCAGGCAAGAGAATTCTGTGATGCCCTCAAATCTGACCCAAAAATGTTTAGGAACTATTTTAAGGTATGGATATAATGTACATTTATAGTTTTAGTTACTGAAACTTTACCCGTTTGTTTGGTTGATGTGTGGTTGATGTGTTTCATGTTTTTGAATAAGTTCTGCTGAAGGAGTCATGTTGTACTTCGAAATATAAAGGAAAATCTTAAAATTCTCTTTCAATGATACCACAAGTCCTAGAAAATTTTGCGGAAAGCTTGTCTGGTGGACCAACATTGTTCAATTTTTGCCCGAGATTGATTTTTGGCTCCACACTGGGTTTCAGATGTTTTACATAGACTTATTAAGACATGCTCTTCATAAGGCTGTTTACACTTTAGCAGTTACACTCAGGTGGGCAAATTAAGGCTATTCTGGCCCTCTTGTTCCTTTGTATACTGGAGTCACCTTGTTGTGTCTGTAGACCAAGTGATTTCAAATCAGTATCTTGAGAACAGGGTCAAACGTTAAGCTCACTGGGACCTGTTCATAGAAAACAGTTTTGTATCAGTAATACGAAAACATAAAACTAGCACCCACAGACTTTACAGGATGTTTCTGCCTGATGAGATTTTTAGCCATTGGGTCAAAGGTCAAGCTCACAGGTGCATGCATTTTGAAAACATTTTCTGATCAGTAACTGAAAACCTGTAAACTTTACAAGATGGTTAGTTATGTGTAGATAAATTTTAGTTTGGGTGCTTAGTGCATCAGATGTCAAGGTCACAGGGGCCTGTTTCAGTACAACTGGCTTAGAACAATAACTCAGGAACAAGTGAACACAGAAATTTATTTCAGCTTATCAGTATATGACCCCAATCAGTGTCATTCTCACAGATCTTTTTGAAAAATAAGTACATTCTTTGATCTTTTGTAATTTAAGGAGTAAATGTCTTCTGCCAATGCAGGACTTGTATGTATTATTCATTTGAGGAAATAAAGAATTTTTGTACTGTGATACTAAATCTTTGTTGCATGTTTTAATACAGTTGAAATAATTGAACTAGAAGATGTTACATTAAAGTTACTGCTTAAAATGTTGAAAAGAAACACTGTTATGGTAATACATTTAGTAACATTTAAAATAGTTAGAATTCGTTTAAACTTTTAAAGTAAATTGTTTGTTTTATATTTCAGTCTTTTTTTACCAAGGCAAAGTCATGACCCCGGTGACACACCTGCACTGTTGTAGGTGGCCAATGGAAAAATACACGTTGTACAGTAATAGACCATATAACAGTGATTCCTAGTATTTTCTTTATATAACAGCTTTGTGCTTTGACAGCGATATTGACATGTGTGACTGAGCTGTTGCGACTGAACTTGAAGTGGGAAGTAAAAATGATTTATTTGTGTAATGGATAATTGAAAATTGTATACAAGAAGTAGAAAGCTTTAACACGGGTATTTGGGAAAGGTGCTGCCAAACACATTAAAGGTTATGGTATGGATTTTTAAGGAAGTGTTAAGTCTGTATAGGCATTATGTACCTAGCATCAGGTGATGATATTGTGTGTTTCAATAGCGGAAGGAGTACAAGTTGTTTGCCTTTTTTTGAATATCAGATAAATGTTTGGCAAGGAGCCAAATACATTTCATGTGCCTCCACTACATAGTGTTAGGGAATATAGATTTGCACATGTCCGTCCGTTCGTACGCACCGTTTCTTGTGTGCTCAACTCATCCTACACTCATGGATGGATTGGAACCAAACTCACACACATGATAGATTATGATGTGTTGTTGTGCAAGAAATAAAGATTTTTTTGTCGGATCAGTTTTCACTGGATTATTAACCTCTGTTGGTTTTTCGTACATGCCATATTTAGTAAATCTTATGTGCGTAACTCCTCCTACACCCATGAGTGGATTGAAACAAAACTCACACACATAATAGACCACAATGCGTAGTTGTGCAAGAAGTGAAGATTTTTTTTTCTCGAATCAGTTTTCACTGGATTATTGGCCATTGTTGGTTTTTCATACATGCCATATGTAGTGATTTTTTTTCTTAAATATGTAGGTACTTGACTTTTCTCCCTTTCACCCCCCCACCCCCACAAACTAAAAAAAAAAGTAGTTGATTCACCCCTCCCCACCCCTACAAAAAAAACAAAAGATCTTGAATGAGTAACTTGCTTCCCCCCACCAAAGAAAATGTTTTTTTTCATCTTACATGACTAGGTACTTGCCCTCCCCAACTCAAATTTTTTTCACTTGGGCCTCTTCTTGTCTTGTTTGACTTAGTTATATTATCCAGCACTGAAAACAGTGGAGCGTGCTGTCCCCAGACAGGTCTTGTTGCATACATGTAATAACCTAAGTAATACTGAAATCCAGTGTTTTCTTAGCTATTTAAAATAATTACCATATTGTTAAATAGATGAATGAGTTATGGAAGAAAGGCATTGTTAATGAGTTATGGATGTAAGACATTGTGAAAGAGGTACAGCAGCCGACACATTCTGTAAGAGGTTTATTTGTAAAGCAAAGTACTCTTAGCCTTTCAAGCAATTTACTTTATATCCATAACCCTGGTAATGAATTCCCTTTCTGTGACAAATTCCTAGTTGTGGGGGCATCTGTGTCCAACAGACATGTCTAGTTTCACTGACAAATTTGGATAGTTAGCCAAGTTTTGTTTCTGTTTTATCAAAGTTAGAACAGAGGAAAAAGTGTTCATTATATTATGGTAAAGAAAGACTCTTTTCCATCAGTGTTATAACAGAAAGTTTTAAAAATGGATTTCATTTGATGTTGTTTTGTTAGCTTTTTTAAACATTTTAGTTACTTTTTTTTTACATTGTTTTACCCTGCAAACAGATGTAATGAATTGTGCCAATTGATTCTAAAGTGCTATGGTATTTCAATACCATGTAAATTTCATCAGTGCTTAACCCTGAACCTCCTGAATTTTTGTAATGGATTTGCCCAGCTTAAAATTTGGAACAGTCTATTCCAAGTTTAAGGGATTTCAATATCAAAATACCAAAACTGAGCTACCAACAGTATAGAGCCTGGTCAGACTGCACAGATGTGCAGGCTGGCCTGGCTCTATACTGGTGGCAAAGGCTAATAACTTTCGGGGTCCAGCAGGTAAATGGTTAAATGGATAGATTGGATGTGATGCCAATGATTTTCTATACATGGATAGGTCTGTTTGTCAGTTTTTAGCTAAAAAAATATCCATCATTGATATGTGGACCAACATGAACACAACATTAAGTTTCTTGTTTTTCAACTGGAACCAAAATTAATTAAGGAGTATGATTTCATGAAAAGTGTTCAACTTTACTTCTTTATACATGTGATTAAATACTGTTATATATTAATGGTTTCATATATTGATGTCTTGTCAAAGAAAATTCTGAAGAGTATTCAGTGTGTCATTTTCTCAAGATTTCTAGAGATCATTTGATGGTGATTTATTTTAATTGTTATTATGTGCTTTCTGAAATCTTTCCTAGTAATTTTATCTCAGGATAAACAATTTGTCTTTGTAAATATAAAACTGACACTTTAAAACAGTGGTAATCCATTTATCATAGTCTCTTAGTTTTATTCTCTAAGATGATGCACAAGGAATGTGACATCTTTGATCAAGTCCAAGGAATGTGACATCTTTGATCAAGTCCAAGGAATGGCATTTTAATACTGGTGTAAGGGAACATTCTATATTCCATGAGAGCTGTCAATGAACAGAATTGTTATAATGCAAATAAATAATACTTGTCTTTTAATGACTGCAACAGGTTAGAATTGCGATAGTTCAGAATAGCCTATTTTACAGTTAATATGATAGATAAAATCTTTAGATAATTTCTTTCAGTTATCTTTTCATAACTAATATTCACACACACACACACACACACACACACACACACACACACACAAAGAAACAGTGCTGTTGTCAGATTGTATTTTTTCAGTTTATTTTCTATTTTGTCTTTTCAAGATTATTTTCATGGATAGACTCAAATACTTGTAAGGTACTTGCTTCTGTAATTTTAAAGAAATTTTAGATAGATGTTTTAAACAAGGTTTTATTTTAGATTATGTAGGCATTAATTTTGATGTAGGCATTAATTTTGATGTAGGCATTAATTTTGATGCTATCTGCGTAACATTGATCATTTTGACCTGTAGAACTGTAAGCTGTAAAGTAAATATAAATGGCAGTTATAGAAGTATAAAAAATTCAAATTTGTACTATATTGTAAATAGTGTCAAAGAAATTGTATCATATCTGTAAATATGTAATTTAACAAACATTTTAGTTTACAGACAAAGGCCTAGTTCCATTTACACAGATAAAATACATGTATATTAAAGTAACAGGAGTTACTAGACATTTGTGTTACAACTATACTTCTTTCAAACATAGTGATTGACAACTAGCATTATTTCAACAGCTTACTACAACCCCATGTATACAAATCTACACAAAATACTAAGGGTTTCACTAACTTAATGATACATCAACTAGATGCAAATCAGCTCGGTCATTCAAATATTTCAGATATAAATTTATTACAAACAATGAATGTACGATGTTTGTTCTAAATTTAGAAGCTCACTATAAGAACAGCTGTAGCATGTACATGTATATGTTCATTATATGTAAATTGTATGTAAAACCTGTTATTTTAGTATAGTTTATAATCTTTGCAAGTGAAACTTGATCTTAAAATATATCTTGTTTTTGCTCAGAGTATGCCCTCTGGATTTGTTCACTCTAAGGGCTTCCTTCACTTTGTTACAAGATTGTAGCACTTATTGTTCTCAGTTTCTGAATTAAGTTACTTTACAGATTTTATCATTTACAAAATCAGAGGTACTGTTCTATTATTTGTCAATTTAAAAATTTATATGTACTGCCAGAGTGCATTCGGGTGAACCAAGTTAATTTATAACCACCACATATATAAAAAAAGAATGAAAAAAAAAATGACAGTTGAAATTCTGTTACATGTATATGAGTGTTGGAAAATGTTGATCAAAGTAAAATGAATTTTTGAGTCATGAGTGATTTAATCATTCCTTAGTGAGAGGAAACTTGCTAAGTTCTCCAAAATAGTTTTTGTTTATAAATTTGAGCCTCTAGTTAATGTTTAAAGCCTTAAGGCACAAATACCTTTTTTTCAACCAGTTGTACCTACATTAAATGCTTCTCCTTTGAATACAACTTTCTTTCGTTAAGTATTAAGTTTTGGTACCCAAGGATGAATGTACAGTTATTTCCCTTTATTGTAACTTATTGCTGGCTAACGGCAAACGTGGAAACAGCCAGAAAACAGGGGATGAAAATACTGATATAAAAAAATGCACTTATAATAAAATGATCTGTGTTTGAGTGAAAGAGAGAGTTTCTGCATGTGTATTTTCTATAAAGGGTTGAATTATTCTGTTAATTGACTTACTCAGACCAAGTGCAATTTCCTTTGAAGGGACATACCCTTAAAATTCACTGATAATATACTGAGCATATATGTATTTTATTCTGTTTAAAATGAAAAATTAGTGATGATGTAAAAAAGAACATTCCTTTAAAAAATTTCCTGTAAGAATATAGACACTAAAAATGTTCATAGAGAAATTAATTTAAAATGGTGTCTGTCTAATGTTAATTTTTCAAGATTGCCATTATGGTAAAAGTCACAACTTTCCCCCCAACATTTAAACAGTATTTATATCAAACTAAGGTATATACATGTACAAAATAAGTCGTAGCAAGAACTATTTATTTTGGTACTAAATAAATTTGAAATTTGAAATTTGATTTCAGCCTTTTGATTGGGAAAATATTTAAATGTCACCATATTATTTCATAAATATTACCGGTAAATAAAGCAAGTGCATTTAACTAAGTTGAATTTCAAGATTTTAGAATCTTTTGTTGCATTTGAAACAAAAAAGCAGATTTTTGTTGTTGTTGAATTTATAATTACCTTGGACACTTCCTTCTGTTTGGCATTATTACTGACTTTGTCCAGATCTCCATCTGGTGTTTCATATACTGTATACCTGTATTGCTTAGCTTTGTGTTTTGCATAACAGTTATCTTTATGATGAAAAAATTGTTTCAGGCTAAAAAAAAAAGAATTAAAAAGATTCAACCCCATGTGTTTGTTATCTCGTACATTAATATGCTGTAGTTGTTGTTGAAATTCCCTGTTAGATAAGGAAGAACCATTGTAAGAATAAATATACTTATAAAAACAAATACCTTTCAATTTTGGTGAGATTAGAGTTTATGTTCAGCAATCATGGCATTTAAAATGGTCTTACCACCAGGCAAAAACCCACAGTCTTAATGTCTGTTTTCAATAAACCTCATTAAGCAGAAACTGTGCTCCAGTTATCAATTATCACTCAAGTTTACAAGCTAAGTTTTTAGACATGTTTTGATTATGGCCTGGCTCCTGAACCCATTGAATAGATCTTGAACTAGAGTTAAATCTTATCTTGAGATACTTACCACAGGTAAAAAAAACTCCAGGTTACTCCATTATTCATCACTCTACACAGAAATGAAGACTTCCGCATTGTGATGGGGCATCAGGCCCTTAGGTCGCTTGGTCGAATTTTATCAGCAGACAGTCATCCGTTTTCCGCAAGAAGTCGGAATACTTAGTATTGATTGCAAGAGTCTTTCCTCCAACTTACGTTAAATGTGTATAAAATAATGAATATGTTAATAATTATATCAATGTATGTATGAACCAATAAATACATTTTCGAAAGAGTTACTTGTTTGGTACCAGACTTACTTAGTACAAAAACCTACTAGTTACAAAACTTGTTTGCTCTTAAAATGCTTTTGCTGAGTGACACATTGCATACTGTGGCTATATTGTGAAGATTTTCAAGTAGAGAAACAGAGTAGGGAAATCCAAATTTCTAAGAGTAATCAGACTGAGTCATGCTTTCCTCCCTGACAGCGTATTTCAATAATATCTTAGTTACACCTGTCCACCATGTCGTATTAAACACCTGGTAATATAATTGAATGTTTCACTTTTTCTCCAAGCACTTCAAACTGACAACTATTTGCTGACTCACTTTGTGACTGAATGTTGAAATATTTTATTATTGTGGACAAACACCTGCACGTTCCTATTAATTTTTTTTCCAGGACATTCTTTGACATGGTTATTGTATTTCAAGTGCAATGCGATCGTCTTGTGACTGACTCTCTAGTAGACATCTACTCACGGAATTACATTTTGGTTAGATATAAATTCTGATTTGTTGTTGTGAAATCAACTTAGAAAAATATATTTTAATGTCTCTGTGACCATTTGCATCACTGATTTTATCAACCAACATGTTTCATTATGTTTTAATGTTGATGTTGTGTGGAAGGTCCAGGAATGATGCATTATTATTTGACTCAGGTATTTTCTGATTCAGTAATAATACAGGATAAACCCTGTCATTTGACCAGAAGACCTAAGGTCTAGAGAGGCAGTAGGTATAGAGTCGATAGTCCTAAATGCAAACCAAGAGTCTCTGCACATGAGACGCTAACCAAGAGTCTCTGCACATGACTTATAAACATCCACATCCCTTGACTTAAGGTGCTATTCAAACTTCTTTGATTAGTGACTTCATTTAGCCTTTTGCATCATGATATTTGGGGAAATTCTATTACCTCAGTTTCCGCAAGCATGTTCTAAGACCTAAATGTGACTGATTCAATCACTAATCATTGGAAAGACCTAAAATACCATTAGTGTTGGTAGATTATCATCGTAAGCTTTCCTCTGCTTGGAAACTAAGTAGTCTGCCTACTGGAACAAACAATTGATAGTGCTATGTAGTATCAAGTCATGCGTAGAGCTAATCAAAGTTTAGATAGAATTCATTAAAGGAAATTCCTTCTGAGAAATTGACAATACAAAACCTCGACATAAGTTCTGCTGAAAGAGCATATAAGAGTATTTTCCATGTATTCCTCTTTCCTACTACTGAGACCCTGCGGGAGGGCCTGTTCCAAAAAACATATAAATATATTTCAAATATATCATATAATGAATAAATATACATGTAGTGCATTCTCTCAACAACAGTGCAAAGAAAGCGGACAATCTTTTTTTTTCTATCATGAGGTTCATATACGCCAACGAATTATACATTAGTCTACCACATAGATCTACAATGTAACATTATCATTTTGCATAGTGTTGTTTAGTAAAATTTTATTCTCCATACGGCCAACATTTTTTTTAATCACTGCACTTTTCCCTTTCATTGGGGGCCTTTCTTGCTATAGTAATTCTGTATTGAATTTAATTACAATTTAAAGATCTATATCTAGATCTAGACTATCCTACTTTAATTGCACCAACTTTTTATTGTTTCGTTTAAACATGGACATGTCTATTTAAACAGCTATTCAAGTGTATCGATTTACAGATTAAATTTCAACAAACCGTGTAATATTTTAGCACTAAGCAGACTATACATTATTGAATCCGTAATTAATCTTTTGTCGCAACATTTAACGAACCACGAGTCAGAGGTCCGTCTCCGTAGCGACGTTGATATCACGTGACCTCAGCGCGAGACATTTACCGAAGACTGTCAATGATTAAGGAAATATTTGATATTTAGAAAGTGGTTTGGAAGTCCAATACTTCAGCGGATTTTATTCGAAAAGGTACTCATTTACGCAATTCATAAATGCATGTGGGTTAATTTTGATTGACACTGAAATAAAATGTGCTAAAATCTTGTTTAACATTAGATTTCGTGGGTATGTTTTCAATCTCTTCACAAACGTATTATTAAAGAAGACTACTTTAAGAACGAGCCGATAAAATGAAAATTGAAACAATTAGGTAATGCTGCATTCATTTCGAGTTCCTTGACATAATTCAAGGTTTAAATGACTGACAACTTTTAGATTTGCCTTAAATAGTAACTGATTATAGTTTTAAACCCTGTATAGAAATTTGATAGATCTACGATCAATTTAAAACATCTATTAATGATATGAATTTGTATTGTTGTTATGTATATCTTACACTGTATGCAGCTCTGAAAGGCAGAATTTAATGGGAATAAAATTATGTTTAAAAAATGGTAATTTCTTAAATTGTTTCATGCATTTTTATCATAGGTTAAACATACAATATAACTGCAGATAAACATTTTTTTCTATTAATGTTAATGTACTGTAAGTATAACAATCTTACTGTTTTGTCTTCTATGTAAAAAAATACCAGAATTTTAGGAAAGTGCATAAATTGAACAATACACATTCAAGTACATGTAAGTCACTCAAATTATATGCAATAATTTAATCACAATAAATTAACATAAATATTTGGACATATACTAAGTCTACATGGATACATTGTTTTCTTTAAGTAATCTTGGGCTTATCTGGCTTATAAAGTGTTACTTCATAATACATGTGCTTGTGAAAGTGACATGATCTTGAGGACCAACTTTACAGCCACAAAACCTTGGCGAAACTTTTAACAATGCAGTGTTTGATATTCTAATACCTCTCAAAACATAAGCTAATCCAAAGTCATTCTTAATGGCAGTAAAACAGGATTTTATTTTAGACTAACATGTAGAGGAAATTGAATGCCTTTGAAGTTTATTTTTATTTTGTGTTTAAGCGTCAGTCTCTCTCTTATCTCTCTTTTGAATGGAAAAACTAAGCTTTTAAATTACTCTAAAATAGTTCTTTTGGTCATTCTGTTTTTAGGGCACCAGATTTTTTCCCCCTAGCTTAGAGGTACATGTAGCTTTCTTCAAATCCATATTAAAACTGTCAGTCATTTCTCTGAATACCCTTTTTCTATATCGGTTATACATATTTCCAATTTCAATTATAGTTTTACCTGAAGAAGACATTAAATTGTTGAAACATGTTGTGTAATTAGGAGGTTGTCTTCTTTTTATTCATATTTAGCATATTTCATTTTGCATTTTAACTTTATAGTTAACCCTTGTCAATCAATATTTTGGTATTTAATGTGTCTAGATGGCCCTAAAATCAATTCAATATCTGCCCATTCATTCTATATCATGCACTTTAAATTTATAAAATACACATAAAACAACTATAAAACTATTCATACATTGTCATTCGAGTGATATAAAATGACAACGAAAAGGTCTAATAAAAAGTGTAATTAATAAAAACTAGATTCTGTATTATCAGATTAATTACTTGAACAGGGACAATTTCTTTACAATAAAAACCATTTATTGCCACCATTTATTGAAGCATTTGGGCCCCCGTGAACAAGCAGTTTACAATGTTCTTCTTACAGCAAAGTTTTTTCTTAATCAATACAGGTGCTAGATTTGCAATATTTATTATCCTGTGAATTAGTGCCTGGTTACTTTTTTAAACATATTTTCATAGCTGTCAAGGCATGAGATTATGTAAGCCTAGAACAAGGTTCCAAGGTTTAGTACTGCCTCTGACTGGAATTACAGGGGAAATTGAAGACACACAGAGATCATGATCTTTCTAATCTATCTGTCAACTCTCTGTAACATCTAGCTTTTAACTGAAGCATTGATCATTTAATACTGGAATGTCACAATTCTGATCTTACTGAATCATAATAAGGATATCCCCGTTGAAAATGATTTGGCATTAGGATTTAGAAGTCCACTTTCTGCAAAGTAATGGAAAATTCATGTTATTATTAACAGTGTTGCTGTAAAATACAAGTTGAGGGGGAAATGTGAAAAGGTGCTGTTTCTTTATCTTAAAGCACTAAAATCTTTTTTGCATTTACCCCTGGAAGTTCTGTTTTGTTACTGTTTTATGGCTAATTTTATCAATATCAAGATGATCACTGACATAACTCCTGTAAAGCTGAGTAAGCTTAGGCCTAAACTTCATTTCCAAAAACTTCATTTCCAAAAACTTCATTTCCAAAAACTTCATTTCCAAAAACTTCATTTCCAAAAACATTCCAATCTGCACTATATCTAGAATCTATTGAGGTTAAAAGGTAAAATGTACTTCACTATTTGGTGTATTCTTAAACTACAAATATATTCTAAAACGCACCATTTAAAATTTAGAATATAAAAAAAGCTTCTTGGGGCATGCCCTATTAGAAGGTGGTCCTATGCTTTAATATATTTTTAAGCCAAGCTATACCACTGACCATAGTCTGTTTTTTGATGTAACAAATCAAATACAAACTGCACATTGCTGTGAAGCAACAGTCCAAAGTATTTGGTACTAAAATATTGGAAATTAAATATATAAAGAAAAGGAGATGATCAGATAATATTGCTATAAACACTGTCTTAAGTCTGAGTAATCTCTGTTCCCAAGATACCATGTATTGAGGTAAGACAGTATGAATAATGATAAGAAATTTAATTGTAGCTGAATTAATAAGTTTAGATGCAGATTGTTTTGACTAACCTAAATTTTCTACTGAAGCTAGTAAAAGTCAGCTGTTGATTGTTACATTGTAATACCAGAAGAAATCTTCTTTTCGTACAAACATGAAAGTTCGTAACAGAAATATGCAATGCATTTGGGAAAAGACCACCAAGAGTGTGATTCGAACTCAGGTCCTCCTGCATGGAATGCTCTAACCATTGAGCCAAAGAATCAGTTCCTTGTAAGAAGTTGTATTAATTAAAGGCCGGTGTGCACTGGACCATAAAACATTCCCTCTTGAGAAAGTCCTCATTTATGTTGACGGATGCTGTGGTCTGTTTTTATATCAGAAATATTGAAAGATTTATTATCATTTGTAAGTCCAGAAAAGGGTATCCCAGATGATCCCCCATTTTACGAACATGAAAGTTCGTAACAAAAAGATGCAATGCATCTTGGAAAAGATCACCTAGAGTAGGACTTGAACTCAGGTCCTCCCACATCAAAAGCCAATGCTCTAACAACTGACCCAAAGAATCGATTTCCTGAAGCAGTTGTCAGAGTTTGTATTTATACAATTATAGGCCAGTGTGACTAGAAGTCACTGTCATTTCCCAATGTTTCTGTTTGTTTGACCTTGCTCAAAACACATCTTAGCTCTATTTCATACATGATTTAAACATGTGATGAAGCAGTTGAAGAAGAAAAAATGTTGATGGTCAACAGACTGATGTAACTGAACCATTACAAGACAAGGAAGAAATAGTTAGAAAGTTTATATAACTGAAAATAAGAAAAACAATTGAAAGAAAATGAACTTCACAAATTTTAAGAGAGAGCTTGAAGCTATGAGTGAAGTTAAAGTTGACAAAAATGACCAGTGCTTGATTTCAAATGACACTCCTAAATCATCAAGTTCTGTCAGAAAAAATAATTCCTCTAGTAAGAGAAACAGATTTAAAAATTTTAAATGTAATGCAAATACAACTGGAACTTCTGCTCAAAAACAATTAAAGAATGGTATTGCTAAAGATATTGTCAAGCAGATAAAAGGTCAAGGTGAAGGAGACAGTGTTAAAACTGGCAGAATTTACAAGCATTCATTATATGACATGATAGACTTTGGTGAACATGTACCAAAGTCAGATGATAAAACTGATGACAGAAAAAAGGAACCATTCTGGTTAATAAGAAATACTAGGTTTGGTGGAGACAAAAAGATCACAGCATACAGGCCTGGTACAACAATAGATAAATTTCGTAGAAAAAGGCTGGATGTTCCTATGGAGAACCTAGTTTGTGACCTTGATCTTGAAGGCCAGAAGATATGGGCAGAGGTGAATAAGATAATGGAACATTCTAAAAACAAACACAAGAGAATGAGACAGAGGCTTACAGAGAATGGTTTTAAAAATGAACAAAGGTCCCTTGTTTCATCATCTGTTTCCATGGATACAGTAAAAAGTGGGAATAAAACTAATCATTTAGAGTCTGCTATTGACTTGAGGCAAATATTTAGGAGGAGAAATAAATTTGAATCTGGTTCAACAAAAGACAGGATTTGGCAAGATGAAACAGAGATGATTGAAGGAGTAGCCAACAATAAAAGAAGCATTGCTGAAAATATTGTGAAAAAGGATTTAAGACCTGATACTGCCTTAATTGAAATGAGGTTCAGAAGATTCAGACATGAAAAATTCTTTTCTGTGGAGAAATACAGAAGTGATGATCATCCAGCTGTAATGACATTTAAAGGGAATGGAAAATCTTTCAATGGTACTGGGCTAAATTCTGTGTGTAATGTCCTTGATAAAAATCAGAATTTATGGGCTTGGGCTGAAGATAAACAGCAAATACACATATGTCCTAGATGTGACAAGACAGGAAATTTGAATAAGTTGCTCACAGAAGGGGTAAGACGGTATTGTTTGAAGCATGTTGTTGCAACAGTAATAGTGTTGTATTTGGTTATGCTTTACTTAGAGAGACACCACCTTAGACTTGACAGAAGCACAGGTTGGATTGTTACAATTCAGAATGATGTAGTAGAAAATCACTTAGTCTGGACTTTAGATTGAAAGCACTTACTGACTTTAAAGGCTTATTTCATTTCCAGTGACTTTTATTTGAGTTATAAAATTTACCTATTTTTTTAATTCTCCTGTTCAAAGATTTCAGGGATTTGCTTGCTTTGTGATCTAATCTCTGTCTCTTAACTACATGTAGAACAATTTATGTATGAATCATATCTATTTTACACTGTAAGACTGCCAATTATGTAGAATTACCTTATTAAGGACTATGTAACAATAAAAATTTAAATATCACAATAGACTTTAAGTCAGTTAAAATTTTTCAAACTAAACTGTTGATAATGACCACCTTGATAAGGAATCCACTTGTCTTGGCATGTGTTAGCCTTCTACTTAGTTCCAAGCAGCCATCTGCTTTTGAGAGGTAGAAACAGGATAGATTAAGTTGACTTACATTATGCAGGTCATATTTATTTACCAGTATTGTACTTTGCCAAATAAGCCAATCCGTTCTCATAAGTATTGAACATAATTACTTGTTTTCAAATACAGAAGTTGGTCATATTTTGTCCATTCATTGATTTTAATTTACTTCTTATTTATTACAGAGTATTATATCAGTTTCAATCATGATTGATTTCAGTTTCACATCATTCTAATTTCATGGGAATTAAATGTTAAAATCAATTCTAGAAGGTTATGTTAGCACCTTTTGAATTTTGTAGTATTGTAAAAAGCACTTGTTTGATAATGTTGTTCTTTTATGCAAGTTTTTAAGATGGTTGTTTGAATAATCTTTGAGACTTAAATAAAAACAGTTTTGAAATATTGATGAGGTCAAATTCTTTTAAGTTCTTCTCAACTTGAAAATAATTTGTCAGCAGTTTTGTTATGATCAAGACTTTAATATGCAGAAATCTCAATAATGTAACATGATCATGATATAAGTATTCTAATTCAGTACACACATAATTGTATTGTGTTTGAAGTGTTGAATTCTTTTCTAAAATTGAAACATAAAAAAAGTCAAACTTGACAGAGTTAAGCTTTTAGGTGCTGCTCAAACATTTATTCTGTTTTATATATTTTCAGGCATGCACTGGTAAAAGCTTAAACATGACAACAACATTACCAAGGATAACTCCAATATGCACGCCCCTGCCAACGGGGATCACACAACCTCCACCCCGATCTCATTCATCAGCATCAATGTATGTTCCATATCCACCTAAAGAACTCTCTAGTTCATTGGACTATTTACGCATACCAGGGCGTGTCAACCCTTTAGCTCCACCCCCTCCACGTAAGCGGATTAACTGGAGCTGGGAAACAACAGACCAGCATTATGAAAATGAAAAAAGAAGTTTATTAATGCAAAAACGTGAACATACTAGGTATCATTCAGCTTGGTCAAAAGCTTTTTATGGAGCACCTGCAGAAAAAGAAGCTTATAGGTATGTTGCTGTTGTCATAGATTCAACAGTTTTTTTTATGCCAACTTAAGTTCTGAATTAATCTGCATATTTTCATTTTAGTTAGCATATTTTTTTTTCAGCAAATATAAGATTTTATGTTATCTGAACAATAATTTGTCTGTTACAAAGGTAGTATTACTAGCTGGTGCCAACTGTGTTGATATTGTCCAATTTATAGCAAAAGTTGTGGACTAGATGTTATTGACAATTAATGTCTTTTATCGTTATGTCAGTTGACTGAATGAAAATTATTGACATGTAACAAAAATCCTGAAAAAGTTATGAAATATTTCATCGGTATGAACTTGAACATAACATGTTTGATGATTCTCATCATTTTCTTAACATTCGGTCCCTTGATAAGTCAGTTGAACCTTGCCCTGCACAGTAATCTCACCTTCATTTAGCGAAGTAACTGCTGTGTGGTGTGGTGCTACATATAATGAAATCACCAGCATCACCAGTTGCGACTAGCACTCATCTGGGATTTGACAAAGAAATAGAAAATTTTAGTACAATTATGACAGCAGTGTCATTAAATGATAAGTTATGATTATAACTAAAGGCTTCTATCTCCAGTGTTCTTGATGTTGATTTGTTTGATAACTTGTTTTATCAAGTGTAGTGATACTAATTCTTATTTATTAGCAGATCATTTTCTAGAATGTGTCTCCTGCTCCGAAACAAAGATGAAGTTGTTATACGAAGTATACATGGATAATGGTAGATTAAAACTATTTAATTCTAAAAATATTAATTTGCGTTAAAAACTTATATGTACTGATTTAAAAATGTAAATTCGCATTAAAAATTATTAATACTTATTAAATAAAATCAAATGTATTTATGTTATTGCAAAGTATCATTCATCTAAAGAAAAAATCGAAAACTCGACTTTCAACTGGGTAACAAAACAGCTAGTGTGGACATATAAGGGAAGCGAAATGGACCCTGAAATCTATAGATACAACCATCAATAAACGCGACAAGGATCTGTTGGAAGAGTGTTGGTTTAGCAATCTGCTTATGATAAAGGCAGCATGAGTACGAATTACACACACAGATGATCAATTTAAATGCACTAACAGTTCTAGATTATAAAAATATTCTGTATGTGTAAAATAACATGTATCCAGCATGTTCACATGCGCCGACTTGATGCTGTACATCAATGTTTTTCTTGTATATTACTGATGAAGCTTTTTTAAAGAAAGTTAAGGCAACAGAATCTATTTTGATAATACAGAATTCAAAGGCAGTAATAACTTCTTATTTCACACAATCTAAAGGGGGGTTGTACAAAATAAACAGGGGCTTAACTTCTGTTTCTGATAAGTTTACCTGGGTTTAATTTCAATCGAAATGTCTTGTAATCAAATGTCAAAATCAGACGAATAAATTACATTGCATTGCTGTTGAAAAATCTAAGTACTTATTGATTTTAAAGCCCAGCTAGTTAAATACTGTTGGAATAAGAGAGTAAAATATTTTTGGACATGTACTGTATCTAAGTATGGCGTCTGGTACCATAAGTTCTATATACTTTTGATAAGATATGTCAATATACAGTTACTTTAGACGTCAACAGATTTCTACTGCTTTTTACAAGATCCATTACCGAATTTAATTTCATGATAATTTAAATGAATAAACATGATAACTTTATCAAAACTGCCAAACATACTTATTGATAACTGATGTAGTGTTTAAATTTTAGTGCCAGAAATTGATTGCAATAGTCTTGACAGGTTTTTTTGTGTGGGAATCAAAGCACTGAAAGAACCTTTTATAAAGTAACATAACATCATTACTGTATGTACTTTAAAGATAAGACTCTTAACATTCATTCAAAAACTGAAAATGATTGCCTTCTAGAATTTTAACCAGTACTCAAGACTGAAAGAAGTGTTGCACAACTCAGATTCAGATAGTATGATGTCATTTCTCAAAGTTTTAAAAAGATTTTTTCTTTCTTGTTTTTTTAAAAATTAAAAGCCCTGACAATTAAGTCAAAGTGCAGAAAGACGTACATTAAACCTGTTATCATTTAATTTAATGGAACTTTCATGTCTTACATTTAATGTTCAACATCTCAAAATGACTGATCCTTTTCTGATCGTTTCACACACCGGAAGATAGGTTTACAAATTTTTTTTCATAGTTGCTGATAGAATTTGAAGATAATGAGCCATACTCTAAGCATCTGGAGTCCAGTCCTATATCCCCAAACTATGACACAACTAAAATAATGTTGACTGCAAATCATTAAAAGTACAAAAGTCTGTTTTAATACTTAATACAGTCCTCACAAAAATAAAACCAAGAGGTTATCAAAAGTTCTCCATCTGTCTTGTTTATTTCTGGATTAGCAGAATGTCAAGCCAAGTTAAGCATTCTCATAATGTTCATAATACAATTTTATTTCTTTCAGTTATTGATTAATCAGACATTAATTTTTTAAGCAAACTAAAAAGAAAGAAGTACCTGGCATTGTGTAAATATACAACTTTCTAGTAGTTATTGATGACAGTTAATTGTCAAGCATCGTGGCCAAGTGGTTAACATGTTGAACTAGTAGTCGAAGGATTGCTTAAGCTGTATGGGTTCAAACCCAGTCAGGGACAAGCCGTTGTTTCCTTGAGCAAGAAACTTTACACTCATTGCTTAGTACTGGTTGGTTCCAGGAACGGATTCGAGAGTGTGTCTATAAGCTTAAAGCTTCTTACACAATCGAACTAAAATAAATTTGGTACCTAAATTTGTCAAGCATATGGCTTTATTTATTTTTGAATTAATCTTTCCTCACTTTCACTTTACCTACTCTGGCTACTGGATTTTCCAAAAACCAGCAATTGGCTAAATGAAGCAAACAAGAAAACCCAGACCAGTACATTATTTCTCATAATTTTTCACAGAATATAACATAACCCAGTTGATACCCTTCCTTATCATAAAGTAGAACTCTGCAGCAGGTTAGCAAGAGGACAGTGTGCTAGATTACATGAAATTGACACAGTCATCTGTTTGAACCCAGAGGAAGCAGTCATTAAGTCAGATTAATATAGGCTGCAAGAACTCCTTTCTTTAATTGATGTAAAATGTTTTTAACTGAATGAATTATTTTTTTAATTAACAGTACAATAAATAAATCTGTGTTTTATCATAAAAAAACTAAGTTTTCAGGGAACTAAAGGCCTGGGCCTTTATGTTTTACAAGTATTTACATATTGATTACCACATGTAACTGATTGAAGTATTTAATTCAACTCAATGTGGATGAAGTATTTGATCAAGATAAAATTTAGATTATTTAAACGTACTTAAAATTGTACCTCTAACATATATGTACGTTGTAGAATAAACCTTTTCTGCTGGGTAACGTTGAATGGATGATGCATTAAAAATTGCAAATGCAAGGATTATGGGATTGATTTTCCACTGATCATATTTGAAAAGCCATCCTGTAAAGTGATCCATCAATTCTGCACCTATGTAGTTTTACAGCTTTCTAAATACACTTTCATTTCAAGTGTCTATTGACAGAATTTAAACCTTAAATCAATTTGACACCAGCACAGAAGATGAGCTTTTAAATCTAAATGGGTTTTTAAAATGTGCTTTAGAACTTTTAGAATATGGACCAAAAGAAATTGATTAAACAAGTTTTTGAAAAAAATATGTTTTATATGAAAACTGATAAAAAATATTAAATTGTTTTTTTTTTCTTAGAATACTAGCTAACCTTTCCTGAAATAAAACAATTCCCTAAAATGTGTTAAAAAATTGATAAATGTTACAATAAAAATTGGTAAGTTCAGGCACTACATTTACACGGTCATAAAATTTTTACAGGTTTGTCAGGATTCTTCCAAAAATTATTTCTTTATATGGTGGTCAAAGACTGGCACTTCTGACTTACATTTCTTTAATGTGTTCAGTATTAATCCTTACCATGTCACCCCTACTAAACGGTGGCTCTTTCACATTTTGGTGATCTGTTTAAATGAGAGCCCTCGACACTTCCGTTGTAGAGCCCTTGATCAAAACAAGGCTGAAAAAGGTAAGCACATTTTATAAAAATATACATTATTAAAGAGCATGCTTGTTTTTCAAAAATCGAAGAATGTCATGCCACGTAGAACATTTTTTTCATCATTTTAGATGCTATTTCGATAAGAAATACCCCATAATGACATTGCTAGAACTTGTACCAAATATCAACTTGTGTGTTTTCTTTTACGAGGAGACACATCTTGAGTGATTTCTTTACCGTGAAGTAGGTGTTGGCCCACATAATCTTCATGTAACATTGTTCCAACCTACTCTTTGGCTCAACACTAAAAATATTTCACAGTGTTCGGTTAAAAACAAAATACTCACATTTTTTCAAATGTGATCAAGCCATCGACAATGTGATGGTGCCATCGGCAATGTGAATGAGCCCTCAAAAATGTGATGGAGCCAACACCGTCATTCATTAAGTGTTAATATTGTGAAATTATACCAATTCAGTTTATGTATAGATTAAATTGCATGAGTTGATACTAACTTTCTTGAAATGTTTCGAATAATTGTTCAATCAGATTCGTTCATATGAACTAGTTTTTCATTACTCTATAATTGTATATGCATAGTTTAATTACAGATAACAGTCTTTAGAGGTAAACTAAGAACAGAGTAGCGATTAGCACGAAAAAGAAAATTTTGTCAAATCAATGGAACACGACTCAGAAGTTATTGTCAAAACAATGAACATAAATAAAAGAAACATGGGGGAAATTTTTTTCGAGGCACCACATCGGCGAAAACGAATAAAAGAAAACGCATCCAAGGTTCAAGTTCTACAAAGCAAATCAAATATTCTATGTTAAAGACAATATTTTTGACAACTAAACATTTTACACCTAGAAACACATCAAAAAGAACATTGAATTATTCACTTGAAAGCCATTCAATCAGTGATGAAGAAGTTATTTGTACCCATTAGACGAGATTTTTTACAGATAGCGATGTAGCAAATATTGAAGAACCTATCTAAACCTAAGAACCTAAGCAGAAGACATTAATAACAATATACCCAATGATGCTGGAATTGAAGACAAAACAATATCCGGTGTTTTCAATAAAGTTTTACCAATTTTGAAAAAAAATCAGATCGTCGCTTTTTTTCATGCTTTTTAACATACAATATTAACACTTATTGAATGATGGTGTTGGCTCCAACACATTTTCGAGGGCTCTTTCACATTGCCGATGGCGCCATCACATTGTCGATGGCTCGATAACATTTGAAAAAATGTGAGTATTTTGTTTTTAACTGCGCTCTGTGAAATATTTTTAGTGCTGAGCCAAAAAGAAGGTTGGAACAATGTTACATGACGATTATGTGGGCCAGCATCTATTTCATGGTAAAGAAATCACTCAAGATGTGTCTCCTCGTAAAAGAAAATACACGAGTTGATATTTGGTACAAGTTCTAGCAACGTCATTATGGGGTATTTCTTATCGAAACTGCATCTAAAATGATGAGAAAAATGTTCTACGTGACATGACATTCTTCGATTTTCGAAAAACAAGCATGCTCTTTAATAATGTATATTTTTATAAAATGTGCTTACCTTTTTCAGCCTTGTTTTGGTCGAGGGCTCTACAACGGAAGTGTCGAGGGCTCTCATTTAAACAGATCACCAAAATGTGAAAGAGCCACCGTTTAGTAGGGGTGCATGTTAAATATCTAAACTGGACTTGTCCATCTTTCAGTTTATACATATCCATTTCATAGTTTATTTGGTGCTTATTGAAAACTGACTGACTGAATGGCAAATAGTGCAGACCATGATCAGACTTTCATGGATGTGCAAGCTGATCTTGGTCTGCACTGGTCACAAAGGTAGACTCAGTTTCCTCAAGCAGGGTAAAGGTTAATCATCTTTGTGGACTTAGTAGTAAATCTACTGCAGTAGACATGGCTAAAACTACATTTTGTTTGTTACAATAAATTACAAATGCCAGTGAAGTAAAGGAACAATTCTGGATTATTCTGCTTTGAATTAACATCTGTTCATTATAGTTTCCTTTATGAGAAAAATCTTTAATGAGAATGTGCTTCTGTTTACATATTATACTGCGATATCTGCTACATTATTCCAACTGTTGGCTATTTCTTATTTAAACTTTTGAATAAGATGTACAACTTCCATGGTTATATTTCAAAGCACATGAATTTAATTACTACAAATTGTAAATAAAAGTATCAAATTAAATTCATTGCCCTTGACTTTGGCATAATGTACAATTTCTATTAAGTAACTATATTATATATGAAAACAAAATGTAGGGTAATTTAGACATTAGTACAAACAAGTCTTTTTTACTATCAGCATTTTTATGTTTGTCTAATGTTTTAATTTAATGAACAGCAGACTTGTTTATTGAGAAAAATAATGCTGTTGGCCGATGTTCAAATCTGAGGTCATTTCTGCTATAACTGTAACATTATAATTATTTCTGAAGTGCAAAGTAAGCACATTTTATTCTATCTATTAATCATGATAACAATATGCACAGACCGATAAATTTTATTACATTATATGATAAAAGTGACAGGATCAAGAAAGATTATCTTAATAAATAGAGAAAAGTTATTTTTCCAGTGTTAGTTCGTTGATGATTTTGTAAAATTATTACATGAATGTAAAGAAAAATGATACTTTTACGAGAAAGGGCAGTTGTTGATTATTGTAAACTTGGCCATCTGGGTAAGTTCAGCAGGGGAAAAGTTGTATTTGTTCTGTAAGGTCATCTAGGCAATGTGTTGAAATAGTAAACAGATTATTGATGAGTAGAAATACTGTCATAACTGTTTGAAAGAATAATGGTCTACCTACGATGTTTGAAATAATAATCGTCCACCTACGGTGTTTGAAAGAATAATGGTCTACCTACCATGTTTGAAAGAATAATGGCCTACCTACAATGTTTGAAAGAATAATGGCCTACCTATGATGTTTGAAAGAATAATGGCCTACCTACAATGTTTGAAAGAATAATGGCCTTCCTATGTTACAATGTTTGAAATAACTGACAGTATGAAATGGGGCATGTTTGATACTGCTCTGTTGATTCATGTCATTTAGCATTAAAGGCAGAACAGTCATGATTTATAGAACTAAGCACTAATTCAAAATGAAGTCAAACTGTGATTGACATTTCCTTTCTTTTCGCAGTATGCAGCTGAACTCATTCAAATTCTATGTTATGAAAAGTCTTTGTAATAGTATGATTTACTTCAATTGTAATGTTAACACACCAACAGGCACACTTTCATAGGGAGCATTCTATATCATAAGATTTGATATCTAGCCAAATTTATCGAATATGGATTATGTGCATAATATAGTTACTAGTTATAACTGACAAATTTTATACATTCAGAAATATTAACCTACACTTGGCAGTTGAACTGGTTTTAAACGTTCTGATTGTGTTTGCTTAAGAATGAACTTTTTTGAATAACTTCTATAGGAAGTCTAAATATTTGTGTACTGTCAGTTTTACAATAGCACACGTACAATACATTTCAGAGCTTTTTCTATTACTTTTGATTCCAGAGTATTGAAAAAGATAATCGAAAATGAAATTGCGGTATTAGTTACATGGGGCTGAAAACCATTGTAAATGCCACTAAAGGTATGAAAACTGAATCACTGTGTTAAATATTTCAATTGAATATTTTCTCCAATGATAATAGCAAAACATAAATTAGCAAAATGGATGACAGACCTAATTACATATATCAGTTTTTATTCATTTTCATCTAAGAACCTTAGAAACCACTTGTATAAGAATTCTTTAATACATGAAAAGAAAACTTGATTTTCGGTGATTTAATTGGTCTGACTTTGAAAGTTTGCATTTTAAGAATAGATAAATCATGGTGAAAGCTTATTTTTTCTTTTTTCAGTAAAAAAGAAATATATATATTTGTCAAGTTGTGTCAGAAGACTATAAATAAAGTGTACTTGTTATTTAAAATTTATAAATTCTTTTACAAATTACCTTGCAATAGCTTTTAGGAATGTTTAAACAACCAACGTTATAGGCATTAGCACCTGCTGTAATGAATAACAACTGCTTTGTGCCTGTGGAATGTTTACTGTAAAAGAATTTCATGTATGAATCTTATTAGAAAGTCCCATTTTAGACCTTCTCACGAGAATCAAACAACAAAAGCTGCTCATGCAGTCTTTCATAGGTTGTTTCATCAGAATATTAAGGGCTATTAAGGACACTGTGTACCAGTTGATACTTTAAAAAAAAACAGTCAGGTAATACATAGTCTCACTTAAATTGCAAGGCAGTTAGGTGCTTAAGTTATATTAGTGGTCAGTGACAATGAAATTAAAAAAAAATATCTGATGTGTACTCCTTGAAAACAAATATAACCAATGCTTCTGCTTAAATATATATTCATTGTGAAAAATATTTTTTTTACCAAAGAATTCAGTTCGATATGGTATGTTATATGAAAGCTTTTATGAGGGTCCAGTCAAAATGCAGAAAGGTTGATTTTTTTTTTTTAATTAAACCCTCCTTAGACGTGAAAAAGTCTTTGTTACTTTCAGAACATTAACTTTGTTTTCAGCATTTATCTTGACTATCATGCATCTTACCATTAAAATATTAAAAGAATAATCATAATGTTTCAAGTAGAATGCTTTTGTGGTAAAACTAAAGACACGAGCATTGAGTGGGCACATGTATCCAGCAAAGCAAACCATAGTTCTGAACAGGCCAAGAGAAATGCCATTATAGTCTGTCAAAAATGTCATTCTGTTGTTAAATCCAGTACCCACACAAAGGTGTGCCATCCACCTCTCTCATTCCACCCTGCCTCCCCTAACACTTTACCACAGGTTCTTGATCTAGGCCAAATAATTTGAATGATATCCAAGTCCATTAGAAAGTTCTGCAGGTGAACCTAGGTTTATTCAAATTAGATTATTCACTATTGTATGGTAGAACTTTTTAAGCCAACCTGAGTATGAATTGCTCAAGGGTGAGCTTCTGGGATCATTGTTTGTCTGGCATGCATCATGCGGTGTGCGTTGTCAACAATTTGACTTGAACAACTTCTCCTCCTATACTGCTATGTCAATTTTGACAACACTTGCTTGGGGTATTCCTCGCATTCCTTGCATATTCCTTGCTCTACCAAAGTTGTTCAAAGAATTGAATGCCATTAAGAACTCTGGTTGCCATGGCAACAGAAAAAGAAAAACTTTGAAAATCTTGTCAGAAACCACAAGGCCCTGCCTGAGCTTTAAGATTTAGTATGTAGCATTGTCTAGTGGACCTCTACTAAGTTTGTTCAAATTACAGCCCTGGGATCAAAACTGGCCCTGCCCCAGGGGTCAATTGAGTTTACATAGGCTTGTATAGGGAAAACCTTAATAATCTTCTTGTCTGAAACCACAAAGCCTAGAGCTTAGATATTTTTAATGGAGCATCAGCTAGAGGTCCTTTACCAAGTTTGTTCAAATTATGCCCACCTGAGTCAGAATTGGCCCCATCCAGGAGGCCTATTTGTGCAATATATTTAATCTTTAAAAATCTTCTTGTGAGAAACCATAAATTTTAGACCTAAGATTTTTTGCATGGAGCATCATCTAGAGGTCCTCTTTTAAAATTGTTGAAATAATGCCCCTTGGTTCATAAATAGCCTTGCCCCAGAGATCACTCGATTTTACATGGACTTATATAAGGAAACCTTAAAAATCTTCTTGTCTGAAACTACAAAGCCAAGAGCTAAGATTTTTGCATGGAACATCAGCTAGAGGTCCTCTACCAAGATTGTTCAAATTACCGGTAAGCGCCTATGGTCATTAATGGCCTGGCCCCAGGGTCATTTGATTTTACAAAGGCTTATAAAGGGAAGACTTAAAAAATTTTCTTGTCTGAAACCACAAGGCCTATATATTTTGCACAAAGCATCAGCTTGAGGTCCTCTACCAAGTATATTCAAACTATGCCCTTGGATGAAAATTGGCTCTACCCTGGGGGTCACTTGAATTCATATAGATTTATATAGGGAGAACCCTAAAAAAGCTTCTGATGTTTGCTCAACAGCAGATGCAAAGGCAAAGTATTCAGGTGAGCGATCTAGGGCCATTAAAGCCCTCTTGTTTAATTTTTTTTAACTACTCACAATGTCTGCTGTCTGCAAGTCTCACCCGAGTACTTGTACTACCACTGTCAGATCCTACCCATCAGGATGTGAACTCTAACCTTCAGGAGCTTCCTTCAATAAACCTCTCCCTAAATCAATTTTAGACCAGAGGTCATCACTTGTATATCTTTGAAAATCAATTTCAGTGAAAAAAAATGTCAAAGAACCCAACCTGTGAGAATTAATAAATAATTCAGATGTATGCCCTATGCCTATGAATAAGACATACGGGTAATCTATTATACAAACAGAATTAGGGAGTAAAAAAGAAAATGAAAGGAAAGTTTAAAGTTTAGTTGTTTAGTTTAGGCAGAATTTATTGTTATTTGGATTACTGGTACATGTATATAACCCAAACTTTCAAGTTTTTAAGCCTCTTAGTAAGCAGCAAGCTGTAGAAAATATTTAGCATTATTTGTTAGAGATAAAATGTGACAATGAAAAACACTAGTCATAGATGATGGTTGATTAAATTTTAAAATGATACTTGTTTAAAAAAAAGGACAGAATGAAAAGCCTGTGTGGTTTGGTAATGTTTATTAGTGAAGCATTGGATCAAGCATGTGGCTCCTGAATTATTAGTGAAGTGTGTTGCCACTAGACCTTGCATTTAAAAGCAATCTTGTTTGTATTTTTGCCTATAATAGGCAGCATTTTGAAAGGTAAAATTCAGTAATTCTTAGAAAAACATCAGGTGTGTCACAGATTCTAAGGATTAGGTAGAACAGTATTTTGTATGTAACCTATCAATATTTCGTATTACAGAACTGTCAACATTTTTTATATTCATAATCAACTGTTCAAAGGGTAGATTTCTATCTCAGGAACATCAAACATTTATTGATTCATTATAAAACAAGCCCAATGTTAAAGTCACAAGTTTTAGTTTGTATATATATTTCTTTATAGCATTAAGTATATTTACATACAGTCTGCAGTGAAGGTTAGGAAAGGTTCGATTGAATTTAAAGTCAATATTCTTATATCATTAAAATTCAAAAATCAAATACGCTTATTGAATTTGATATTAGGTGATTGGCGGGTGTCACTTATAAAGATTAGAGAACTAGAAACTTTGATACAAAATACAGGTATATGTCCTTAAGAATTTGCAAACAAGTTCAAGTGTTAATAATATAGGAACTTCTGCTTAGAAAATGTATTTCTTATGGCTTTTATATTTTCTCAACAAGGACAAAAGTTCAAAATGATATTGTAAAAGCTAATTTCATATTCGAAAAATTTGCAACTGAGGTTTAAGTGAAATTTTAATTTTGGTTCTTAAAAGTCTGATCCAGAAAAAAGTATTTAATTTTTTTCCTTAAAGCACATTGGCTAATCTTTTTCATTTTACCACATAATCCCCAGGATTATAGCTTAAAGGTGCTAGTCTGTGAGATGGTACCTGGAGGCTAAGCATTTAGAGTCTTCAGAAATAAAATTTATGTTGTTGTTTATTATAAGATTTTACCATTTTTATGCCAATGAAGGGTGGCATATAGTAGTCTGTCTGTTATTCTGTCTGTCTGCCTGTTCGTCCAATCTGTTCGTGTGCAACTCCTACAATTCTCATTTGATTTTTACCAAACTTTCACCCAGTGATCATTATGAAGTGCCGCAGTGCATTTTCTTCGGCTTATGCTATTCCATCTTTTTTGGCGGAGTAATTGGCCTTTATTATGCCCCCTCCTCAAAGAAGTTGGGGTATATTGCTTTGCATTTGTCTGTCGGTCGGTCCGTAGACCAAATGGTTTCCGACCAATAACTAAAGAATACTTAGGCCTAGGAACTTCAAACTTGGTAGGATGATTGTCCATCACAAGTAGATGACCCCTATTGATTTTGGGGTCAAGGGGTCAAAGGTCAAGGTCACATTGGCCTTGTGGGTAGAAACGGTTTCCGACCAATAACTAAAGAACGCTTAGGCCTAGGAATTTCAAACTTGGTAGGATGATTGTCCATCACCAGTAGATGACCCCTATTGATTTTGGGGTCAAGGGATCAAAGGTCAAGGTCACATTGACCTTGTAGGTAGAAACAGTTTCCGACCAATAACTAGAGAACGCTTTGACCTAGGTTCACCAAACTTTGTATGCTGGTTGGTCATCACCAGTAGATGACCCCTATTGATTTTGAGGTCATTAGGTCAAAGGTCAAGATCACAGGGACCTTCATCCTAAAAACGGTTTCCGATCAATAACTAGAGAACGCTTTGACCTAGGTTCACCAAACTTGGTGTGCTTGGTGGTCATCACTAGTAGATGACCCCTATTGATTTTGAGGTCATTCGGTCATAGGTCAAGCTCACAGGGACCTTCATCCTAAAAACGGTTTCTAATCAATAACTAGAGAACGCTTTGACCTAGGTTCACCAAACTTGGTATACTGGTTGGTCATCACCAGTAGATGACCCATATTGACTTTGAGGTCATTAGGTCAAAGGTCAAGATCACAGACTTTCATCTAAAAAACGGTTTCCGATCAATAATTAGAGAACGCTTTGACCTAGGTTCACCAAACTTGGTATGCTTGGTGGTTATCACCAGTAGATGACCCCTGTTGATTTTGAAGTCATTAGGTCAAAGGTCAAGCTCACAGAGACTTTGACTCTAAAATCGGTTCATGATCAATAACTAGAGAATGCTTTGACCTAGGTTCACCAAACTTTGTATGTTGGTTGGTCATCACCAGTCGAAGACCCCTATTGACTTTGAGGTCATTAGGTCAAAGGTCAAGATCACAGAGACTTTCATCCTTAAAACGGTTTCCGATCAATAACTAGAGAACGCTTTGACCTAGGTTCACCAAACTTGGTATGCTTGGTGGTCATCACCAGTAGATGACCCCTGTTGATTTTGAGGTCATTAGGTCAAAGGTCAAGCTCACAGAGACTTTGACTCTAAAAACGGTTCATGATCAATAACTAGAGAATGCTTTGACCTAGGTTCACCAAACTTTGTATGTTGGTTGGTCATCACCAGTAGAAGACCCCTATTGACTTTGAGGTCATTAGGTCAAAGGTCAAGATCACAGAGACTTTCATCCTTAAAACGGTTTCCGATCAATAACTAGAGAACGCTTTGACCTAGGTTCACCAAACTTGGTATACTGGTTGGTCATCACCAGTAGATGACCCATATTGACTTTGAGGTCATTAGGTCAAAGGTCAAGGTCACAGAGACTTTGACTTTAAAAATGGTTTCCGATCAATAACTAGAGAATGCTTTGACCTAGGTTCACCAAACTTGGTATGCTGGTTGGTCATGACCAGTAAATGACCCCTATTGATTTTGAGGTCATTAGGTCAAAGGTCAAGGCCACAGGGACCTTGATCCTAAAAACGGTTTCTGATCAATAACTAGAGAATGCTTTGGCCCAACCACAAGCAATTAGGTGCTGCCGGGGGGCATTTATGTTTTACAAACATTTCTTGTTTAATTGTTCTTTAAATTTCTTGTGTGCCAACCTCCTACAATTTTGTAACTGAACAATATTTTCACCTATGGTGTTCAACTAGAGCATAAAAATCCAAAAGTTTAAAGTTAAGGAACTGTTTTGAAACACTTTTTCTGTAAAAGACATGTGTTGGCCTATGGGTAACACATCAGTTTTGCAAATTTTTCTAATTTTACCAGCCATGCAAAAAGGTAAAGGACATATTTTAGTTTTATCCCTGGGCATATGGTAACTTTGTTCAGTTCACAGACTGCATTTTTTATTTAGAACGAATGATAAAGGTTACATTAAGTTGTAAGCTACCGTGACTGTGACCATTTCAATGTTTCCGTGGCATTCATGTCTGTGACACATTTCTTGTATATGATGTACAATCAAAAAACATTCTCTATTTCTTTCTGTACTTGCTTGGAACAAAAGAAACCCATTACCACTGTAGTCCCTAAATAATCTTTATGTGTGGACATTCCCTTTTGAACTAATATTTTCAATTTATTATTGTTATTGCAGACGTCATTTTCGTGAAGTGCTGAAGCAGCAGATGGCAGACAAAAATGTGATGGAGAAAATGGAGTTTAAGGAAAAAGTCCGAGAAACAGAACAAGCTATATCATACGACAGAGAATGCAGAATGAATGATGCAATGGAATATCATAGAAAACATGCATATCTCATGCAATACAGGGATGGTAATAAAAAGGTAACATCTCCCAGAAACAGTATTGATTTCTGGTTGTTTTAAGTTAACATATAAAAGGTTTCTTGTTGTTGACAGATTTCATCAGCTGAGGGATTTTTTTAGAATGTGTCTATTGTCTCTGTTGCCTCCTCCTTGTAGTTTTAACCCCAGTGCAGAAGTTTTTTTTTTTAATTGAAGGAGCACTAGTTCTGGCAATGTTTTGTAAGTGAAGCATTACCTTAATTGTTATATAAGTGTGTTACCACAAGACCAGTTTTGTGTGTATTCTTGCCGATAATAAGCAGCATTTTAAAAACGTAAAATTTTGTAATTTAACTTACATTTTAACTGTGTTCACAATTTTGTTTTGAAAAGCAGTGCTGTCAGATGTTGTTACTGTTTCTATTTCAGTAATTTACATAGTTATTAATATGTTGATAGATGGAATGGGGCAGAAGAAAATGTGCAAATGATTTGAAACATGGTGTTGTATCATTCACTGGTCACTGATGATTTTGTTTTTTATGTTTTAAGCAAATGGAAGATCGATGGGCCAACACAAGATACAACCGAGAATTAGAAAATAGAATAGACAGGGAGAGACTGAGATATAATCCAATTAACTGGAGCTGTTCACTAAAATAGTTTGCATTCTAGTTCAATCCTAGACTTCAGTTTGTTCAAAATTGTCATTTATACCTGCTACACTTAGAATCAGCTAGCCTTACAACAGTACTGAAATCTTGCTCATAAACTCTGCATCAGACATCAGCACTAGAAAACTATCAACTGCCAGTTCCACTTCATTGAGGAACAGTAGATCATCATAAGCTCAAAATTCATCAAGTCATAAAGTGTTTTAAGCTAAAGACCTGATTTATACATTCAGGTTGTTTTATTTGGAATTTGAATGTATGGAGATATGGAAATATTGTATAGATCTGATACATGCTCATCTATTTTGTATCATTTTGAAACATGTTATATTCAAACCATTCAGGAGCAAGTGTATCTGATCAAGTTTGATTGCTTACTGAAAACTGTTAGAACTTTTTTGTTTTAGGATATGATGAAACACAAAATTACATAATAGTTTTCAGTGCAAGAATTTTTTTGTAAATACATGTATGATTATTTATATTTTCATTAATTTTCCTTTTAAGATGCTCAAATAGTATTATATCCCTACATATCCACTATTTAAAACAAAGTTGCATTACTCACAAGACACTTTGTAATTAAATGTCTCTGAAACAAGTACCGTCAAAATGCAGTTCTTCAGCAAGAGGTGATATTTTTTTAAATAGAACCACATTTTTATAGTATCATTACAAATAATACTAATGAGGGAAAAGAATGTTTTGTAGTTAACCCTGAACATGCTGAAATTTTGTAATGGATTTGCCCAGCTTTGACTTTGGAACTGTCCATTCCAAGTTTAAGGGTTTCAATATCAAAAAACAAAAATGGAGCTACCAACAGCATAGAGCCTGGTCAGACTGCACGGATGTGCAGGCTGGCCTGGCTCTATACTGGTGGCAAAGGCTAATCACTTTCGGTTCCAGCAGGTTAAGGGTGAACCATAGTTTAGCTCTATAGTGATTTGTTCAATCCCATTTTGGTTGTACCTTATAGTATTTTCTTAGCTGTTACCATGTTAGCAGAAATATTTTTCCTTTATGTCCAGCTCAGACTTGATCAGCATATATAGAATTAAATAAATAAATGTAGTCTGATCATGGTCTACACTGTTCACTATTCAGTCAGTTTTTATTGAATATCCCTATAAATGGTTGGTCTAAATTGAATAGTGGAAAAGTCTGTTTAGAAATTTAGCAGAGTAAGGGTTAACCTACTCAATCAGTCATATGTAGATAAAATAAAAAGTTGATTTTGAATTTTTGCCCTTGTAGTTTTGTAATCACAAGTGTTTTCTAAGTGCACAACCCAAATATTATGTATTTAATATACATGAAAATGAAAATATATAAGTGAGAATGAATTGACAATATAAAAGTTGGGCATACTGGAAGCAAGGTAGTCACAAATTGTCTGGGCATGTAATAAAATTATGATCCTTTAGTGTTATGATTTTTTGATTTCGATAAGGATTTATAGTTACAGCTGAGATAATGTATTAACATATTTGTTAGAAGTTGAAAATGTAAATCAGTACAGTATTTATGAATTCCAAGAAAGCGCATAGCAGTTACCAGAAATTTATATATATTTGTGTAAAACTTTCTATTCAGTCTGAGCAATTTAATTTTCAACTTATTTTTACAGTATTTTCATTTAAGTGACAATTTACTTCAATTTTTATAGATTCAGCTTAGAAGTTTCCTCAATACACTAGCATTTTCACAGGAAAAATAATGCTTTAATCATGCTAATATGAATATTTTGCTTACTGATTTAAGGACTTGAACTATCTTACTATATTGTTTTCATAAAGACATCTCCTCTAATTTGTTGCCAGACTTAATGAGTTTGTCAAGTGCCAAAAAAATCAGTACAAAAACTTAGGTACAAATGCTCCATCAGGTGATTTACCGGTAGTTTGCTTGACAGCATTATCCCACACAGTTACAGGATGTTAATGAAATGTATACTGCCATTGTTCAACTCTCATCAGTAAGACTGTATAGTATTTAGTCAGTTATTTTATTACCAAAGTTTAAGTCAAGGTTTACTGGTAAATGTGATAAAGAAAACTCTGTGACAAAGTTTGTATAATAGCACCATTTCAGTCATTTTTTGAAACCAGCACTTTCTTTTGTAAATATTGAGACCAGCTTCTCTGAAATGTTTTGACAATTGTTTTTCAGGCAATTTTTGGGTATTAGCACCAATCTGCAGTATTATTTTTGCACTGTAATTTTTGAATTGTAACTGTTATAAGGGGTGTAACTCAAGTATGAATGTGATAAGAAAGTAGCATTTAATTCCCTTTGATACAGTTTTACTCCATTATCTTATCTCAGCATGTTTGCCTGAAGCTTTTATTATAAGTATATAATGTGATGTAATGCCAATATTTCTTGATTCCACCAATATTTTTTGATTCCACGTCAAATTTTGAAATCTTTAATCTGGTCCTGTTTTTTTTTTTTTTTTTAATCTTGTGTTATACTGTTTTGTTGAATGCATTCGAGTAAACAAATAACATAGACTGTGGTGATATATGTAAATTACTTCTGTTGTATAGAAATGTTACTTTTTCTGTATTTTATTTTGTAATGTTTAAATATTCCCCACTGTGATCCTTTGTTCTATTGTTTAGTGTGTGATTCTTCATAAATATTTATACAACATTGTTGAATAAAAAAATGTGTTATTGAAAGACTGATTTTGTTTAGAAAGACACATATTCAACTTAAAGTAGGCTAGCCTCTGTAGCTCAGACACAAGGGCCATAAAAATGCTGACTAAACAATCATGTGTTAAAAAAAACTCTCACAGTGTCTGTGTTATTTACCAAAGGGTTCACTATGGACTTTTAGAAGTAAACACATTTGTAGTGCATGTATGGCAATTCCTGACAGGTCCAAATACGTAACAATATCATATATAAGTCAAATTGAATCCATGATCTCGAGTCAGGTTACATTCACCATCAAGTAGCAGGGTAAAAAGTGAAATTATCCTAGTCCTCAACTACTTGCATGTCGGAATCAAATCTTGATTTGAACCAGAGCATCTAGGCGACACAATTTACATCACAAAAAAAAATTCTCAATAATATCAGAGACATTTTCACTTTTTCCCACCAGAAGCAGGTAATGTCAACAGACAAGCATGTATAACAACACTGCATTAAAATAATCATATTGTACTTAATAAAATGGTTTTGTAACAGAATTATGAAAATACTGCTTCTGATGAGAAAAAATCTGTTTTTGATAGTCAGCTGTTTTCATCACAATATTGGTAGTTTCTGCCAGTTACTAAAACAGGGATCCTTGTAAAATCCACGGAATAAGAGAAACATTTGTTTTTTCGGCAAAGTCAGCCTGGTGAGCAATATAGGGTCAATTGACACTTACTGCTTTTGTATTCAATGTCAGATACTGCTTTTTTAATAAAACTTAATACCAAAGTGTTGTACCTAACACAGTGAATGATACAAGAAAGGTAGGTAAAACTTTATACATGTATTTTCTTCAGAAGAAGTGAGGTCATTATGCAAACACTTTTTGTAGTTCTGTCAAATAGATTTCCATTATATCTATACATAAAACCACAACTCCTTTGCAAAACAATACCGCTGTTATTCAATGTAAAATCTAGAACACCAAATGTACAGACACGTGTATCAGTTTAAGCATTTTAAACTAAAAAAATAATTTTTAACTGTAGTAACAGGATACATTAACTTTTTAGAAAATGAACACACATTTATATTATTTTCTAAATACTTAAACAGCTGTAGAATTATCTACCTATACCTGTAAATTTCTTTTCTGAATTCTTGTTAAACACTACTGCATGTATTGTAAACTAATTTCTTTGTGTCATACTTCCTTAGATGAAAGCAGATTTAAACAACACAAAAACTCAGAACACACCGTCACCATAACAACTGTTCAAGGTGCTTCTTGACTTCATGGTCATGACAATGATATTTCTACTACTTGGTGACATATTCAAAAAACAGTTATTTGTATCACAGTAGGCAATATTATGACAGCTCATCTTTGTTAAAAAATTTGTATTTTCCTCTCATTTCTTTAGGTAACGCAACAAAGCCTGGGCAAGGCACCTGACCCGGTACTTCACATATACACCAACGCCGACAACCATACCCAAAGTTGGCCTTATTCCATTTTTTTTCTTCTTCTTTCTTAACGTCTCTGAAAAGTAGACAAAGTTAAATTTCAGATATGAAAACAAGGAAACATACTGCACTTTGTTGAACGGAAGAAAGTCTAGACTAAATTGTCTAAATTATTATGTTAACTGCCATATACTTTCCAGACAGCTAGCAACACGCTATCACTTCTGAATCATGAGAAAAAGCTGACATCAGATAACATACAGGCAATCCTATTTGCTATACAGGCAAACCTATTTGCTACACAGGCAATCCAATTTGCTACACAGGCAATCATATTTGCTACACAGGCAATCCTATTTGCTACACAGACAATCCTATTTGCCTCACAGGCAATCCTATTTGCTACAAAGGCAATCCTATTTGCATCTTATTTCGTTTAAATGTACACTGTACTTATCTCACACTTATGATGAAACAAGTTTTGCAAAACCCTAACCCTACAGGCAATCCTATTTGCTACACAGGCTATCCTATTTGCTACACAGGCAATCCTGTTTGCTACACAGGCAATCCTATTTGCTACACAGACAATCCTATTTGCTTCACAGGCAATCTTATTTGCTACAAAGGCAATCCTATTTGCTACACAGGCAATCCTATTTGCTACACAGGCAATCCTATTTGCTATACAGGCAATCCTATTTGCTACACAGGCAATTCTATTTTCTACACAGGCAATCTTATTTGCTATACAGGCTATCCTATTTACTACACAGGCAATCCTATTTGCTATACAGGCAATCCTATTTGCTATACAGGCAATCCTATCTGCTACACAGGCAATCCTATTTGCTATACAGGCAATCCTATTTGCATCTTAATTCGTTTAAATGTACACTGTACTTATCTCACACTTATGATGAAACAAGTTTTGCAACAGCTGACAATCGAACTCGATGACAACTTCATGATTTACAAAGATGTAAAGTTTAAAGATTACACAAAATACACTGGCAACATGTCTTAACAAGAAGATCATGATGGCCCTATATGGCTCACCTGAGTACAATTGCTTTTAACAGTAAGACCACTGAAGGATATTCAACTCATGAACAGCATACTTGGAAATCCAAAATTGTGTTCACTTAATGGCAAGTTTGTTACGATGATGCTGACCTGTAACACCAGACAAGACTTTATACTGTTTGAATATCATCTGGATTAGTTACTTAGTAACTAGTGACCCCTGGGTTGGGGCCAATTATGGATAACTTTTCTGAAATCAGAAGATCAAGGTCAGCCACAGTCAAAGTTGAAATTTACGTGAAAAACTATACACATTGTCTTTTTTTCATGGATGTAGTGCTAAAAGCAGGTTAGGTCATGGTTGCCTGAAGTGGTTGCAAAACTGTACATATGGTCCAAATTTCATACACACAGCTTCACAAACAGAAAATTTTTCCTCTGTATGTCCATGTAAAATACAGTGACCTCTGGGAGAAGCCAACTGTGATTCTATAGATATAATCTGAAGAATCTCGGTAGAGTTCATAACTCTGGGCTTGCTGGTTTCAGACAAGAAGAAAATTTTTAAAGTTTTCATTCTAATAGCTAAAGCAACCAGTTCTGCGTGAAATGAAATTCTTTGAAAAATTTTTGGTAGAGTTTCATGCCAGAAATATTCCTGCCAAGTTTCATTAACTGTCCCAGTGGTTGCAGTTGTTTGAAGTGGTGGATGACAAACAGAATGAAATCACAATACCTCACCCCGAGCCTCTGGCTCAGGTGAGATTACCAGATAGGAAAAGAGCTGCACTTTCTCTACAATTATCATTTACCTGTCAGGATCACAAAATGTATCTAATAAATGCTCATGAATTTCATGTCTTGTTCGATTATATACATCTATCACTTCTCTCCTGCCATCGACTGAAATTAGACAAAGGCCTGATATTATCATTAAAGTCATAAATGTACACTACTTTCATACCAAGCAAGACAAAAATAATGTAAACAAGAGGGCCATGATGGCCCTGTATCGCTCACCTGAGTATGACTGCTTTTAACCAAGTTGATATGGACCTGGTTAATTGACCCCAGATGACCCATATTTGAACTTGACCTAGAAATTATTGAAACAATCTCTTTGACAAATTTCCAGGATATTTGGACTGAAAAAGAGCATCTAGAGTGTTAACAAGGTTTCTCGATATTTAGGCTCTGTGACCTAGTTTTTGACCCCAGATAACCAATATCCAGCTACAAATCATCAAAACAACCTTTCTGACAAATTTCCAGGACATTTGGACTGAAAATGTAGCCTCTAGAGTGTGTACAAAGTTTTTCAATATTTGGGCTCTGTGACCTAAATGTTTTGACTTCAGATGACCCATATTCAAATTTGACCTAGAAACCATAGAATTATGCTTTCTGACAAATTTCCAGGTTATTTGGAATTAAAATGTTACCTCTAGAGTGTTAACAAGTTTTTTCCATATTTGGGCTCTGTGACCTAGTTTTTGACCCAAGATGACCCATACTCCAACTTGAGCTAGAAATCATCAAGAAAACCTGTCTGACAAATTTCCAGGATATTTAGACTGAAAATGTTACCTCTGGAGTGTTAAAAAGTTTTTTACATATTTGAACCATGTGACCTAGTTTTTGATCCCAGATAACCCATATCCAAATCTGAGCTAGAAATCTTTGAAACAATCTTTCTGACAAATTTCAAGGACATTTGGACTAAAAATGTAACCTCTAGAGGATTAACAAGGTTTTTCTACTTTCGGGCTCTGTGACCTAGTTTTTGACCCCAGAAAACCTATATTCAAAACTAAGCTAGAAATCATCGATAGAACCTTTCTGACAAATTTCCACATTATTTGGACTGAAATTGCTACCTTTAGAATGTTAACAAGGTTTTTCCATATTTGGACTCTGTGACCTAGTTTGTGACTCCAGATGACCCATATTCGAACTTGATCTAGAAATCCTCAAGGCAACTTTTCTGACAAATTTCCAGATTATTTGGGCTGAAAATGTAACCTCTAGAGTGTTAACAAGGTTTTTCCATATTTGGGCTCCGTGACCTAGTTTTTGACCCCAGATGACCCATACTCCAACTTGAGCTAGAAATCATCAAGAAAACCTGTCTGACAAATTTCCAGGATATTTGGACTGAAAATGTAACCTCTGGAGTGTTAAAAAGTTTTTTACATATTTGAACCATGTGACCTAGTTTTTGATCCCAGATAACCCATATCCAAATCTGAGCTAGAAATCTTTGAAACAATGTTTCTGACAAATTTCAAGGACATTTGGACTAAAAATGTAACCTCTAGAGGATTAACAAGGTTTTTCTACTTTCGGGCTCTGTGACCTAGTTTTTGACCCCAGAAAACCTATAATCAAAACTAAGCTAGAAATCATTGATAGAACCTTTCTGACAAATTTCCACGTTATTTGGACTGAAATTGCTACCTTTAGAATGTTAACAAGGTTTTTCCATATTTGGACTCTGTGACCTAGTTTGTGACTCCAGATGACCCATATTCGAACTTGATCTAGAAATCCTCAAGGCAACTTTTCTGACAAATTTCCAGATTATTTGGGCTGAAAATGTAACCTCTAGAGTGTTAACAAGGTTTTTCCATATTTGGGCTCCGTGACCTAGTTTTTGACCCCAGATGACCCATATTTAAACTTGACCTAGAAATTGTCAAAGCAACCTTTCTGACAAATTTCCAGATTATTTGGGCTGAAAATGTAACCTCTAGAATGTTAACAAGGTTTTTCCATATTTGGGCTCTGTGACCTAGTTTTTGACCCCAGATGACCCATATTTAAACTTGAGCTAGAAATCATCAATAGAACCTTTCTGACAAATTTCCAGGATATTTGGACTGAAAAAGTAGCCTCTAGAGTGTTAACAAGGTTTTTCTATATTTGGGCTCTGTGACCTAGTTTTCCAACCCTGATAACCCATGTTCGAACTCGTCCGAGATATCAATGAGACAAACATCCCGTGCAAGTTTCATGACAATTGAGGCAAAAATGTGACCACTAGAGTGTTAACGAACTAATTGTGGACGGACGGACGGACGGACGGACTGACGGACGGACGGACGACGGACAAAAGGTGATCAGAAAAGCTCACTCTGTCACTACGTGACAGGTGAGCTAAAAAACTGAATGCAATAGATCATACAGCCTGAATTACTGACCACAACTGTCCACTTATCTTTTGAGGGGTGAAAGCAAGAAGATTCTAGTAAACTCTCAATACAGAAGCAAAAATAACCTTTGTGCCTTCACCGACTGCTATGCTCTTAACAAAATTACTTAACTGGTTAAAATTATGAAGAAATATTTCAGTTTTTCATACTGACATCAAACAGATTCATGTAACATCCTACGTGTAGGTTAATCAAGTGATAAGACACCACAATTCTTTTTAAAGCTGAAATGTATTTCAAAACTACTTTTCAAAATGAACTTTGTGTAACCGTTTCAATCAAAGTTATTAAAAGAAAAGGCAAGCAAGCAAAAAAACAAACTTTATTTCATCTCAATTCTGAGGCAAATATATTCTTTTTGGCTGCAGGCAAATAAAATATAAACTTTGTTTTCAAATTAATAATGATTTTTGACATGATACATACCAAAAAACAGCTGAATGCATGGAGTAGGCGTCATATTCTTGAACTTAAGCAACTGAAGATGATTATTTTTGTACTTGATCTGAGGAAGATGCCAGAAGAGAAATTCACTGCAAATTAAAGAAATACATACAACAAATAATTTTTTTCAGGTATATGCACAGTACAAGCATGCATAATACAGCCCATTCCATCAGTAGCAAGAAACACTGTAATACATTTCATGTATCTTTTTTACAGATTATATGGCCACTGGCATTTCAAATACAACTAGTAATTTACAGGCTTTACACCTACAAAGTGTGTACATTTAAATATACACAATTGTAAACAAGGAAAAATCACCAATCAAATCTAAATCATAAAATCATAAAATAAAGTAAACAAAATATTTTGCTACAATGTAAAAGTTGAACACAGAATTTCTCAGGAAAATTTATTTCATTTTGCATGATGAAATTTCACTTGCCCCTTCTATATTATAGTTATACATACTGTTTTCTTGATTACCAGAAAATCGATCGCAATGTTTCTGCTAGAGTTTCACAAGAAAAAAGAAGAGACCAGTGGAATTGGCTTTTGCTTCCCCAAAGTGCTCTCATTCAAGGGATTTAGAACTTAGTGGAGGAAAACACAGAAATGTAGTTTATTGAGCCGAAAGTTACCTAAATGGATCTGTATCATGTAAATTATTTCATATAATGACACACAGCATTGTAAATACACATTCAATTATGTTTAAAACATAAATTATAGCATTACATATAATATATGTTAGAAAATTATGTAATCAAATCAATCTGAAAAGTAACTATACCTTAATAAATAAACTATTACAGAGGCTATACAAGTTATGGTCTGGACAAAAAATAAGTATGAAAATTTACAAAAGGCAATTATTCTAAAATTATGCAATACAGACATATGGTTCTAGTGCAATGCACTTCTCTTCACTGAGATCTACCCATCTATGAAGCTTTATGTTGACAACTCTTTACAGAATTTTTGTTTTGTGCTGGATAAAAAATAAGGTATGAAAATGAACAAAGGGCAATTACTAAAAAAAATACACAAAGGAGAGTTAAGGTTTTTTATGCAATGCACTTCTCCACATGGAGAACTTTTCACCTATCAATTTTCATGTTTATATCTGTTATAGTCCTTGAGTATTGTGCTGGACAGAAATATGATATGAAAATAAACATAGGGCAAAAACTCAAAACTTAAATAATTTAGGTTACTGTTCTTAAGCACTGCACTTATCCTTAGTGAGATCTATCCATCTATGAAGTATAATGTTGATATCTCTTATGGTATCTGAGTTATGCTCCACACAAAAGAAATAACTTTAAATGTATGAATTTTAACAAAGGGTTTTAATAACTCCAAAAAATGAAAAGCAAAGTGATAGTTCTTGTGCACTTCTCTTTAATAAGACATATCCACCTATGAAGTTTAAAGTCGGTAGCTCTTATAATGTAAGATTTACATTCCTGACAAAAAATTAGTATAAAAAATCATCAAAGGGCAGTAACCAGGGTTGGCTTATTGACCGGTCAATTTTCAAGCTGATAGTCCAAGAGTAATACTCTGGGCCAAATTGACCTAGTGCAGAGTTATGGTTCTTGTGCAGTGCACTTCTCTTTCATAAGACTTATCCACCTATGAAGATTCATGTTGATAGTTGATACCTTTATTAGTTTTATGGTCTGCCCTTGACAAAAAGTGTAACAGTCGTGCGGATGGACGTTCTAACAAACTGGTAATAAAGTGGCTACTCTATTGTTCTCCCCATTGTTCTCTTAGCCAAGTAAGAGCATTTAAATCCACCTAAGAGCCTAGAGAAAGAAGATATACTGTTACCTATTGTTCCCATAGCTATAAGTATCTATTTGTAAGCTTGGTTGGAAAGATGGATGGACCCTGGACCGACAAAGCGACAACTATATGCTACATGGAGCATAAATGATTTACGGACGTTTCGGTAAATGACCAGTTCGGTAAATTGGATTTATATAGTAATCCCTTTGGACGTTCCAGTAAAAAAGCAATTATTTAGTAATTATATAGTAATTATATGGTAACAATGGGATATATCACATATTTCACCGCTGCTCTTATTTTGCTGCTATTGATGAGTCCAGTCATTTGCAGCAGTTTTATACACAAGTTTCCAGTGACACTGAATTTTAATCTCTAACTGATAAAATTATCAACTCATATTTGTAAAGAATGACACATAATTAAAAACAAACAATTAGGACAGTCACTAATTAAATTACAGCGGTTTTCTTCAATCTCTTAGTTGTACTCAACACATTAGCGGTCTTTAAAACCCGCTAATTGAGTAATAATAGACGCGTGCCCGAAAATATCAGAGCAGTCTGTGTTAAATAAATAAATAAATAAATAAAACGCACGTATATATCTCTACCTGCATATCGTAGTGATGTCGTGAAACCAAAGTATAACTGATTAACCTGGGTCCAAACTGTATTCTTAATCTTAAGTATAAGTTAAAAATGATGTAACGTTTTAATTCCTGTCAGAACCTTTTTGCTACTAATCGCGATCAATCAGACTGGATCCTGATAAGAGGATGAAAGTAAGACAAAATGTTTTTAATTCCTTTGCCAAACCCGATTAGAGCCTATTCAACATGACACATAACTACTATATAATTGCCTTTTTACCGAAACGTCTAAAGGCTTTACTATATAAATCCAATTTACCAAACTGGTCATTTAACGAAACGTCCGACACCCGCATAAATATACCCTTAACAGATACTAATACAACACCTGTGCACATTCTTGTTTTCAGGACAAAAAAAAAACAACACTTGCTGATCATAAATGTTTGATTAGAACTTGTTTACAAGATGAAACAACTTACATTGTAAGAAAAATGTTTTTACTAAATAAAAAAATGTGATACGTACTAAGTGCCTTCACTGGCTTTCTGATCAAGATTGTAGTTAATGGTCATGACTCTGACTTCTGGTCTGAACAGTAGTTTGCCAGCTTCAAGATACGCCTTTGTTCGCCTTACAGGCGCAGCGCCTTTCATAAAAGGCATTTCTTAAATTAAAAGAATTAATGGATACAGCAGTATCAAAGAAATATTATTTTTTACAAATTCAATTTCGGCATTTTCAATGACGGAAAGTGGTCGTACATCGACCTTCACGGTCAAATGTTTGCATTTGCTATAAAAATTAAATAAGCAAGCGCCTTTATGAGTAAACGTAAAGCAGTGCAACATAATTTTCACGACATTACTTTTACAATCTTTTGATATTAAAAGCAAAAAAAGTCATACCTTTTACGCATTCATATAAAAAAAGGAACAAATAACTAAATGTTTGAATATGCTTTAATATGAACGAAGGTGAAATTTTACGACTATGCAGACGAAAACATGGCTCCCTCGCAAAGTCAAGTTGTTACATTGGCCGCAGGTTCAGCTCTAGTAGTTGGTGCAATATTCACAATATTTCTTATCAGACGTAGAAACAAAACAGAAGAAAAACCCGGTAAAGAGCATGATTCCTTTTAGTTTTGAATTTGTCGTTCGGAAATTCGTACCTTATTTGTGTCGTACCCATCAATTTGAACAGGTTGAGCAAATTCAGCAAACTTTTTATGTATCTTCGGTTTACACATATAACATGGGATCTGTAAGCTATGTACAGTTTTTTACCTACATGATGAGCAGTTTTATTGCGTGAAGTGCCAATATGCGGTGGTCGAGGGGTTAGTGGTTGCTGGTTCGAATCCCACTAGCTTAAGGTCTTCAGCGTACACAATATATATACTGTTAAAGCCGCATCAGATGAAAAGTGAAATTTTTAAAAAGTGGCATTTAAAGTTTTGGAAACCAGAACTAGAATCCCACCAGAGGTGAGAGTTTCCAGTGACATTCCACAGTCCTCACTTTCGGCGCGAGTACTGGCATGAACCCAGGAAGCAGTTGCAAGAACTGGCCTGCCTAGTATAGTCAGTTATGACTGTTGGCAGTGATTAGTTGAACTTGAACTATGCATCTTCATCTTTGATTTGTTTAAGACTCTATTTCTTTCTTATATAAATGACCTCCCACAAAATATCAAGTCCAAAGTCTGCCTGTTTGCTCATGATACTGCAGTATACCTTGCTTTGACATCTGCAAACCCATCAGTTACATTTACCCTCCAAAATGACCTGAATTTGTTAGAAAAAAATGCATTTGGAGTGTGATATGTAATCAACACTTCCGAGTGTCAAGTTATCCACACATCTATAATATAGCCACTAAATACTTACTCCATGGAACTCTGCTAGAATCAGTCAGCTCAGCTAAATACCTTGGCATGGATATCTCGAATAACCTTACATTGAATGCCCATATTAACAGGTCAACTCAAGAAGCTAATAATATGTATTTGTGCAGAAACATAAAAGTCAAGTCTCAGCCATAAAGTCCATGACTTACCAGACTTTAATCAGGCTCCAACTTGAATATGGTTCTGAAGTATGGTTGCCCCATACCCAAACACAAATAGATCAAACTTAAAGCGTCCAAAGAGGAGCAGCCCATTGGATCAAGGTAGTCTATGGTCAAGCTTTAAGTGTTACTGACATGCTCTACCCCCTGAATCTCCGATGACTCGATCTCAGGTGTATAGATGCTAGGTTTTTCCTCTTTTGCAAGATTCATCACAGACTGTTTACCATCTTAATAGAAGAGTACCTGACCCCTATTTATATCCTGAATGTCACATCTAGGCCATTCACTGAACTATAGGTTATTTACAGCAACTTCCAGCTACAATAAGTTCTCTTTCCTTCCTATAACTGTATACCACTGGAACCAGTTACAACCCAATGTTGCCCACCTCCCAGCTTCAGAGCAGTTCAGTGCAGCCATACTAAGCATTGAACATGTCTCACCCTAGTAAACCTGCCCTTTGATTTTAACTCTTTCATTTAAATTAACTTCTTGCATTTTTATCCTCTTTTTAAAATTCCCTTCTGGAAAAAATGTCTTTGTCCCTGTGAGGGATTGGACATTAATGGAAGATAGATAAGCAAACACTAAGAACGCTTTAAAAAGTTAAATTGATAAAAGAATATTTTTGTCATTTGTTATATAAAAAAAGCAATATATATACATCATAAACATTAATTTAATTCTACATATTGGTGATAAAATATACATGTACAACTTGGGAACCAAGTGAGCGATGTAATCTGATGGCCATTTCTTGTAATTAAAAATGATAAAGAAGTTGCAAGCTACGTGAGGTTTGGAGTAATTATCCAATTTATTAAGCAAACATACATGTCGGTCTGAACTAATGAAGCTGTTTGGCTTTTTGTGCAGGTATTTTAATTAGTGAGCTACTTTGTTTGTTGATTCACCGACTTTGTTGTTTGCTAAAATTACCAAACATTAAAATATAAGAATTTGCAGATCATTAAATTTAGTTGATACAGTAATGACAGGAACAAGAATATTGATAAATCTTATTCAAAAGATACAATAAACAAAATACATATTTGATGAAGTTTTTTAATAATATAACATGTAAATAAAGAAAATATGATCAAATCTTAGAATTCTGAATAAAAAAAGGGTGGGTCTAGCCATCCTTTAAGTTACAGAACATAACATCATCGAACTTACCAGTCCATCAATTAAGATTGATTGAACCTCCCTACAACAACAACAACCTCTCTACAACAAACACTTTGACTTGATCCTAATGGTGTTAGCTCTTGGGAGGTTGGACTGTACATTGTTGATCTTATTAAAGCACATTTCAATTAACAAAGATATCATTGACACGTAGCTTAAAATAACAATGATTTACTATTTTTCAATTCCAGTATGTTTCAAAACATCTTCACCGTAACCTGTGATGAAGTTAGACAAATTACACAAAAGTTACATCAAATTTTTTTTTTCCTTTCAGATCTGAAACTGTATTGAATGTATTGTGTTTTTCGCTTTTATTTTTACATTTTCATTAAAAGACATCTTTTTTACATATGATATAAAGAGAAAGAGCTCAGCACTGAAGATTTTTGTAATATACTGTAATTTAATAAAACCACAATTAAAAAGTCACAGGTTTCCTTTTAGCAAGAATCAGTGAGTTGTTTGACCTCAAATGATAGGGCTTTTTGTCAGTCTTTCAAAGATATAGTCACTGTCCTATATTGTTGTTCTTCCAGTTTAAGTGTTTAGCATATCAAAGATACTGTCACTGACCAGTATTGTACTTTCAGTTCAAGTTGTAAAGTTGTTTTTGTTGATGATTATTTTATAATGGAGAGAGTTGAATTTCTTTTTTAGTGAAGCCAAAAACTGTTAAAACTGAACATGCTGAACGAGAGACCAAAAAAGAAGAAGGAGGAGTACAGGGTAGACAAGGGGAGGGAGATGGTCTGATACTGGACCCCTCAGTTGGTCCTCCTTTACCTGATAAAGAGGGCCTTACCATCTCAACATCATGGGCAATATTGAATGACGATGAATCTCACATCAGTAGTCCCCACCTGTCACCTGTGGACAGTGAGACAAGTATTGTAAATGGTACAGAGGATGGTAACAGTGAGAGTATCTCAATAATAAATAGCACTAACAATGATACTGCCTTTGACAATGGTGATGATACACCATCTAACTCTGTCCTGGAAGCTCCTGACCAGAGCACTATACTGGAGGAAAAGGGTATGTATTTGATGATACATACTGATAAATTCAAAGAGATTATTGAATCTTGTTTGACTGTTTTTATTCAGAATTTATGAACATTGTCTATGTACAAAGCTATGAAATAATACCTACTTGAAATGGCTTTTATGTTACAGAATTGTTAAATATGATAAAAATAATTTGTGTTTTGAAGGAAGCTCTTTTAAAAATCTGCATAATTTTTTTCTACTAATCACCTTGTTTCTCCATAGATTTTGCTGTACGAGGACACATTATCTCAGATTGTTGAATTTATTCATTTTAGTGCCAGTAACAGCACGTATGTCTTCCATGGAACATGAAACAGTGGATGTCGAAGCCATGAATATTCAGTATGAGGAACTTCTTAAAGAACATAAGGAGTCTGAGTCTCAGACCTTCACTTCAGCTGAAATCAAAGAGGCTCTTACAGCTACCCAGACCCCCTCTCAGGGCCTCACTGTACGGAATGCAGAGGTTCTTACAGGGTTGCTCACATTTGAGGACATTCATCTCAAGCATGCTGCTGTACAGGGCATAGCCAACTGTGCTACTTTCACACATAATCAGGTGAGAAACTGTATAGCATGACATCTTTTATATTTTATATGGCATGATTATGAGATTAAAAGTGAAAGTCTGTACGGGTTTTTCAGTACCTCATGCATGGGTACTTGTTTGAACCAAGGAAGCAGTCAACGTGCGGGATAAAGGTTTTGGTATGTTGCAGGAACTTTTTTCCAGTTTATGTAACTTAAACAGGTTAAAACTAATCATGAAATTCTGGAAATACCTGGATAGAGCAAAGTTGATCTTTATAGGACATCTAGGTCTTATGGTGACTTACCAGTATACCGGTAATTGAAATTTGAATGATTCTAGCATGATACATGTATTTCTCATTTATGAGATCTTTGTGCCAGTGTAGGCCTGTTTAAAGGCAGAATTCGCAATGTACAAAGGCTGTGTTATGGTAATGTGAGTCTAGTTAATTTTATCTTATTTCAATACAAAAGCAACACCTTGTGCAAGAGACAACTAATGTTTTACAGCTGTATTGCAGAGTTAGGTATGACATGAACATTTTTATGGGTGTAACTTCTTTCAGACTGTGCAAGAACTGAACTAAAAATTAAAAGTAGAAGTAATACAATAAAGTAGGGACACGAATATTGAATCAGTATTGCAATACTCAGTTGTGCTTATTCCAATATTCAGCATCCATACACTTAGACTGCTGCCCAATATTTTGAATGTATGAATGTCACATTCAGTCACATTATTCGGAGAATGACAGAATGCATAATACATTCTTAAAAGATTATATTTCAAAGAAATTTTTAGGGATGGCAGTTTTCCTGGATTTTGCTTACTGGTTTGATCTTCCGAACGGTTAACCACATTGAGGATTGTACTGTCCATGAAATACGGGATCATCATCATTAATCACATGCATTTTCTTGCATAAACAAATCCTAAATAATACATGAGAGAAACGCGGGAAATTATCTGTGTGTGGGTTATTGGGATTGTAACATATGCAAAAGATTCTTTTGCATCAATAGGAGACGTTTTACTGACTTAGGACTATTTGTTAAGTTGAAGATTTTAAGTTATGAAGTTTGGCAAAGGTAAAGCAGATTGTGAGAAGTAAGGAAGAGAATGCGTTTATATCTTTAAATCGCTACTCATTAATAGTAAAAAGTACCGCGTGTAACTTATAATTCACTTTGATTACGTTTCTGATCTTAAGACATTAAATCATTTAAATAATTCAACTGTGTTTGATTCCTGTCATTAAAAAGTACATCGATAATCGCTGACATATCTAATTATTAAACAACTGATGAAGCAATCAGGCTATTTCAATTGTTAGGAGAAAAACTTGTGTCAGAGTGTCATGGTTCTGTTAATTGTGCGACAAGCGTATTTTTCACACCTCTGTTGGACTAATTTACTGACAGATAAACACCTGCAAGAGGCAGGTAGAACATAAAATTAACGTGTTTGATATATTTCATAAACTTTTGATTTTAACTTTGTATCTTTAATTTTTCTAACTTTTTATTATTATTTTTTTTCCAGTTAACCGTTGCCGAATTTGAAACCAGTTAACCGCACATACGTGTACAAATGGTTAATCCGTTAACTGTTTACATCCCTAAACATTTTAGATCTTTCTTATTGCAGTTGTGTGTTTCACAAATATGTTTTTGACCCATATTTTCTCTAGATAGATTTGATGTTCTGAAAATGTATTACCTCCCCCCTTTCTAAAAAGGTACTTACGTTTAGTGAAAGACAGTGTATGCTGTCCATTAAGATTATCGGGCGGACTTAAGTTATGCCTTTGTACACAATATGCTGATTAAATATATTACATAATGCTCATGTTTTGTCACTAGAAATAGGTCAACACATGGAATATAATATTAAAACAAGAGTTTTGCAAAACAGATGCAATATACCCCCATCAGCCCAGACTGCAAACTGATGATGCCAGCAATTTCACATGGCGCTGCAGAAATATTCGTAAATCATCAAATCAGCAAGAATTAATATTACAAAAAAAAGGGGGAGATAATTTAAAAAAAAAAACTAGATAGAGTTACATTTCTTGTACAGTGCACATTTACTATTTACCTTCTATCTGTTTCATGACAATCGTTTTCACAGTGTTCAAGTTATGCTCCATACAAAAATCCATTATAGAAATCAAAGAAGGGGAGAATACTCAGAAACAGGATATGTAGAGTTATGCTTCTTGGGCACTGCATTTCTCCTTGTCATCATCTATTTATATTTTAAGTTTCACTACAATTCACTTCATAATATATAAGTAATGTTCCAGGCAGAAAATGTTTGAAAAGGGAGATAATTCAAAAATGAGACCAGGTCGAGTTAAATTTCTTGTGCACTGCTCTTCTGCTCATTGCAAGAAGCTGCACAGCAAGTTTGAAAATAGTCAGCCAATATGGTTTGGACAAAGTCTGGACACTGCCCACCTGCCCGCACGGGGTTTCCCATAACACAAGGCGTCTTTCAACAGGCATATAAAAACGTCTGTAGAACTGCCTGATAATTAAGCTATTCTTCAGTAAGTGACACTTGAGTAAAGTGGAACAAAATAAGTGTGATTGCCATTGGTTGTGTTTTGGAGAAGATGATGCACACAATACACCTTTATTGTTTTCAGTACAAAGAAATAAAGGTCTCCTGGATGCCGTTTAAAATCGTATCTCAAAAGTGTTTTATATTTGCACCTAGTGCAGCCCAGTATAATACATAGCCATGAACCCTACAATCACACTGTTAAATGGGTAAAGTATGACAGGTGAAAACAGACATAAGCCCAGTTGTGAAAATTAGTTCAGAAGTGTATTTCAATAAACCAATAGATTGAGTAGTTCAAAGAAGAAGAAAAATGCTTAGATGATGTGTATATGAGTCCTGTTGATTTTGGGTCAGTGCATTAAAGGACAAGGTCTTAGTGAGTTAAACCTCAAAAATGATTTCCATAGAATTACTTAAGAACAATTATTATTACTGGACCAAGGACTTCAAACTTTACATGGTTTAGCATGATGAGTAGATGATCCCTGCTGATTTTGTATCACCATGTCAAAGATCAAGATCACAGTCACAGACTTCACATCCGAAATGGTTTCGGATCATTAATTGAAGAATTATTAAACCCTGAACCTATTTTCTAGAAAGGTTGGTTTAGCATTAGAAGTAGAGAACTCATTTTGCAGCTACTAAGGAAACTTTTTCTGATCTGTTATAGAACAAGTATACTGGGAACCTACTAAATATACAGGATGGTTGGATAGGAAAAGGAAGATATTCCACTATGATTTTTAGGTCACTTTATCAAAGTTTTCTTCGAAAATTGTGTCAGTAGAGTAAGGCTGAATAAACACTTGTTATGGTTCCAGTGACCCAGCCAACCCTGATTTTACACACATGATCTGTAATATTATTATATAACAAAATGCCATTGGTAAAACTTTTGAGCATGAACTGTTAGGGGTATGAAAAGCAAATGGGTAGAATATATACAAATGGGATTTATTTGGAATGTTGTTTGTTTATCATTGAGTATGTGGTCAGAGATGGCAGTACCCAGCATGTCTACGGCCGAGTGTGTCAATTGACAAATCTCTCATTTTGAATCTTCTCCACATAAAATTGGACATTTAGCTAGATGTTTCTGTGGATGCACTCAGCACTCATCATTTGATTAAAGTTATGAACAACTGAATGTAGGAACCTCAAACTTAACTGGATGTTTGAAGAGTTGATCAGTTGTTGATCCCTATTGATATCTGGTAGTATCACTTTTTTAAATGTCAAGGTCACATTGACCTTTACTTAAAAAAATAGATTTTGAGTCAACAACTTTAGAACAACTAAAACTCACACCTTGCAGGATGGTTCAATATAAATGATCTGATGACCCCTAATGAACTTTGGTTAACTGTGTAAGCTGTCAAGTTCAAAGTAACAATAACTTTTAAAATGGTTTCTCATTTATTACTCAAGAGGGACTGAACCCAGGACCCTCTACAGAATTATTGACATCTGTCAGTTCATTACTCCTACTGAATTTAAAGATGCTGCAATAAAAGTCAAGGTCACAGTGACACTGAAATGGTTTCTAGTCAATATCTAAAGAACTACTGCATGTAGATTCTTCAAACTGCTTTGAAATTCTTTAAGGCTAAATTAAATGATACTTTGGTACTAACCCTTGTTTTGCATTTAATCATGTGTTTTTAAGTTACTACTTATGTAAGTAGCACTAGATCTTATGAAGTACAATACTAATGTTGCTACAAGTCTGGCTGCATATTAATTGCTGCTTCATTGAATCAGACTAGGCATATTTGCTGTTTCTAATTAGAGATGCAGTTGTAAGATTATGACCTTGTGACCTTGTTTCTATTGATTGTTCCTTGGTCCTGCTTACTGTACACTACCTGTAATCTTCCTGACTGTATGAATAATTTAAACAACAACATTTCTCTTGAATGCAAGCAGTCAAAAGTCTTCAAGAAATAGTAACTCTGCTGTATTTTATATCTGTATAACTGTGATACATTTAAACTGTTGACAATAACTTTAAGATGAAAATCTGTGACTATTGTTGGATAATGTTGATAGTTTGAGGTTGTACTTTTATTAATATTGGACACAACTCAAAATATGAAGGGCACTTGTTTCCACCTCTCTAAGTTGTCCATTTTGTTAATTCTGAAACAGATTGTTCATGCCATGTATGTTAATTTTGTAAAAGCATGAAATATATTTCCATCTTTTTTTTTAATCAAACATCAAGCCATTATCACTATTTTTATTAAAATGTCTAGATGGCAGTTTGGGTACATAGAGAAAATGTGTGGGGGATAATAAGTAATGCATACTTGTGTCACTAATAAATGAAACAATCACAAGAGCTGTGCTGCCTTGCATTAAAGATAATAAATACAAAAATGATAACTTGTGAAACATCTTAATTTTTTAATTTGAGGTATAATCTTGTCTTTCATTGAAGACTTAGATACATAAGGTTTGATTGATGCCCAATTAATGATGTAGTTTTAAGATAGACAGATATTTCAGCCAGAATGTTGAAACATGGCTGACAGAATTGTTGACTTTTGAATTACTGGAATATTTTCTTCTGTAAGTTGATAAGTTTTATTCCTAATTTTTGTCATTAGAAGTTTGAAGTTTGGTGTTTGGATTTAAAAATGGTTTACTTAATACTGAATTTCACATGGCTTCATAACTTAAATCTACATTTTGAATTGGAAGCAAAAATGACGTTGAAAACTTTTTGGTCAGAAACAATTCTGTCAGTTCTGTAACTTAAGCTACAGAGGAAATGTTAGTGCTTATACTTAAATTAAATGTTAATTTTTTCCCGAAAGAATACAAGGATTGTGAGAAATTGATTCCTTGTTCCTGCAGTGGATTTAAAAAGGCTTGTTTGTTAATGAATATTAATACAATATTGAGGATGACCTTTTTGTAAATGAGATATTTTAGCCATATTTTGGAGTCATTATGCATGAAAAAAAAAGAGAGTAAATATTAAGTAAATGTATGATAAAGTTAACTTTATATCAGTAAGCCACAGTGTTGCATTTAATGGAAAAAGGCAAAGACGTGCATTTCTGTTGTTTGTTTTGAATATAACCACACATCTGCTTTGACATTGACATGCATGCAAATAATAATACTTCTTTTGAATTTTCTGCGTGTATTGAGTTATAACAACAGCAGTTCTAGGTAAGAATCACAGCTGGTGACTGGTCAATACCAGTATAATTAGTTAATGTAACGGCTGAAAATAGGCATTGCATGTTACAGGGTAGCTATATATGGAAATAACAGGTCTTATAGTTTCTGTATTAGCATACTGGTTTAAGTTTAAAGGATAAGTCTTTTTGAAGGTGAGTGTCTGTATAGTAAATTTTATTATGCTTTATATAGTAAAAACAATTGGGATGTGTACTTCCATTTTTATGCCCAAAAGTGTAGAAAAGATATTAGGCATGTACCAGGGGTTTAAACCTGTGAAAGGTCTCACCCAATATTTTGGAAGCAGTGTTGATTTCTAGTATGAAATCACTTTTTAAGATGCTTGGTGATCACTTTTTAAGATGCTTGGTGAGACATTTAGGTCATTGTAACCTTTATAAAAATGTCTAATGAATCTTATATGGTTTTGACATTGAGATTTATTATGGGCCTGTCTGTCTGTCTGCTATTTCAGTAGCAAGTACATGGTAGAAAAGTGGACTTTTGACATTAACTGTTGAATGATCTTTGAACAACATGTTACCTTAGACAGTTTTGTTCTCAATTTTGCAACATTTCAAGTGCCACATTTTTTAATCCATTATGTAAGGTGGATTAAGTGCAGAAAGTTATATACTTAATGCACCTCAAGGTACAATGGTTCCTGTCTTTGATTTTTTCCAAATAAATCCTAATTGCAGTTATGACAGTTGATTGAAACGAAGAATCTTTCAATTAATACACTGTTTCAATAAGGCCAGTCCATGTCAATTATTGGGTTTCAGGAGTGAAGTTTTTGTTTAGATTTAATTTAAGTTGGAAAAGTATGTGTGGTGTAACAGTGTTTACTTGATCAAGAGATAAAAGAGAGATAATGTATTTGTAGTTTGGATCAGGTGTTTTAGGCTCTACAAGCAACAGTTAATACTGTACTTGGCAGAACCATGTAAAACATGGTAACCCAAAGCTTTCTTCACTATCTTCGTAGTACCTTGTGTACTATAAGGGAAAAAGTATTTATGAACATAGAAACACTCACAATTTGAAATGTCATTATATTCATTTCACACTACTTAATAAATGTTAAAAAAAGGAATGAGCTTGTAGGTACAAACACTCATTTATTTTATTTTATTATGAAAATTCAGCCAAACATTACAAGTTTCATCTTGTAGTTGGTGGTTTTGATTCCCATCAGCAGGGGTTTCATTAAGTTTTTGAGTTGGATGAAGTACATGTAAAGTAGGCGGGTGATTTGCTGCCAGTTGTTATAAATTAAGCCTATTTTTAAGAAAAGTAGCCGGGTGAAGATCTCAAAAAAGCAGGTGAAAATAACTGCCTTCCGCCTCTTAATGAAAGCCCTGCATCAGGTGTCAGAGTCTTCAGTGACTGGCTGTATTCCACACTTACATTGTGAGTATTGGTTTGAACTGTAGTAACCTGGCCTATGAGGTCAATTTGGGACACCCATCCAAGTACTAACCATGGATAACGTTGCTTAACTTAGCAAATGTTCCAGACACTCCAACCATGTCGCTAAAGAGCTAGCCCAACAGCGAGGCTGTTGGAAATGCCTTATATACCCGGTGTCCACTACACTCCTCCCCTCTTTAACCTTTAGGAGCTGGGCATCTACTGTACAGCTTCCTACAGAGACCCCATTTCGCTCCAACTGTGCAAGGGACTCAATTCCCACTGCACTCCCAGTGCACACAGGCACTAACCAAGGTAAAGAGCCGGCGAAGATTCGTAGAATTACCGCTGCCACCAATGTAGTAACCTGGCCTATGAGGTCAATTTGGGACACCCATCCAAGCACTAACCATGGATAACGTTGCTTAACTTAGCAAACGTTCCAGACACTCCAACCATGTCGCTAAAGAGCTAGCCCAACAGCGAGGCTGTTGGAAATGCCTTATATACCCGGTGTCCACTACACTCCTCCCCTCTTTAACCTTTAGGAGCTGGGCATCTACTGTACAGCTTCCTACAGAGACCCCAATCCACTACAACTGTGCAAGGGACTCAATTCCCACTGCACTTCCAGTGCACACAGGCACTAACCAAGGTAAAGAGCCGGCGAAGATTCGTAGGATTACCGCTGCCACCAATGTAGTAACCTGGCCTATGAGGTCAATTTGGGACACCCATCCAAGTACTAACCATGGATAACGTTGCTTAACTTAGCAAACGTTCCAGACACTCCAACCATGTCGCTAAAGAGCTAGCCCAACAGCGAGGCTGTTGGAAATGCCTTATATACCCGGTGTCCACTACAGAACCTAGGAAACAGTCGGAAAGCAGAATAATATATTTGTTGCAAGGACTTGTTGTGAAATAAATATGTTTAAACAAGTTTTATCAAAATTTTTATAAAGCAAGTGTCGCATTTTGACATATATTGTTCTACTGATTGAATTTTGTCACTGTTAGTCTGAAAATGTTTAGACTGCTGTAATTGATTTCAATTGATTTCCTGTCATAGTCAGACCTTCAGATTTCAAAATAATGAGCATTAAAAAAAATGGGAACAGGCAATCATTATCTTTGATTGGTTACACTGACAGGACAAAAATTATTTGTTACAGAGGAAAAATTTTATAACCATAAATGAAAGCCTTATTGTAACATTGATCATAGTCGAGTAATGGAATATAAAATGCAAGGGGCTCTTCTTAGTTTAAAACTGAATATTCTGAGTGTGTGCACATGAAGATACAATTACCTATTTATGTAATAAAACAACAATACCTTAATGGAATACAGAAGAAAGGTTTGTCTACTTCTGTTTTTGAGAGTGGATTTTAATGATAATTTCTGATGCTTACACATTGCAACAGTGGACAAGAATCAAAATAAAGCTGGAGTTTACTGCCATTGTACTAACAGAATCATAACAGCCAGGCAGTTAACCTGACCGTCAGATTCTGTACTGTTTTAGACTGCCTTCCTCCATAAAGGAACTGCAAGCTTTCATGTGTAAATGGTCATGGTCATGGCTTTTCATCAGTGAAAGTATTAGCTCTTACAAGTTACGAACTTCAACTGGTAACACTGTGTGGTTGATTTAGTTAAATTTAAATATTTTTCCTTTCCAGAATGTGTTACGAGAGCAGGGTTGCCTTCCCCGTCTTGCCAAACTTCTCGAGCTTCAGCGGATGGCTATGTGGTTGAGACATTCTAATGCAACATCCTCTGTGTCTGTCACAGTTAACGCAATAACCAACCTTGCTGCAAATGAAGAAAACAACAAAGTAATGGAGGTAAGGTACATGGCAGTAAAGTCAGATTGCAGGATTGCAGCTCCTGAATTAGGCCCTAGGGCCCATAGGATGAGAATTTCCATTTGGGCTTACAAACCTTGCCTGATTTTAAATGCATTGGATTTTAAAATCATGTTTTATATAATAATTTTATTGTGAAATTTTTTTGGGTGTATGAAATGTTTGACCTATGGATTTTATAGATTCATGGGCATGGATGACGTGCGCTTCAGAAATATTTTGAAGAATGGGATTCACATTGCTAAACCTTGCATTAGATATTGTGATAAGTTCTCTTTGTAATAAGCAAAATTGTAATTTGAAACTAATGAAAGAAGCTAAGAAAGTATTTCTTTTCATTTGTAAGATATTCTAGTGTCTTTTCACTTTAAGATTTTTAAACAAATAGCTGTCTGGACAGTTCTGATGTGTGAAATACTTCATTACCATTGTATCAAGAGTTCTTTATCTCGAAAAGTCAAATCTGAAGAGAGGATAAGATCAAAGGATATAGATTGAAAAGTACTGAAATAATAGTAAATTAAGAATATAAATTTAAACAGGCAAAATTGCACTGTGATGTTCAGGTGATAACTGAATTAGCTGTTAAAAGAACTCAGGTCATTGACAGGGTTTGAAACCTCTGCATGAGAATTTGATACTAACAGCTGAAATCAGTAAATTTTCTTACATTTTCAGATTTCTAAACTTTTGAACATAACAGGTTTAGCTCAAAAACAACTTTTTTGCCATTGGTTACAGTATTGTCATTTACAGCTGATTTCTTGAAATCTTATTCACATCCATGGGAAGAAAACTCTTGTTGTAATGTCCTGTCCACTGTAAATTTCAGGCTTGCGTTCCTACACTAGTAGACATCTCCCTGGATAAGGACACCGGGGAGGCCATCTGTCTTTCATCCCTGCAGGCTCTAACGAACCTGTCTCTGACGTCACATCACCATGGTCAGTACACTCGTGTTGTTCAGAAATTGTATGAGTTCCTACAAGCTGAGAAGAATGTTATACGGTTACAAGCACTGAAAATACTGGTGAACTTGTCATGTAATCCTGACATGGTGCCTCATCTTCTGGCTGCAAAGGTAAGGGTTGTAAAGATAATTCATTTTAGATATGGGAAAAGGATGGTGAATTATATTGATACCTGTCTTCATTCCTTGTAAAATAACTTTGTTAGAGTGCTGTATTTGGGTTTTAAAAGTTAGTAGTCCTGATGTTCTGGAATAAATAAACATTTCTGTATCATTATTTCTGTATTATACCAATATAAGTCTGCAAAAAATAATTTGACATAAGATATTGGAAACCTGAAGTTTATAACTAAATACAGAAGTCTTCATAGGAAAAAATCTTTAAAATGAATATATACAGCCATAGGTTAATAACATAGGTTTATAGAGGTGTTTGATTGTGCATGTATTTTAGAGCCTTCATTTAGATTATACCATGGATATTTTGTAATTCATGTGTATTGCTATTGTCCACTTGGAAGGGACACACACATTTACAGAATGCCATAATGTTAATCCTTACCCTGCTGGAGGCAATTGACTCTGCCTTTGTGACCAGTGCAGACCAAGATCAGCCTGCACATTCTTGTCTCCTGATCATGGTCCGCTTTATTCGCCATTTCATCAGTAAATTTTCAATAAGCACCCCCATAAACAATGGATCTGTCCAAATTGAAAGATGGACAAGTCCATTACAGATATTTAGCATTGTAAGGGATAATAAGTATTTAACAGTATTGTAATGCAAATAAAGTCATGACAGAACCAGAGATAGATGTACAAAATGTGTTTTTTACCACCTTTTCTTCAGGCCCCAGAAGGATTGCTTGTCTTCTTAGAACCTGCGGAAACTGATGCTGCCGTTATTTTACGATTTGTGACATTACTTGCCAATATTCTTCATGTTGTTAAAGCTAAAAATATCACGTCTTCCTCTCTACCACCAGATGACAAGGCTGCATCACCTGAAACCATGTATTCAGCTCTGTTTGGAATTAGTAACGTTGGAAACTTGAAAAATAAAGTGTTCTTGTTATGTAAACATTCAAATGAAGATGTGAGGTCCCAGGCCGCAAAAGTGTACAATTACTTAAAATAGACTGTATTCTACGTTGAATGTTGTTGGTTTGTAGACTGCAAGACAGAACATACCAACCACTCATTTATTGTCTGCATGTAACATTGTGATATTATAATGTTTATTTTTTGCCATAAGTGTATGGGAAAGTTGAGATTTAAAACTTGTTACAGGGCAGAATGAATAACCTAGCCGCAATAAATATAGGATTTATCTTTTTGTATTTTTATATTGAGCAATTAGCATTATCTGTTTAGTTATGTATTATAGTTTCCTAGTTTTTGTATAAAATATAGCACAAAAAGAAAAACACTTCGGTTGGCATTTGTTTGTTAAAAAAAAATCAGACAGGAGTCTGTGAATATAAAGATAGGAGTATGATGTAGGTCAATTTGTTCAAGGGTATAAAAGCACTCATTATTTTGTTAGCAACAAATGTTTTGTCGAGGAAGAATGTAACTTATGTATTATTACCCAATAGAGTTACTGTTTAAACCTTGTTTAAGAGGATGCAATGTTAATTTTGCTGCCTTACTACCAAGTTTTTTTGTTTCACCTTTTTTTTTTTTGAGAAATTAACATATATTTTGTTCATTATTACCAGGATGATCAATATATATTACGGTGTATTTTCAGTCCTAGTGACCATTCTTTAGTTTATTCTTAGCCAGATTTTAAATGGTTTCTGATTACATGTGATCAGTTTTGGTGATAGAGGTGCCGAGTGCCTGTTTACATCTTTAGATTGTGATGATTACCATTCAGTTAAGTCTTCTTGCTGAGGGTCATTCCAGTAAATTCCAGTAAAACATTTATCCCCCCCCCAGGAAGCTCTTTCAAAATGGACCAAAGAAAAGAACCCCCCCCCCACACACACACACACACACACACACACACACACCTTCTTTCCAAAAAAGAAAAAATGGAAAAGACCACCCTAACAGAATTTCTTCATTTTGTTTTCCTTGGTTGGGACATATGTTTTACTGGAATAGCCCTGAAATGGATTTCAAAAATTGTTACTGATATCTCAGTCACTGTGATTTTCTTAAAGTCATTCCTTGCATTTATGTTGAGTATATTTTAAGGTATTAACAAAGAGCCTTTTATTTAATAAGGTTTATGTCCCAAGAAAGCATATCCAGTACAGGGTGTATTGAAAATACTTTGTTGTTGTTTTTTTCAGATGTTGAATCCTGGTAGATTGCCTTGGTATAAGATAAGCTTATTATTTGTGAAGATTATGTCAGAAAGCTTGGTCTATACTGCAGCTATGGTGTTTTTCCGGTTATCATAAGACATGCAAAATCACTTTTAGCCCAGATTTTCAACTGTGAAATAAAGACAACTGATTTAACTTGAAAAGTTGAAAGCAAGGCCCTGATTTGCTGATTGGAAGTTTGCCTGAAAGTGACCTGTCACTTGTCATCAAATCCTGATATGGCAGTTTATGCCCCCCATCAAAGATGGGGGGTGGTATATTGTTCCGCAAATGTCGGTCTGCCAGTAGACACTTCTTTTCTGATCAATATCTAGAGAACCCTTGGATCCACCTACCTCATACTTTGTAGTGCTATAGTTTTTCGGGTCATTAGTTCAAAGGCCTAGGTAACAGTGACCTTGAAAAACAAAACATTTTCCGATAGATATCTAGACAGTCCTTAGGCCCAGGTTCCACAAACTTGGTGTGTACGTTGGTCATAAGCCATAGATGATCCCTATAGTTTTTCAGGTCACTAGGTCAAAGTCCAAAGTCCCAGTGACCTTGAAAAGCAAAACAGTTTCTAATCAATAACTAGATAATAATTGGGTCTAGGCTTCCGAAAAACTTCATTGGCAGGTTGGCCATGGCCAGTAGATGATCCCTATAGTTTTTCAGGTCACTAGGTCAAAGGCCAAGGTCCCAGTGACCTTGAAAAGCAAAACAGTTTCCAATCAATAACTATATAATACTTGGGCCTAGGCTTCCGAAAAACTTCATTGGCAGGTTGGCCATGGCCAGTAGATGACCCCTATAGTTTTTAGGGTCACTAGATCAAAGGTCAAGGTCATTTGATCATTAACTGAAAAATGGTTTCTGATGAATAACTAGAGAGTGCTTGGGCCTGCAGGTTGATAGTGACCCATAGATGACTTGTATTGTTTTGGGGTCTCTTGGTCACAGTTCAAGGTCAGAGTAACCATTTACACAAAAATGGTTTCTAATCAATAACCAGAGAACCCTTGGGCATTGGCTCCTCAGACTTGCAGTGCAGGTTAGTCTCTTCAGGAGATGACCCCTATCTTTTTGAAGTCACTTGGTTAAAGGTCAAGGGCCATAAACCATAAAGAGGAAAACATATTCTGATTGATATCTAGAGAACCCTTGGGTCTTGCTGCCCCTAAATTTCCTACCTACCCACCCTACCACCTTCCTACCTACCCATGCTGTTCCTGTACTCTTTCGTGTTCTCCAGTAACTGAACTGTATACATTTTATAACCAAAAAGTCATTGACATAATCTACAGTTCGTCTCATTCATCTGCTTGTCATGGCCAATAGCTTTTGAAAATTTGATATCAGAAGCGTCTGGCATCCTCCACTTAATGTACTGACACAAGTCCCTGTCTTCCTTCTACCCTCTATACTTCAATGGCTGCCTCAAGCAATAAGGCACTAAGGGGACATATATGTTTTACAAACATCTCTTGTTGAGGTTATTATGTAAATTGGGTTAAAGTTCTCATTCTCTGTTCATAAAATAAATGTTGTAACAATTATCTTTCAGCTGTGATGAAAGGAAATTTCTTGTTGTCCTCTTGTGAAAATGCAAGGTTCTGGGATTGAATGTTATGGTCAGTAATAACTTTGGCATTATGTAGCTTGCATGTTATGAGGTTATAGTTTCAGCTTTTTTAGGGACCATCCTGATTGATCACTTTGGCGTTAGCTGCTATAATCTGGAAGTTATTTCGTAACTTTGAACTGGCTACAAGGTTTATAAAGACTTTTAGAAGGATAGAATTAGAAATAAACATTGAGTATTATTTCATTTCTTTTAGAACATATGAACAAAATTTTGACATTATAGTTTTTTTTGTTTGTTTTTCTCCTTGTGAATTAAGTCATTAAATAAACTCTAATGGATTAATTTCAAGAAATTTTACCAATTTATTACACTTTTTACCACAGATTTAGCTGGCATCAAATTTTCTCACTCTTTCTTATATTATACAAGACTCAGTCTTACAAATTTTCATCTCAGTAGAAAAAACATAATAGAAATCAGAGTTCCATTTTTATTGTAGGTCATGTTGTTTTTATCAAACCTAAAATAAACTAAACCTAGTTGAAAACTGTTGATTGGTTTTTCTCTTATGCAAAAAAGTGGGTAGAGTTTCAACTGGTTTGTTCAGCCATCACCTTATTATTGTCCCTTGAATTAATTAATTTCAGATGATATTTCTTTTTCTTAAAACATCCAACACGATTGTTAATTCTACCAAGAGATTATTAGCCCCTGTCAGTGAAACACGTCATGGATTAAATGTTTTCATCAGTCAGTGAGGTCAAGAAGTGCAAAAAATGAAACAGTATTTTCATCTTTCGAAGGCTTCTTTCAACCTAACTACCAGAATGTTCCTGGTTTGGTCCCCTTTCAGATTTGTAAATTTTATTAAGATCCATACAGAACTCTGGTTGCTAGGGCAATCAAAAGGAAAAATTTTCCTCAGCAACCCATACGTCCAACCATCAATTATCAACTTGATGAAGAAAAATGTCAACAAGATGGAAAAGGAAAAAGGTCGGGACCAAGAATATTATTCAGATAATTTCATATTATATCAGTCTAGATTATTGAAATTATACTGTATGTCTGTATGGAAAATTTCAAAAATCTTAACAGAAATCACTTGCCCTGATTGAAAAAAAAAATCACATTATGTTCCCGTGGTGGCCTTAATCATATTCCTTAAAGGCATGTTGGTCTGTGAAAAAAATATGTCTGACAGAGGGTGGGGCTAGTAGAAAACTTTGAAAATTTCCTCAGAGATGGCTGGCAAGATTTCAAAATAATTTCAAAGAAATTTTTCTTGGGTGACCCTTTATCAGATTCCTTCAGGTCATAAAAAGCATGGCTTTAAGGGATGGGGCAAGTTCAATTTGACTGTAGGAACAACTTTAAAACCCTTTTTTTCCAAAATCTTTAGGCCTTGAGCTTGTCAAGTAAGGCTATAACAAGTTTGTCATATAAGTCGACCTGGGGTCAAAACTGACACTGCTCCAGGACTTATTTTGTGCAAAATACAAAACCTTTGAAAATATACTTACCTGATATTGTATGTCTTAGAGCTTAGATATTTTGTATGTGAACCTCTACCAAAATTGTTCAAATAATAGCTTTTGTCAATACTGACCCCTCCCCTTGGTCTTAAAACTAAAAAAGAACAAGGGGGCCATTGGGTGGAAGCTATCATTATTTCTTGTAAATCTAAGCTCTAGCCTTTGAAGCTTCAAAGAATAATTTTCTTATAAGTTTTTACTGTATGCAAATAATGAATATCTATGACCCCCGGGCAGGCCCAATTTTTACCCCGGATATAATTTGTACAAACTTGGAACAGGTTCACTAGACAATATTTCATGCCAAATAAATAAGCTTAAGGCTTTGTCATTTCAGAGGATAAGAATTTTTAAGTTTTTACTATATACATACATGGAAAACCAATGACCCCCTGGGACGGGGCCAATTTTGGAACTAAAGGCATAATTTGAACAACTTTTGTAGAGGACCTATAGATGATGTCATATACTAAATATCAATGCTCTAGCCTTTGTCATTTCAGAGGAGAAGATTTTTTAAGTTTTTACTATATACATATAAGGAAAACCTATGACCCCCTGGGGCGGGACCAATTTTGGCACTAGATGGACCTATAGATGATGTCATATATCAAAGCTCTTGGCCTTGTACTTTCTGACAAGAAGATTTTTTTAATTTGCATTTTTGAAACTTCTTTTTTGGCCCTGTGACCTACTTATGCAACAGACCAGAACCATTTGAACAACTTTGAAAGGGGACCACCCAAGGATCATTCCTGTATAGTTTGGTTAATGTGCAGTCATTGGTTTCAGAGGAGATGTGTTTTTATGAAATTGTTGACGGCACACGACAACGGACGCTGGACACAGGGGGATCACAAAAGCTCACCATGAGCACGTTGTGCTCAGGACTGGTGAGCTAAAAAGAAAAACCCTAAAAATCCACTTAATAATTTTGGGAGGAATCTTTATGTTATTGTCCTTGATCTTTATGTAACCTTGGCCAACTGACCTATTTCCTTTTTTTTTTTCCATGCAGTTTTGGTTGCCAAGGCAACAAGAATGAAAAACTTATAAAACCTCTTATGTTTGCACATTTTGGTCTTCACACGGGGAATAGGGTGTTTTACATAGACGTATACAAGCAAATATTTTATCTATAGCATTATGTAGTGGAACTCTATCAAGCTTGTTTAAATTATGTTCCTGGGGCTACTATAGGCCCCACCCATATTGTCACATGTCATATGTTACATAGAAATATAAAAACCACAAGTGTACCAAGTTCTAAAATAAGACACAAAGCTTCATCTGGTGGACCTCTACCAAGACTGTTCAAACTTTGCCTCTGGGGTCATTTTTGGCTCCACCTTTGGGGGTAAGATGTTTTACAAAGACATAATGTATTATTATAGGTAAGGTCTTAAAAAATAGAAAGCACAAAACTGATACTTTGGAAACTGGGTGTGTAGTATTATCCAGTAGTACTCTACCAAGATTGTTTAAAGTATGTCTCTTTAGTCATTATTGACTCCTACCCCGGGGAGTCAAGTTTTACCTAGAAATATAAAGGAAAACCTTTAATTAACCGTTCCATTACATGGCAGTTCATTCTCTAAGCAGTTATATTCATGGAGCAGAATCTAGGAAAAGAAAACACAACTGTGAAAATAATAACAAAAGGGCATGATAGCCTGATATAGCTTATATCCAACCAGCGGTTGTGGAGATAAGCCCAAATGTGTTCAGATCTGGACAAATCAAGGACCATATCTGTTAAAAATCACTAATATGGAAAGTGCTGATGAAATGCTCAACTAGGCTAAAAACCAATCAGAGGTTATGGAGAACAGAAACAGAAAAACTTTGTGACATATATACATACAGACAGAGATGTTAAATACAAAAACTGTTTCCGAAGTAATCGTTCCTGTGAAATTTCATTTAAATCCGACCAGCTGATGGTGATATGATGAAATGTACCAAATTCTGGACAAATCAAGCACTGCAACACCAGTAAAAATCATCTGACAGAAACACACTGATAATATGCCTAACTACACTTGGTCACGACCATTGCTGTGATGTTTCCTCAAAGACCAACCAACGATTATGGAGATAGGCCTAAGTGTATTCAAATTTGAACAAATCAAGGGCTGAAAGCATGGTTTCTCTCGCTTATAATCATCCTGTGAAGTTTCCTCAAAATCTGATCAGCCAGCTGAGATACATCAATAACAACAGTAACTTCACTTGCTTATGATCATTCCTGTGAAGTTTACTCAAAATTCAAGAAGTGGTTCTGGCGATAAGCCCATTGGTCTTAAAATTTGGACAAGTCACAGCCCTTGTAGCTTGTTGAATGAGTGAGTAGTCAAACAAAGTCTAAGATATCACTTTTATTGAATCTTTTATCATAACACTTAACACTGTATAACTGTATATATATAACAAAAATTATAAGTAAATATGACATCAATGCAATACATAATATTCAGCAGATTAAAAAAAAACCCTATCATTTCAATTATGTGACAATCAAAGGATGTTGGATGCTGACCAAACTTCCAGATATGAAGACTGTAGACTAGCTTTTGTGGTAAAAGTCTATGTGACCTTGACCTTTGACCTCAAAACAATAAAGGTCATCTACCAGTCAATACCAACCTCCCAACCAAATCTGATATGACTGTATGGCAAAGCATTCTCTAGTTAACTATTGGACAAACTTTTTGTGGTCAAGGTCACAGTGATCTTGACCTTTGACCTACTGACCTCAAAATCAATATAGGTCATCTTCAGGTCATGACCAAAATCCCCAACAAATTGGAGGACTGTAAGCCAAATCATTCTCTAGTTATTGGTGGACAAACAAAAGGTGTGTTACAGGTAAGCATGTTCTTTGGGCATACAACCAATGTCCAAAATGGGGGAATCTTCCATTAGGTTGCCCCAAGAACAAGTTGCACCTGAGATGGTCAGTGACCTTGACTTTTAGACCTCCAAATCAATAGGGGTTATCTACTGGATATGACCAACTTCCCCACCAAATTTGAGGACTGTAGGCCAAAGCATTCTCTAGTTATTGATTAAAGGTGATCCTGACCTTGACCTTTGACCTACTGACCATTAAACAAAAGGGATCTTCTGCTTAATAAGGACAACAATCCTATGAAGTTTGAAATCTGTGGGTCAAATGGTACTTGAGTTATTGAGCAGATATGGTCATAAAATTTAAGGTGACCTTGACCTTTCACCTACAGGCCCCAAAAACAATATGGGTCTTCTAATCAATAAAAGCAACCACCCTGTACAATTTGAAGGGTTTGGGGTCATGGTACTCGAATGATTAAGCAGACATGGTTTTTGATTTGACAGTGACCTTGACCTTTCACCTACTGGCTTCAAAAAGAATATGTGTCTTCTAATCAATAAAGGCAACCAACCTATGAAGTTTAAAGGTTGTTGGCCAAATAGTTCTCGAGTTATCGATCAGACAAGGTCTGGTCTACTGACAGCTGGACAGGACAGACCGACATGTGCAAAGCAATATACATGTGGCATAAAACTAACTTATTTCAATATGTTTTATTCTGCTAATATCAAAATATGACATTCATACATCACAAAAGCCTATTTATTTGTCAATAAAGTCAAACAGGTGACCAATGTTTCCCTACACATATTCTCTGTATCTAATACCATCATCCTGCTTAATAATGCACTTTCTTTTATTCTTAAATTTTCATCTCTCAATAGAACTCTGTATCTAAATGTTTTACACCGAGACAAAATAAGTTTGCCGCTTTACTTTCTAAAATATAAAGAATGACATATTTATGCCTACTGTACTGCAAAGTACAGATAATACTGTATTACTTTGCCAATTAGCTTAACAACACTATTTCTGATAAACATGATTCATTGTCATGGTAACAGCTGCATCAGTATCGTCAGAATGACACTGATGCCCCTAATGTGCATCAGAAAGTCCCCAAATCAGTAAGGAAGGTCGACCCAGCCTAAAACAATAAAATCCAGCCAGAGTTAACCTTCCATAAAATTCCTGAATTCACATTTTCTTAAGTAATTGATCAACAACCATGTATTAAGTACAGACCCCTGTGACCCTGACACTTGATACAGACAGCCAAACCAACAGGATTTATCAACACATGTCCAACCATCTTGATAAGTTGGAGATACTGATGTACAGCATTTCTTGAGTTATAGCTAAGAAATAATTTTCACACTGCAGGCCCCTGTAAGCTTAACCTTTGACCCAATGGGCCTAAAAAGCAATTCAAGTAATCTACACAATATCCCAAATAATCCTGATGAGTTTGAAGGTCTTCGGAGCACTTTATTAGAGTTATTGACGGGAAACAATTTTAAAAGAATTCCAGTCATCAAACGTATAACATAGGCAGAGACTTGGGATGTGTTAAATAGGTTGGGCATCTTGTAAGATGACCTCTCTTAGTTTTAGGTTCTATAGGCCAAGGTCAAGGGGCATGCAGTGTAAAAATGGTTTTTAGTAATAACTTGAGAACAACTCCACCCAGGACCTTAAAACTTTACTACGTGATTGGACATGACAAGCAGATGAACCCTATCATTTTTGGGTCCACATGGTCAAAGGTCATGCTCCAAGGCTTTGCACTTTGAAACAGTTTCCGATCAATGACTGCTCCTAGGCGGGATGTTTGTGGATGATGAAAAGATGACTTCTCATTATTTGGCAGAATTTGTCAATGATTATGCTGACATGGTCTACTGACAAGCAAGCATTATATCCCAACTTTTTCAAAGCAGGGTATTAAAACATACATAAAGGTGCATCTGAACCATACTAAGTACAGTCAAAACTTGATTCTCTGAATCAGAGACAGACAACATTAACTTTTTCATAGCATCACAATTAGGTTATAAAGCATTTCTTAGTTATGGCAAAAAGTTCTGACAGGTTCCAAGTGTATTTTCACAGACCTTCGTAATTTCATTTCATCATCATTTGTTCATAAGCATTCTGATTATACATGTAAATAGCACATCAGTGACCAGAGACTTACAGAATACTCCTTTTTTCCCTGATTTAGAATAAGAGACAGCAATGTTTTGTATACCTGAAAAGTGAAAACTTAAAAATAATATTTAACAAAATTAAACCAAGTTTTAAAGTGTATTTTCTTCAACAAGAAAGCAAGCACAGACATAAACAACTACATGTAGCACTGAAGAAATTATTTTGATTTAGCAAGCATCAGACTTTGACTGTGTTCCTTCTTTTTTTGTACTTTTTCTTCTAAACAAGAACCCATGACAAGAACCAGTCTGAATAAAAAGAATATAAATATAAAATATAATGCCTTTTTAAACAGCTCATTTACAGATGATCAATAGAATTAAAACAAGACAGCCAAGGCCCTGGGTCGCTCAACTGAAATGTGTGGTACAAGGTCCAAAATAAGTTAAATAACTCATTGCCAGAGAGCAAGTTCATCAAAGTTGGTTATTGAAATCTGTATAAAAACTGTATGTGGTCTAAATTTTAAGCTTGTAGTATCAAACCCAAGAATGAAAGTCAGAATGAATGCAAGTGACCTCTTGGGAATCTGCAATATTTACCCAGGGGCCATGATTTGAACAATCTTGCTAGATGTCCACTAGATGATACTACAAACCAAATATCTAGAGCATAAAAGCTGCAGCTGACCTTTTTGGTCAGGTGAGCTAAAATATGTCAGGTAGATTTACATTTACAATGTCCAAGACTTCGTTGAGGCTAACATTCTGATCAAGTTTCATTTAGATCTGATTGAAATTGTAGCCTCAAGAGTGTTTAGTAAACACTGTTTACAAACAAAATATAATGAATGAAGGATGGATGAACAGATGACAGACAAAATAGTGTACTGAAAGCTCGCCTGGTGAGCTAAAAAGTTATGATCTCATGACTTAAGGTGTTATTCATAAACCTAAAGACCTACAGTGTTGAACATTTTGCCTGCACTCTGTAAGACCAAAACTTCTACTGTTTCTCTTTTATTCATTATGCACAACCTGAATAATATTATTCACTGAAGCATTTGCAATCTAATAATTTCCTTAATGATTACATCATTTTAGCTATTATTATATATAAACATAAAATTCAAAAAAGGTTAACTGATTGACAGAGTCTGTTTTTCTAAATCTGGTCTGCCTTGAAAAGGTAAGGTCCTTCTTTTGTTTATTGGAAACTAAATGCGTGCTTGTAATATTTCTTTCATTATTTGCATTGCATAGCCATTAACTTCAGATCTGGCACCATTTTTAGAACAAAAAACTACAATATTAAATCAACTGAACAAAGCAACATTTATATAAATATTGTGACAGTTAAAAATTCACTCACATAAGCAACATCAAGTTACATGTAAGTAATTTTAATGTTATGTTTATCTTTAATATAATAAATAATTGCATAAATCTGGCAAATAAATTATACAACAACAACAACAATATCTCAGTGCTTCTATAAATAATTCACAGTGTTTTGATAAAAAACATTGTAATTTCAATATTAATGTCAGTACTTTGAGATTTGATTATCACAAATTTAACAATACTGGGTTGATCAATCCACCATGATTTATTCGAAAGATTTCATTAAAAACATAATGACCATTTTGATTTTACAGTTAACTGCTTCACATGAGGAAAGAAACCAGTGCTTAGCTTTCTGTAATCTCCCTCACTCATGCAACCATGATATTTTAACAACCAGTACTGCAATGAAGGAAATGTATACAATTAGGAAAGCACTTATTTCATTCTGGTCTTTTTCAGTACATCTTTTGTGCTAAATTAACAGCAACCAGTGCTTGGCAATATTATATCACTTGCTTTTTTTCAATTTTCAATATATTTCTTAAAACGTAAATCAATCAAAAAATTGTTTAAAGTGAAATCATGTATAAATTGTTTAAGAAAAACATTCCTTTGCTATTCTCAATGAATACTTTTCATGGTGGGATATCAATAAAAAAGCAACCATATCAAATCTAAACAAGTAGAGATGTATTATGAAAGCCATTACACACTAACTTTCCTTCTGTTTATCATGTATAAACTGTAATTTTTATAAAAGAAACCTGCACTTCCCCTTGGCCTTGGTATATAAAACACAACACTAGGACCAGGTCTGTTTCTGTTGACTAGAATATTCCATCTGTAAGTCTTTCAAATTTTGTTCTAACATACTCACTTCGTCCCACTTTTGAGCTTTCTTTGCTTGAAGAATATACCCCCTAATGATTTCCATCTGTTGTAACATAGGATCAGAATCTGAAGACCTCACCTTATGTTCCGTTGGTTTCCAACCTTCACTTTTATTTCTAGTATGTTTTTGTGAACCAGACCTATCACGTTTTTCTTCATCCTTTTCCCGCTCCGCTAATTTTCGTTCTTCTGCCTGTGCCAGTTGTATGGCTTGTCGTTCCAAGGCAATCTGTCTCTGCACCTTAGCCGTATGCTGCTGCTGTAATTTGCTATACTGTTCTTCGGAAGGCAAGTTTTGTAATCCCATCATGTTTTCTTGCATGAAATTGGAGGCATAGGCTCTTATAGACTTCTGTAGCAGAGCTTGTTTTGGTGAAAGTCCATCTTCTTTGTCAGAATTTAGTAAGGCAATTCTTTTACTGAAAAAAAAGTTAAAAGTTATAAAATATGTATATCTATATACCCCCTTAAAAGTGGTGGGGACATAAAAAATTGACATTTCTGAGGTGACAGCAGAAGCATGTGGCGGTGATAACAGGTGTTTATAAATGACAACTGGCACCATACACTATATTTAAAGTACCAAAGCCTTTATTACCTGTAATTTTGTATATTGAGGTCTTGCCTCCAAAATGTTCGTTTTTGGCCATCTATCTATTTATTCATTAACAGTACAAGATGCCGATATGACTGATGTCTCCTGAAGAGTTTAGATATTTTAGGTTGTTGGGGTAGTGCATTTTATAGAAATTACCCCATTCTAGACACTACTGGTTCTTTTACATACCCACTGCACAGCACAACGATATGTGACCTCAATTTAATATCACATCTGAAAGACTATTAGGAAAAGGGGATGATACTCTCAACCACTGAATTACAAGTCTTGTATGTTACCACTGGATCACTGAATGTTACTACTAATCCTATATATACTCAGTATTTCCTTTGTAACAATAATCAGTGTCTGTCATGAATCTAGATATCTCATTATATGAAAGCACTTAAAGCATAAAGTATACAAGAATGCCCATGGGCAGCATGTTGAGTCTGCAAATGGAAAGCTGCCTATGGGGATAGGACAGTGAAATGGAAACTGTGGGAAGATGATGATGGAAGGACAAGGCAGGCCTATATGATGTCTCTTTCAGGGACCATAACATGTGTATCACAGTATTTTCAAATTCTTCCATGCATGGAGAAGGAATGGCCCAGACAACATTTTAGACCTTTGAGCTGTCACTGTGACCTTGACCTCTGAGCTAGGAATCTGGGTCTTACACGCAACATACCATCTCATCAAGGTGAACAAACATGCCAAAGTATTTTAAAATCCTTTCATGCAGAGAGAAGTTATGGCTCGGACAAGCTTTATCATTAAAATTTTGGACCTTTGATCTGGCACTGTGACCTTGACCTTTGAGCTGGGAACTTGGGTCTTGCATGCAACACACCATCTCATCAAGGAGAGCAAATGTGCCAAGGTATTACAAAATCCTTCCATGCAGGGAGAAGTTACAGCCCGGACAAGGCAATCTGGATGGATGCACAGAAGCCATACATACATCAAACTGCGGTATCAAATTTGACGACTATGTCGACCTATCTGCAAGCCGGCTCGACAATTAAACAAAATAAATGTTTTATCATATACAGATATAATGACTATCAATTATTGTGAAAATTTACCTTAACTGGTCAATTAACTCATATTTCTTCACTAGCTCCTGTCTATGGCGCTGGGCTACAGATAAACTATAGGTTGATTCTCCAGCACTGAAATAATGATTCTAAGCTTCAGTCATTGCACAACTGGTAAAAACATCAAAACAAATGAGTTCAATAAATTTACAAGCCAAGCCAAACCTTGGTAATGGAAGTAGAAGCAGATTATAATGTACTTTATGACAGGTCTAGATGCTTTAACCAACAAGCATGAACAAGTGATAAGATGGTTTTATTTGGTTTCTTTAATTTACTAGTTAGTAACAATATTTTCAAGTAGAAAGATTGGAAATTTACCTTACCACTGATAACCACAAATCCCTGCACTGAACTCCTATATTTGATCTGAAAAGAACTTCGAAACCTTTTTAAGTCTTATTAAGGAGGATACATTACCTTAGAGATTCAACCATAGGCAAGTAATTTTCTAGCATTTCTTCACATTCATGTATACATAGCTTCATTTTCTGAAAACAATTTATAAATAAAAATAAAACTGACTTTCTCATTTTCAGCGCAGTGAGGGATAAAAAACAAGAGGGCCATGATGGCCCTGGATCGCTCACCTGAGTACTTTGGCTGTAGGTTTGCTGTTAAGCAGTATTTCATTTTTTAATTGAAAATATATAAGTGCCTACAAACCAAATATGTAAAATATCAGTCAATAAATAAAGGCTCTATGACAGAAAGTAGAAATATCTATTATAAGCTATGGTGACCTTGACCTTGACCCAGTGACCTCAAACCCTACCCATGGGTAGAGGTCCATGCAAGGAACCTATATACTGAATATCAAAGATATTGGTCTATAACCGAAGGCTTTATGAGGTACAGTAGATAAATCTATTTTAAGCCTCTGTGACCTTTAACCTAATCCAATAATTTGAAAAAGCTTGATAAAGCTTGTTTTATGCCAAATTTTAAAATTCAAGGCCTTGTGGTTTCAGACAAGAAGATTTTTAAAGATTTCCTTTTTAACATATTAAGGGCCCCTGGGGCGGGGCAAATTTTGACCCAAGGGCCAACATTTAAACAATATTGGTAAAGGTTCTTTACACAATACTCAACACCAAATAACTAAGGTCTACACCTATTTGTTTTGGAGAAAAATTATTTTTCATGTTTTTCCTATATAAATCAATGTTAAACAAGAGAACCCTGGGGCGTGGCCAATTTTGACCCAGGGGACATAATTTGAACAAACATGGTAGACATCCACTAGACAATGCTACATACCAAATATCTAAGCTGTAGGCATTGAGATTTCCAGTAAGAAGATTTTTCAAGATTTCCTTTTTTACATATTAAGGGCCCCCAGGGCAGGGCCAATTTTGACCCCAGGGCCAACATATAAACAATACTGGTAAAGGTTCTTTACACAATACTCCACACAAAATATCTAAGGTCTAGTCCTATCAGTTTCGGAGAAAAATGACTTTTAATGTTTTTCCTATATAACTATATGTAAACCAAGAGAACCCTAGGGTGTGGCCAATTTTGACCCAGGGAACATAATTTAAACAAACTTGGTAGTCTAGACAATCACTAGACATTTCTACATACCAAATATCAAAGCTGTAGGCATTGAGGTTTCCAGTAAGAAGATTTTTAAAGATTGCCTTTTTTACATATTAAGGGCCCCTGGGGCGGGGCAAATTTTGACCCAAGGGCCAGCATATAAACAATACTGGTAAAGGTTCTTTACACAATACTCCACACCAAATATCTAAGGTCTAGTCCTATTAGTTTTGGAGAAAAATTATTTTTCATGTTTTTCCTATATAACTATATGTAAACCAAGAGAACCCTGGGGCATGGCCAATTTTGACCCAGGGGACATAATTTGAACAAACTTGGTAGACATCCACTAGACAATGCTACATACCAAATATCAACGCTGTAGGCATTGAGGTTTCCAGTAAGAAGATTTTTAAAGATTGCCTTTTTTACATATTAAGGGACCCTGGGGCGGGGCCAATTTTGACCCCAGGGCCAACATATAAACAATACTGGTAAAGGTTCTTTACACAATACTCCACACAAAATATCTAAGGTCTAGTCCTATTAGTTTTGGAGAAAAATGATTTTTCATGTTTTTCCTAAATAACTATATGTAAACCAAGAGAACCCTGGGGCGTGGCCAATTTTGACCCAGGGGACATAATTTGAACAAACTTGGTAGACATCCACTAGACAATGCTACATACCAAATATCAAAGCTGTAGGCATTGTGGTTTCTGAGAAGAAGATTTTTCAAGATTTCCTTTTTTTACATATTAAGGGCCCCTGGGGCAGGGCCAATTTTGACCCCAGGGCCAACATATAAACAATACTGGTAAAGGTTATCTACACAATACTCCACACCAAATATCTAAGGTCTAGTCCTATTAGTTTTGGAGAAAAATGATTTTTCATGTTTTTCCTATATAACTATATGTAAACCAAGAGAACCCTGGGGCATGGCCAATTTTGACCCAGGGGACAGAATTTGAACAAACTTGGTAGACATCCACTAGACAATGCTACATACCAAATATCAACGCTGTAGGCATTGAGGTTTCCAGTAAGAAGATTTTTAAAGATTTCCTATATAAGTCTATGTAAAAGGAAGTGACCCCTGGGACGGGGCCAATTTTGACCCCAGGGAAATAATTTGAACAATTTTTGTAGAGTTCCATTAGAGGGTGCTAAATGCCAAATATCTAAGCTCTAGGCCTTGTGGTTTCAGACAAGAAGATTTTCAAAGTTTTTCCTTTAAGTTGCCATAGCAACCAGAGTTCTGCATGGAATCAAATTCTTTGAACAATTTTGGTAGAGCTTCATGCAAGGAACATTTCTGTGAAGTTTTGTTGAAATTGGCCCAGTGGTTTAGGAGGAGATGTTCTTTAAAACAAAAGTTTACGCATGGACGCACGCACGCACCGACGACGGACATTGACTGATCACAATACCTCACCTTGTGCACTACGTCCACAGGTGAGCTAAAAAACAGCATATATTTATGGAAATTCTAACATTAGTTATAACTGTTGAATTTAAGTTTTAAATCATAAATCTTTGAAGTTATGGGTTCAAAAACTTTCAATCTGAAATTAGACAGAGGTCAAACCTTTCAATCTGAGATTAGAGGACAATGGTTGTCAAATCATTACTTTTAAACTAGAAACCCTTGAATTTGACAAAAAATTAACATTCAGAATTTGTATACCTCATACAACAAAACAATGGTAGACTTTGTATTGCGTTGTTCCATCTGTTGATCTCGTCTCTCTAGTAATTTACGACAGTCTTCACAGGCACGTATGTGAGGGTCTCCCTCCGTACTGAAGAGGGAGTTTAGACTAGAACTGCTTCCTGCACGCTTCAGGAATCCTGCATCTCTACCTCCTTCAAAGTTGAATGATGGGTTTGTCAGCTTTTCTGAAAAATTATAACTCTGACATTCACTAGTCTTTATTTTCTTCTAAAAGTATTTTGCTAGCAGAAACCAAAACTTTAAGTAGAGAGCAATGGAAGTCAAAGGTCTCCATTTATTGTATCAGCTTCAACAGCTTAATCTCAAACACAAATGAAAAATTCATTATGACAAGGGAATGGAAGGATTATATGACTGGACTCGGTTTTACGACGGATTATTTTATAGAAAAGGTTTATACAGTAGGTCTTCTCTAGATTGACAGCTGAAAAGGCAAACACTGTGTTTCCTTCACCACTTTTACACTGAAGGTAGGGGGAAGAGTTTGGGAAGAAAGAGGAAACAGAACTGAATTAAACTCTAGTACAAATATACAAATTTTAGAAGTCTATAAATAAATTACAGTTACATGCTAAAACTATACAGGATCTGTTTCATTCTTACACATAAGTTAAGGTGAGTACTTGACTATTTAATTCAAAATCACTCCCTGTTGCACATATTCTAGCCATTGGATTTTATGATACTCTTCTAAGTAACAACCGAGCATTCATTAAAATACATTTTAAAGGAACTTTTTCAACAAGATGATGGACTGAAATATCCTTAAAAAACACTGCAAAACCTGAAGGAAAGTACAGAAAAGGACTGAATATACAAAAAATTAGTGAAATTGTACAATGGAAGTAACAGTACTAATAAACTTCTCACCTGTGGCATATCCTAAACAGAAATGAAAGGGAAATAATTGGCTGTCATACAAAGTACTTTAAACAGAAACCATCTGAATCAAAGTTTATGTTTGGATAAAGATGTTTCTTTTTCTAAATGTATGCATCTTTACTCCTGCAAAACTACTAAATAAAGCTTTCTTGTGATAATCTTTTGTACATCTGTAAAACATGCCAGAAAGAAGCCTGAGAAATGATGTTTGTTGCACATACAAAACCAACTGGTAATACAAACATTTCTTGCATAGAAACAAATCATTCCCTACATGGAAACTTAATACTTCTAGATTTCTTGCATGGAAACTTACTATTTTATATTTCTTGCATAAAAACTAATAATTTCTTGCATGGAAACATCATTTCTTGCAGGGAAAGATACCATTTCTTAAATAGGAACAGATCGTTTCTTGCATAGAAAATTAGCATGTCATGCATGGATGGAAACTTTCTTGCCTGGAAACTTGACACAAACTTCTTGCAGGGAAACTTATATTCATAATTTGCACTACACCAGCCACACATATACTATGTTACCACTAAGAAATTAAACTTAGTAGACAAATGTCCCATTTCATTAAAATGAATGTCATTTAACCAGGAAGTGTAGATACAGATACGATTTTCAAACAAATTTTTCAAAATCTATTAACCACTGACTTTTTTAGTCCACTGGCAAGGCTAACATAGTTTTTATCTATATTCACATTTTGAAATGTTACATGTAGATTCAAATGACAACAAAACTTACTTGCATATGCATGAGTCAGGAAGTGAGAGCATCTATCACACATGATACCACCACAGAGACGACAATGATGACGACGGCGGGTCATACTAAATGACCGACCACAGAATTTACAGCTCTTTACTTCACTGTCTGGAGTCCACATTACAACTGTCTTTTCGAAAGCTGACAAAGAAGGTAAGAACAGGATGTTATATAATAATACTCTGGATTTGAAAGATTTTAATGATGGTAGTTTTCCTTTATTTTTAAGGTCCTTTTTAAAGTACCTTTTTCATAAGGATCATTTCAGAAAATTTTATGTACTTGGGCACTTCTCCAATAAACATGGTAAGCAACTTGGAACTTATGAAGACTAGCCAATACCTTAATCCGAATGGATTAAAAATCACAGGTTTGTTAGCTGTTCAGTTAATTTTGCTTTTAGTTTTGATAAAACATGGTTTACAATCAAAGAAACAAATTTTCAAACTATATTACAATTATATATCTATTAAGTAAATATTAGCTCATAAAAACTCATCAAAATAATCAGCCTTGCCAAACTTGCCTTTTCTCTTCCCAGAATCCATTGGTACTTCAGAACTGATCAGTTTATCTAAGCGGATTAGTATTTTATTGGTTTCCACTACATATCTGTCCACCCTAGTATCCCTTATGCCTCGAAAAAAGTCTGTCCAACTATGAACTGCTCCTTAAAAAATCAAGAGAGGTCTTTTTTCTAAACTTTCCACAAATATCCCATTGTAAATTTAAATCAGCTATTTGGTTCAAGGTATATGACCATTACATAATTATGTACTTGCAAACAATCAGAACTGTAACCATATCAATGAGTGAAAAAACAGCTTTTTTCTATATAGAACTTTAATAAGACTGTCACATCACATAAAGGAACTCAGGTTGCTTTATCCTCCAACTTCTGAGTTGTTCTACTTTAACAGGAAAGATGAGACAGACCATTCAAAACTTTACAATGAATAATCTATTAAAAGAATTCTTTACTTTAAACATCAGCTAATTCGAGCTTTGAACAACAAAACAGATACAGTTACATAGCATTTCAGTTCCTTAAAGCATCCCTCTTAAACTTTGTAGTCCCATTCCCCTCTTTCTTCAACTCCTAGCTAGAATGCTTTTGTGAAGTTAGACTGTGTACCTATTTCTTGAGGCTGCCAGTAATCTACATCAAACAGGCTGGTAGGCTGTGTCAACAGAGCACTGCTGCTGGATTTACTAGTTTCTGCAAATTCTTCCACATCTTTGTCACCTAGAAACTTTTTTTTGGCTCTGTCAAACAAACCTGAAATGTCATGAAAAATCATGTCTGGGTAAGTTTTCAGTGATATTTTAACATAAATGTATTTTCAAGTCATCTTGTGAAGGTTCACATCCCTCTTCCTTTCAAACAATACCAATATTTATTACCACATGTGATTACAGTAGTCTGACACCTAAAAGACCCCAGTAAGTCTGAAATAAAACAAAACACACACAAAAAACAATGTTTTATGTATATACCTCTCAGCTGGTTAAGGGTGGCTTTGTCTTCATTGCTATGAGCCTCCTCGAAGTGTGACTGTAGCTGACTAACTGTTCCCAAATCCTTCATACACATAGGGCATAGGAACCCCTCTCTAATCTCTCCACCATGACTAGACATAACGTGTTGAAAAAATGATCTGAAACCATATAAAGAATATTGAAAATAAGGCTCAATAGATTTAATACTGACAAACAAGATGTGAGACCATAAGCCTATTAGAAAATTTACATGCAACAAATGTGAAGAAAAGTATTCACATGAAATTCACTCCAAATGGCTACATGAAAACCTAATTAAGCTCAGTTCAAATTAGTATCTTCCTTACTATAAACCAGTAACCACAGACTTAATTAAATCAATACAGACATGTAAGAATTCAGTAGCCTTCAAACAAAAAATAAGATATTGCCAAAACTTATGCTTTATTAAATGATATACCGGTAAACATTAATACAAGTGGGTAGACTTTTATTTAAAACTGACTGCCATGGACAAGGCCTGGTAAGATTACTTCATTATCTCAGACATACAATACTTGTCATGTACAGGTCCTTGACAGGTCATTTACAATAAAACAATTCTTAAAAATCTGAGAAAAGCTAAAAAGATTCCTTTGGTGTACCTGCACCTTTATTTTCTATTTTTGTTGATGAGGGATAAAACATTTAAAAGCAGAAAAAATGCAATAGGACATCACTCAGTTACAATACAAAGCATGTACTGACTAATCAAGGAAGTTATGTCTGACCAACTACCTTTTTTTTTGAATGACATGCTGCAGAAAGTATCTGTATTAATTGAATAAAAAGAAAATATAAACATGTAAGTCTGCAATGATGCTGAGAGTGAAACCATCTGACATAACTTTCTAGATATTAATTTAAAGCATGGACATGACATGTATATTACCACATTTTTTCTAAATATATACATGTACTTGCTCTCTCTAAAATTCCCAACCCTCTGTATCAATCCTTGCATCTGATTTTGCTCTGTGTCATATCAATAATGTAATAAGACTTAGTTAACTAACAAGTATAATGGCCAAAAATGTATAAAAAGGTATCTAAATGTTCACACTATGTTATAACAAACCAAAGAAAATTCAAAATATGAATCTTTACAAGTATGTGATAATGACTTTATAGCATGTTTGTTTTCATATTACTCTCAGATGACACAGATGATGATATGAAAATTGCTATACTGTTATCTATATAATTTATTTCCGTGTCTAACTGAAGATACTGATTCTCCAGGTTTGTGTGTTAAACTGATAGTGTGTTTTAACCTTACAAATGCCAAATTCTTACAGTGAATTGAGAGTTAAAATAAGTCTAAAATCTCAAAACAAAATTATAGTCACTATTTTTTAAAAGCTGATAAGCAAAACAAGGTCGGAAAATACAAATATTGTGTCCTTAAAACATACCTGACAAATACTGACATCATTTATCCAGAGAAACATTCTTACATGAAATTTATATATATCATAATATTTACATATATTTCTAACATCTTTTTCCTTCTTCCTGTTTGGTATCTTCATTTAATATAATACAAAAAGAAGAAGTGCTGTTGTTCATACTTTCATATAGATTTCATTATCCTGTCATAAGTATGTCATTCCATCTGTTCAGTATGTCTTTCCATATGATCAGTATGTCTTTCCATTATTTTATGTACAGTATGTCTTTCCATATGTTCAGTATGTCTTTCCATATGTTCAGTATGTCTTTCCATTATTTTATGTTCAGTATGTCTTTCCATATGTTCAGTATATCTTTTCATTATTTTATGTTCAGTATGTCTTTCCATATGTTCAGTATATCTTTTCATTATTTTATGTTCAGTATGTCTTTCCATATGTTCAGTATATCTTTTCATTATTTTATGTTCAGTATGTCTTTCCATATGTTCAGTATCTCTTTCCACTATTTTATGTTCAGTATGTCTTTCCATATGTTCAGTATATCTTTTCATTATTTTATGTTCAGTATGTCTTTCCATATGTTCAGTATGTCTTTCCACTATTTTATGTTCAGTATGTCTTTCCATATGTTCAGTATATCTTTTCATTATTTTATGTTCAGTATGTCTTTCCATATGTTCAGTATCTCTTTCCACTATTTTATGTTCAGTATGTCTTTCCATATGTTCAGTATGTCTTTCCTTCTGTTCAGTATAATTATCTTTTCTTTCCATATGATCAGTATGTCCTTCAATTATTTCATGTTCAGTATCTCTTTCCATTATTTTATGTTCATTATGTCTTTCCATATGTTCAGTATGTCTTTCCTTCTGTTCAGTATAATTATCTTTGCTTTCCATATGATCAGTATGTCCTTCCATTATTTCATGTTCAGTATCTCTTTCCATTATGTCTTTCAATATGTCGAATATCTCTTTCCTTCTGTTCAGTATGTTGTTTTTTTCAATATAATCAGTACGTCTTCCATATACTGCAAAACTTCATTTACTCAAGCATCAACAACTCAAGAAACAGGGATAACTCAAGCTATCGCTATGGACCAGGCATTTTCTCCTTTATCATTATCTAAATTTTAAATCAAAAACTCAAACTTCAGTAAAGAATTAGTGTTGTCAAAATGGAATACACTTTAAAGTCAGTACTATCAGAATATATTCATTTATGTGAAGCATACCTGCCATACGTCCCGGATCGTCCGGGATTGTCCCGGAAATCGAGGGCCCGTCCCGGAGTCCCGGAAAGACACCCGATGTCCCGGAAAACATGAAAAACGCGCATACCTTTGATCAGGCCAGTAAAATTTTTCACACGCCGCTAATTCTTAAATTATTCGTTATGATAATATGTTCCGATTCGGTGAATACACCGCGTGTCATCGATAACCAATTAACAAATGACCGCTATCGGCTATCGACTTGCGGTGCATTAATTAATTTGTAGGATATCTGCCCCTTTCAAAGACTGTCACCGCGGTAATTGGTGTTAATAGAGATGCTACTTAAAATTAAATTTAATGCAAACGCGCATAAAACTCGTGGTGAATATTGTAATGTTCGATCAAATCGCGCTGATACTTGTAATACGAAGCATAGACGACGCTGTCATCAAACTCCCGTGATTCAACTTGAATTCGAGTTTATGATGTTAATTAATTAATGGTACACAGTTATTTTTTTATTTTACACAATTAGTAATTGTGACAAAAATTTCTACTCGTCCTGCATCACCACCACCAGTCCTGGAGACCTAGGAGATCAACGGTACTGTGCGGTTTACTGAATTAAAAAAGGCGCAGTGCTCCCCCTTACTATCGCTTCCGGTTTCGTTTTGACAGCGTATTACATGCAGAATTTACTGTCCGTAAACTGTGACGTTATGATATACACATCCATCGGTATATTTCTACGGTTTTTGCACTCGTTCTGCAGGATGATCGATCAGAAAATTATACTCGTCCTCCTACCTTCTCCACTCGTCAATACGAGCGAACGTTTTTTTTTCTGAAGTGGTTGAGAGGGGTGGGGGAGTAATCGTCGGGTGGTCGGACCAATTGAGCTTGAACATTTCTGCAAGCCTGACAATTACTATGCTCTTGCAACTAAAACAAGAAACATGGCAATGCCACGAAACCAGGTTTTCAAAAATGTTGTTCTGATTCTATACTATAGTATGAATTTTGGAATGAAGATTGCTATGAATATTCAAAAGATTATAACATGACATGAAGGAAAAGATAATATTCATGAGAATACATGATAATGAGTAGGATGTAAATTTCGGCTAACAATACTGTCTGCAAGGAGTATACTTAATAATGAGACAACAATTTCTGCACGTCATCTTGATGTGGTAAACATTTGTCTGAAGTTTCATCAAAATTCTTCAAAGGGTTGAAGAGTTACAGAGCGGACAGGATTTTCAATGTTAATGTCACTGTGACCTTGACCTTGGAGCCATCAAAATTCTTCAAAGGGTTGAAGAGTTACAGAGCGGACAGGATTTTCAATGTTAATGTCACTGTGACCTTGACCTTGGAGCCAGCCATGCGGAACATGCGTTCTGCACGTCATCTTGATGTGGTAAACATTTGTCTGAAGTTTCATCAAAATTCTTCAAAGGGTTGAAGAGTTACAGAGCGGACAGGATTTTCAATGTTAATGTCACTGTGACCTTGACCTTGGAGCCAGCCATGCGGAACATGCGTTCTGCACGTCATCTTGATGTGGTAAACATTTGTCTGAAGTTTCATCAAAATTCTTCAAAGGGTTGAAGAGTTACAGAGCGGACAGGATTTTCAATGTTAATGTCACTGTGACCTTGACCTTGGAGCCAGCCATGCGGAACATGCGTTCTGCACGTCATCTTGATGTGGTAAACATTTGTCTGAAGTTTCATCAAAATTCTTCAAAGGGTTGAAGAGTTACAGAGCGGACACAATTTCGTTTGACGCCCGCCCATCCGCCCATCCGCCCGCCATACCCCAATCTAATAACCAGGATTTTCAAAATTGAAAACCTGGTTAATAAAAGGTATGAAACTGATGGTACTGATGCACACGTATTTGAAAGACGTGCACGGCTTTTCCCGCCAAAAACGGAATCCCGTCCAATTTTGTGTACTGCCAACGGTAGGGCATTGAAAGTATATGAATAGTTGTATGTCCCGGAAAATCGGCTCAAATCCCGGAAATTCGACATCAAAATCCCGGAAATAGCCAGAAAAATTATGGCAGGTATGATGTGAAGGTTTAGGCAAATTCGAAGTACCTTATCACATAGAAATAGACAAAAATGTACCACCAGTGGTAAATTCAAAAATAAATATACCATACACTATATTTCCTAAATTGAAACAAAAGCTTGAAAACTTTGTAAGTCAAGGGATAATCATTCCAGTAAATGAGGCAACAGACTGGGTAAATTCTCTGGTCATTACTGAGAAAAAGAATGGTGACCATCGACTGTGTACTGATCCAGGCGATTTAAACAAAGCTTTAAAAGACATCATTTTCAAATACCAACATTGAATGACATAACTGCACAACTTAGTGGCAAGAAAATATTCGCAGTGTTAGATGAAAAAGATGGATATCATAAAGCTAATTTCGATAACGAAAGTTCATTTTTGTGTACATTCCAGACCCTGTTTACATGGTACAGATATAAGCATATGCTGTTTGGTCTGAAAAGCAGTGAGTTTTTTCAAATGAAAATATCCAGAACAAAGATGTTACAGTGCTTACAGATCATCGCCCTCTTGAATTTCTGTTTAAGGAACAGTTGAATCAGTACCCACCTAGATTGCAAAAAATGCTACTATTGCTACAGAAATATTCACTTAAACTTCAGTGGTCAACTGGGAAAAATACAGTACGCTCAGTGCGAATTTTGCAAAACCCGCGAGACCCGGCAGATGAGACTCATCATGGACGAAAATTTACATAAAATATGTCCGTGAGACCCCGCTGACTGGAAATTTTCACCACCGCGGACATAAATCTACATCCGTAAGCGTTTCCTATTCAGAATGCCGCGGTACATCGCAAGGGAACGCGGTGGTCAATCACCCCTGATCGCGGTGAAAACTGTTTTTACAATTTACAATTAATTATTAAAACTTTACAACTTTGTAACTCTTGTTGTTCTTTTGTTATTTTATTGGGTAATGTTCAAAAAAATATTTGACATCACGGCAAATTGTTGTCGTTGTATTAAATTGGAAAATAGAGTAGATACGCAAGTTCATGGTTGTGAAAACCACTTTAAGTCAAATACTGAATAATCTACAGCATTTATGAAAAAGTAACAAGACGTCAACTTTTGTTTCTTATTTAATACACTATGAAAACTTAATCCTTGTCAATTTCTTCTAAGAAACAAGAGGGCCATGATGGCCCTGTATCGCTCACCTGAGTATGACTGCTTAAAACAAAGTTGCTATGGACCTGGTTAATTGAACCCAGATGACCCATATTCGAACTTGACCTAGAAATTATTGAAACAATCTTTTTGACAAATTTCCAGGATATTTGGACTGAAAAAGTAGCATCTAGAGTGTTAACAAGGTTTCTCGATATTTAGGCTCTGTGACCTAGTTTTTGACCCCAGATAACCCATATCCAAACTTGAGCTACAAATCATCAAAACAACCTATCTGACAAATTTCCAGGACATTTGGACTTAAAATGTAGCCTCTAGAGTGTTCACAAAGTTGTTCCATATTTGGGATCTGTGACCTAGTTTTTGAACCAACTTGAGCTAGAAATCATCAAAAAACCTGTCTGACAAATTTCCAGGATATTTGGACTGAAAATGTAACCTCTGGAGTGTTAAAAAGTTTTTTACATATTTGTATCATGTGACCTAGTTTTTGATCTCAGATGACCCATATCAAAATTAGAGCTAGAAATCATTGAAACAACCTTTCTGACAAATTTCAAGGACATTTGGACTAAAAATGTAGCCTCTAGAGCTTTTACAAGGTTTTTCTACTTTCGGGCTTTGTGACCTAGTTTTTGAACCCAGAGAACCTATATTCAAAACTGAGCTAGAAATCATCAATAGAATCTTTCTGACAAATTTCCTGGTTATTTGGACTGAAAATGCTACCTTTAGAATATTAACAAGGTTTTTCCATCTTTGGACTCTGTGACCTAGTTTTTGACCCCAGATGACCCATCCTCGAACTTGATCTAGAAATCCTCAAGGCAATTTTTCTGATTATTTGGGCTGAAAATGTAACCTCTAGAGTGTTAACAAGATTTTTCTATTTTTGGGCTCTGTGACCTAGTTTTTGAACCCAGATGACCCATATTTGAACTTATGCTAGAAGTCTTTAAAGCAACCTTTCTGACAAATTTCCAGAATATTTAGGCTGAAAATGTAATCTCTAGAGTGTTAACAAGATGTTTCTATTTTTGGGCTCTGTGACCTAGTTTTTGAACCAAGATGACTTATATTTCAACTTGTGATAGAAATCTTTGAAGCAACCTTTCTGACAAATTTCCAGATTATTTGGGCTGAAAATGTAATCTCTAGAGTGTTAACAAGATGTTTCTATTTTTGGGCTCTGTGACCTAGTTTTTGAACCAAGATGACCCATATTTGAACTTGAGCTAGAAATCATAGAAGCAACCTTCCTGACAGATTTCCAGATTATTTGGTCTAAAAATGTTACCTCTAGAGTGTTAACAAGGTTTTTCAATATTTGGGCTCTGTGACCTAGTTTTTGACCCCATATGACCTTTATTCGAACTTAACCTAGAAATCATCAAAGCAACCTTTCTGACACATTTCAAGATTATTTGGGCTGAAAATGTAACCTCTAGAGTGTTAACAAGATTTTTCTATTTTTGGGCTCCGTGACCTAGTTTTTGAACCCAGATGACCCATATTTGAACTTGAGCTAGAAATTATAGAAGCAACCTTCCTGACAGATTTCCAGATTATTTGGTCTAAAAATGTTACCTCTAGAGTGTTAACAAGGTTTTTCAATATTTGGGCTCTGTGACCTAGTTTTTGACCCCAGATGACCTATATTCGAACTTAACCTAGAAATCATCAAAGCAATTTTTCTGACACATTTCAAGATTATTTGGGCTGAAAATGTAACCTCTAGAGTGTTAACAAGATTTTTCTATTTTTGGGTTCCGTGACCTAGTTTTTGAACCCAGATGACCCATATTTGAACTTGAGCTAGAGATCATCATTAGAACATTTCTGACAAATTTCCAGGATATTTGGACTGAAAAAGTAGCCTCTAGAGTGTTAACAAGGTTTTTCTATATTTGGGCTCTGTGACCTAGTTTTCCAACCCTGATAACCCATGTTCGAACTCGTCCGAGATATTAATGAGACAAACATCCTGACCAAGTTTCATGACAATTGAGGCAAAAATGTGACCACTTGAGTGTTAACAAACCAATTGGTAACGGACGGACGGACAGACGGACGGACGGACGACGGACAAAAGGTGATCAGAAAAGCTCACTCTGTCACTACGTGACAGGTGAGCTAAAAACTGGGTAAAGATTTTCCGAAAATGAGAACTGAAAGTAGAGTGTAAGCATTGCTATTTTTAGAAAAGCATGCAGCATTAGATCATGTGATGTGGAAAAGGCAGTAAAATAGTGGGAATTTTTTATGGAAAATTACTCAGGCTTTCTGTCAAAAGTTAGCACTTAGAATAACAACCAATAAAAAAAAGATGGTGTTATACCATGTGTAAAGATCATAGGTCAGGGGAAGTGTGAGTGACAGGTTGTTCCTTTGAGGGTAGGTGTCAAAACAATGTTGTGTATCAAAGATAAGGCACCATAAATTTAAAGTCATTGTGTAAAATTAGAGCATGGTGAAAAACATTTATTTTTGGAGCTATAGTTATAATGGCTGCCGCATTCCCCGGCGAGAAACAGGTAACTGATTTTATTGATAACTTAAATACAGTCTTCGGTATTTTTTGTCCGAGGTGGAAACAACTGGACACCGCGGATTACAGCAGAAATCAGCCCTCTCATTGCGGATGTCCACCGCGTTTGTTCGCGAAAAACAAATTGTCTGCGGTGGTACTGCGGAAAAGGCAGAATCTTCGCTGAGCATATTTGATGGTGAAAAAAATAATTCATCAATACTTGAAGTGAATGTTCATATTCATTCAGTGATTAAAAATTTGCAGTTAAGTCCTGACCAGATGACAGAATTATGTGACGCAACGTGAAATGACAGCACTCTTATGCTACTGAGTAACATTGTCCGGGAGAGTGTCAGACGTTTAGACCCCTTGTCACCTAGACCCCTTTAAATTTTGAATTGAAGGTGACACTTAGACCCTTTGAAGACACTTAGACCCCTATTTTTTTGAGACACTTAGACCCCTTATTTTGGATTTTGACAATATGAAGTATGTTTGATGTTTTTTTTTTCTCATATTTGTTTGAAATAAATTTTTTGTTAGGGAATGTATATTTTTATCAGTTTGATGACTGAAGCAATAAAAATATACAATGTTTACTTATAGAATTTAATAAAGTAATCCAAAATATTAATTAAAGTAATCCAAAAATTCAATTTCACAGTACCAAATATTTTTAGCATAGAGACAAGGAATGGATCGATGAATGAAATAATGCATGTATTTTTATAATAAACATGAGTTGCTATCTTTCACCAATGAAAAACAATTTAACATATGAGTAATTAAATTAGTAAAAACATGTTGGAAAAGTGTTATAATAACTAATTATTTCTCAATTTGCCCTTTATGTTTATAATCTTTAACACCTCTTCTGATATTTAACACCTCTCCTGATAGGTTTTTCCCCATGAAATTATGTTTCTTTCTTTTTCTTGATCCTTTTCAATCAAATTTTACCAAAAATCATTACTTTATTGAATTGATATAATACCAAAAAATAATAATAAAAAATAATAGTAATAAAATCAATCTCATGGCTAAATCAATATAACTGAACATTCCTGAAATAAGGGGTCTAAGTGTCTTTTAAAAAAATCAAATCAAGGGTCTAGGTGTCTTAGGGGTCTAAGTGTCATCTAAAACTGAAAGGGGTGTAATTGTCAAGGGGTCTAACTGTCTTGCTCCCGTCCGGGAAGGATGGCCAGATCACATGAAGAATTTTCCAGAGTGTTTGAGACCATATTGGAATTTCAAAACTATATAGAAAGTTTACTTTCATTTTAAATTTTTCATTTCATCATCTTGAATTTTTCAAATTGGTCACCTCTTGACTTCTCCGTTGGGAACGTCTTGTTTTTCCTTTAGGTACGTTTTGGTAAACTGGGTACGATTGTACATGTACTTCCCACACAAGAAATTGGAAGCAAGAGAAATACACATATTTTAAAGTTATTTTGCAAAAGATTGAATTCATGATACTTTCTTATTTTTTACCTTCAAAATAGTCTTAGATGTGCAGATAAGTACTCATTTCCTCTTTTTTGAGCGAGAGGAGTCTACCGGAAGCTATCTGAGCTGAGGTAGGTATTGACCCTATACACATATTAGCCGGTACAAAATTTTGTCCGGTGGCAATATCCTGGTTTAGTCAGACCCACCAGTTTACTTCTTTCGTGAGCCTTATCAGTAATACAGTCTAACTTCTTTCAAATATAATATGTATATCTTTATAAACTGCGAGACTCTCCTATCGAGCATGAACTACAGGAGCGCAAAATAAAAAGGAATAAAAATTGTGAAAGTGTGACGTCAAACGAAATAACAACAAGGAATATAACTGTGATACTGAGAGAGACTAATAATTAGGGATCATTTGTGGCGTTCAGAGACTGTCTGACAAATACAGGTCAAAACCACCCAAAACCAAAACGGTCCAGTCAAAACGGATCACATTTCAAGTTAGTCTGGTACCCGTCAAGTACTTTATTGGAAACGTAGTAGTGTCAGTGGAATGTAACTCCAAACTAATTTCAAGTCAGAACGGACCACATTTCAAGTAAAAAAAAGTTAAAAAGTAACTCTTCTGAAGTTGAAACATGCAAATGACCCCAAAAAATGTCAAACTCATTTCAATTGGAAGAAAATAATTTGATTTCAGATTGAACTGCAGAAATATGAGTTAACTGCACTTCCAATAAAAAATATTATTTTCTGCTTTATATGAAAGCTCCAGCCGATTTTCTTTTTTCTGCAAAAATAGGAAAAGAAAAAGAAACATCTTATAATCAGACTGTGTTTAAGAGAAAATTATATTTAAGGAATTACCGTCTCTGGTAGGAAACGGGAAACGAATGTTTGTGTAGCAGTATAGCTGTAGCTGAAAGAATTAACAAAATTTCAAAGTTTCAAAGTTTATTGGCAAAGTCGGCATATATCATACCTTTGGCCAATTAACAATATTCAAAGAAAGAATTAACAAAGATTTGCATTTCAGATTAAGTGGCAACACACTGCTAGATACATGCAGTGAATACACAAGTACTTGCATCGCTTTGTTTTGTTTTGGGGAAAGTCATTAAATCCGTAATTTTTGCATCAAAAACTTTTTATTAAAAATACAAACTTACCTGATTTGGATCAATTTATTTTTAAAATTAATAAGTACAATTTAGGAAGTGACGTATTTTAAGTGATGTACAGAATATTCGGTTTTTTTTTACATTGATAATGATCCAAGATTCTCCCAAATTGATAATAACGTCAGCGCATGGTACAAAATGAATCAGTATCCAAATATAGGTGTCGCCATTCTCAGCGCCTTCAATGACAATCAGAATCACGGTTTCAGTACATTCGTCTACCCTAGCTAAATACACATATCATAACATTTTTTTTGTATTATTACGTATACATCGTTAGAATAATGGCTTCCATTTTTTTGCGGTACAGTATAGCTATGTGTGAGGTGAAGGTGGTGGAGCTGCTCGGTTCACTAAAAAATGTCAGTCAGTGTAGTAATGAATAGCGCAGAGCATAAAATCGAAATTTCTTAAGTATAAAATTTATACATGTATACAACATTGTGGGAAAAGGACACGTTTAGTACTGTAGTTATTCATAATTGAACAGACAATGAGTTGTATATACCATCTTATTTCATGATCCAACGGCACACATCAAAGCTTATCTGTTGAACGATTGCTATCGTCTGCTTTAGCCTGTTGTGGGTAAGTCAGTATAGAATACAGTATAATGAGAGAATTGACATTCGGTACAAACATTAATGACCAGACTCTTAAAGCGACCGACTCACAGAATTTAGATTAAAATATTTTTCTTTAAGATTAAAGAAAAATTAATACACTATGCCAAAGAACAACATAATTTTATGCCTCTATATATAATAAAACCTGAAGAAAAAATAATTTGAATTCATTAGGACTCGAACGCATGCCCTTCATGTCAGTAAAGTTATTATTACCTAGACCTCTGAGCCACTGTGGAATGTTTTTAACAATTGTCAAAATTAACAATATGAACAAATAAATTTTTTACCGATACAAGTTTGAAAAAAGGTTATATAAGATGTTTTTCTGTTACAAATAAATAGACAGTAACTTAGTTTACAAATGTTCTTCACAACTACAACCAGAATTTTTATATGTATAAACATCTTTTTTATGCATCGTCGACTCATCTGTGAGTCAGTCGTTTTAACTGAAAAAGGTCTATAATGTATCTGCTTCGTATCGATACTTTTAATGTTTTGCTCAGGCGCCCAAAACCTAGATGAATACGAATGCTAAAGAAACCGTTTTTGTCTCGTTGTTACCTTGCGGGTTCTCATTTTCGTTTATTGGGTGTCGTGTCTTTTTTTTTAATTGATCTGTTTATAAATTTATGATCTCTTTTCCTGTTTACTTTTTGCCTTTGTGGGGAGGCTGTGTTTACTAGTTGTTTGGGTTTTCCTAATATGCGTTTTCCGCCATTTTTATCTGAGGTCGGCAAGAGTTCATATCAAATCAACAATTCAAGTAAGAGTTTTAATTGGCGGCTGACTACACTGACAGTACGGACGAACCACAGTTATATTGAATAACTATCATTCATTTTTTATAACCCATTGTTATTGTGGAGTATGTGTTTAATACAGCGGTCTCAGCTATGTTCCATGTTCCGGGTACCGGGAATAACCAACGTTTAGTACGTACTTTTCTGCAGGGGTCTTTTCAAAATTAAAAACAACTACTAAAAGCAGCAAATTTTGAAAATAGTATAAAAAATCTCTGCCTTGGACTGACAGAATTCTTATTCAATGTAAATAGTAAAAAGTCGTCAGAAATGGAGACTAGTTAACGAACATATCTGAAACAAAAAATCATCCTTTTGAGGTTGTCCCAAATTATAAGTAAGAGAGAATGCTCTCCCTTTTATTTATTGTCAAAGATGGGATATTTTTTAGGAAGATACATGTAATTCATTTTTGACTCTCCTTTTTCAGTAAATATGCAAAGAGTAGAATGATCAAAAACTTGCCATGTATATAGAAATGGTACACAAAGTATTGTTTCACAGTAAAATTTTGTCAGATTTCTGTCCACGGCATCTGAAATTGCACTCGATCCATGGAACAAAACGACAACTATGTTCAGGTAGCAGATCTGGTGAAACTAAATGGTTTGGATCAACATTCAGAGAGAAAATGATCAAGAAGCATTTTGTTCCTAGTGAAGAAGAAGGTATATTGGCAGAATTTTCATAGTATTTTTCAGGTCTTTTGCTCAGAGAGATCAATGACAATCACATATAATTGTTCAAAGAAAACCAGTTTTTGCAACTTTGATTGTTCTGCTTTCACTTTCACAGCCCTTGAGGAGTTCTAATTTACGAAATACTTACCAGAATTTAATGTTCACACACTATTGTATTTGTTATTTCCGAATGTCAGACAAAATCCCCTTTGGACAAAATCTCCTTCATGTATTTTTGTATATCTGGACATAATCCCCTCCATGGGTGGACATAATCCCCTTCATGTGTGAAATTTTGAAGTGGACAAAATCCCCTCAATAAAATTGCTAACTAGGACAAAATCCCCCTCAGATGAATTTTCTGTTTATAAAGTGGGTATGAGAGTGACATACTGCATTATACTGTGTGGTGATTGCTAGTACTTTATTCGGGAATATTGGTTTCAACATCAGTTCTATTCTGCGAATAAATTCAAAACAATTAAAGAAATTGCCTAATCAAATATATTTGTTATGCAGTTGATAATTTACCACAATTTTAATGAACACTTCTAAACTAATTAAATTGTTTTTAATGATAATTTGGTTGATAATTGATCTGAACAAATAAAAAAAATATGTCTTATCAAGCTTATATAATTATAAAGGTTAACTTGATACATAATTATAAATAAAAAACCAATCAATTTTTATGGAGCATAATAATACATTAGAACCCTATGAAACAAGGGGATTTTGTCCAGGTAGGTAAGGGGATTTTGTCCAGCCTTGCAGAAACATGAAGGGGATTATGTCCACCCATGGAAGGGATTTTGTCCGGGTATGCGAAGGGGATTTTGTCCGAAGGGGATTATGTCAGTACACCGTTATTTCCATATGCCAATTTCTTTTCAACGCTGCCAATTCATTTCCCATGTTGCTTTTTAGAAGTGCATTATCCATATTTGTATGTAAATTGTGATAGTTTAATTATAACAATACTTTTAATGTTGCAACCATTGAAAACTAGTGTGATTTTTATAATTCTGTCTCAAAGTTTCTAAGTTTGGAAAGCACACAGAAAAACATGTTGTAAAGATTTACTTAAATCAAAATATCATTTCTTATGGATTTCAGTGATATTTACAAATGATAGGAAAAATATTTATTTTTATTATATAGCATGTACAAGTAGAGTATATCAAAAAAGGGAAGTAAAAAGTTCTAACGGCTCAGTAGTTTATCTACATGTTTTTGGTATTGTGATTATATAGTACCACCTCATTGATTATTTTTAAGACTAATTTTTTCTTCAACAGCTGAGGGACTCAAAAAAAAATTTCCTGACCCCAAAAAAGTGGTTGATGATCTGTTTGCTCCATTTAAAATGGCTGATGAGAGTTTAGTTCCAAAACTGGAAATGAAGAAACAGCTCAGGGACAGTGTGTGTAAGACAAGATTAGTGTTTAGTTGGCCAGTGGAGACAGATGTTTGTGGAGTGCATGAGAAAGAGGATATGTCTGTTAATAATGCATATCTCAGAGCCTGTCAGTTCCTTTCGGTATATAGATATTCCTTATTACTTTCAGACGAACTAAGTATTATATAATACAGTTTATGCTTTTTCTCAGTTGTCATAGTTATTCATATTTCTAGAAAGATAAGGTATGGAAAGGTCATAATAGAAATCATTAGGATGTAAGTGTATGTACTGGACTCTCAACCAAGATTATTATCCAGTCAGTGAATTTTTGCAGCAGCTTCCACAATGTCCAACTTCAGAAAACCAGTGTTATTGATTCATTTTTAGCTTGACTTTTTTTGAGTTATTGTCATAGTCATGGTGTTGTTGCCGTTGCCGTTCAAATGACCCTGACCATCAAGGTCATATTTGAATTTTGCTAATATTGGCCATAATGTCATTTTTAGTTCTTTTTTATTTATACTTGCACAAAACAATGCTCATGACAAAACCTACATGTTAAATTATTCAAGTATGACCTCAACCTTTAAATGACCTTTACAGTCAAGTTCGAATTATTGCTTTTTGCTAAAATAGCCAAACTTTTGTTATTTATTGACGAATTTGATCTATACAGGGACAAAACAACACTTAGAATAAAACAAACGTGTTGAACAATTCAAGCATTACCTTGACCTTTTAATGACCTTGACATTACTTAACTTGGCTATATCTTTGTTGTTAATGGATGTAGTGTCTTCATGCTTGGACATAACTACCTTTTAGACAATACCTCCAAAGAAGGTTAAACTGAACTTGACCTTGACCTTTAAGGTCAAATTTCTGAATGTAGCTAAAATTGGCCATAACTTTGTTTTGTATAATTATATTTTCAAATGATGTTTCATTTGAAATCCCTTCACCACAATGTGCTTCCTCTGATGGTTGTGTTTGCCTTTGGAAATAGGAAAAAGTCGAGCGTGACCCCCGCTTGCGGTGGCTCTTGTCTATATTGCCAACAAAATACTGCAGAAGGAATATTGGAGTATTAATTTACTGGTTTTTTGTTATAGTTTATGGGTCTAGTAAGGATGTCCGAAACAGGCACAGACGTGTACACTACAAACCAGGTGATTAAACTGCTTGAAGAGCTGGCATCTTTCCAGAGCAGTATATGTGGTTATGAAACAAACAATTTCCGTGTGATAAATCTACTGCAACACAATCAAGACGACGATGTGGCCTGGGACTCCAGCTTACAGGTTGTACAAGAGATTTATTTGAATTTCCATGAATTTTCATAAAAATATGCAATTCTATTGATTCAAAATAATATGTGTAGAAGTTTTAGAAAGAAGTTCAGTTATTGCTGGAAAAAAAAATACACAGTATTTGATGACTGTTTAATATGTTTTGGATGTAGTATAATTTTCTTTTGACAACAAAAAGCTACAACTAATAAGACAAGTCAAAAAGATGTCTCATTAACAAATCGGTCTTTAAAGGTGATGTAATTTTTTAGGCTTTGCTGTTTTTTTGCAATATTCAGTCTGAGTTTCCATGTAATAGGTAAGTCCATTTTTAGCTCACCTGTCACGTAGTGACAGAGTGACCTTTTGTGATCGCCTTTTGTCCATTGTCCGTCCACAGTTAGTTTGTTAACACTCTAGTTGTCACATTTTTGCCTCAATTGTCATGAAACTTAGTCAGGATGTTTGTCTCAATAATTACTTGGACAAGTTCGAACATAGGTTATCTTGGATGAAAAACTAGGTCACAAGGCCCAAAAATAGAAAAATCTTGTTAACAATCTAGTAGATGTTACATTTTCAGTCCAAATTACCTGCAAATTTGTCAGAAAAGTTGTTTCATTGATTTCTAGCTCAAGTTTGAATACGGGTCATCTGGGATCAAAAACTAGGTCACAGAGCCCAAAAATGGAAAAACCTTGTGAACACTCTAGAGGCTACTTTTTCAGTCCAAACATCCTGGAAATTTGTCAGAAAAGTTGCTACGATGATTTCTTGCTCAAGTTTAAATATGGTTCATCTGGGGTCAAAATCTAGGTCAGAGTCCAAATATGGAAAAACCTTATAAACACTCTAGAGGCTTCATTTTCTGTCCAAATATCCTGGAAATTTGCCAGAAAGGTTGCTTTGATGATTTCTAGCTCAGGTTCGAATATTGGTCATCTAGGTTCAAAAACTAAGTCACAGCCCAAATATGGAAAAACCATCTTAACACTCTTGAGGTAACAATTTCAGTCCAAATATCCTGGACATTTGTCAGAAAAGTTGTTTTGATAATTTGTAGCTCAAGTTCGAATATGGGTCATGTAGGTTCAAAAACTAGGTCACGGAGACCAATTACAGAAAAACGTTAACATTCTAGAGGCAACATTTTTAGTCCAAATAACTTGTAAATTTGTCAGAAAGGTTGTTTCTGTAATTTCTAGGTCAAGTTTGAATTTAGGTTATCTGGGGTCAATTAACCAGGTCATTAACAACTTTGATAAAAGCAGTCATACTCAGGTGAACGACACAGGGCCATCATGGCCCTCTTGTTATAAATTTAGCAGGGTAATGGTTGAATGGTTATAGTACCATCTAACAGACAATTTAGCCCATTGTAGATTCATATACTTGCAGTATGCTTTCAGGTTTTTATATGCCCGAAGGGGGTATATTATGTTATGGTCCGGGGGTTCCGTCCATTAGCAATTTTGTTTCTGGAGGATAAGTTGAGTACTCTTTTGCCTACCGTTCTTTTACCTTCATATCATTATTGCCCACATTGAGTGGATGACCCCTATTGATTTAAGAGTCAGTAGCTCAAAGGTCAAGGTCACATAGACTTTAACATTGAAAACCATTTCTGCCATGTAACTTGACAATCATTTGTTGTAGAGACTTCAAACTTTATATCCTGATTGTGCACATTGAGTGGATGACCCCTAATCCCCTATTGATTTTGGGGTCAGTAGGTAAAAGGTCAAGGTCACAAGACCTTAACATGAAAACCATTTCTGCCATGTAACTTGACAATCATTTGTTATAGAGACTTCAAACTTTATATCATGATTGCACACATTGAGTGGATGACCCCTATACATTTTTTGATCAGTATGTCAAAGGTCAGGGTCACAGTGCCCTAAATGTTTAGAATCATTTACACTCTGTAACTCGAGAACCATTTTTCATAGAGACTTCAAAATTCCTAAAAATAATTGCACACATTGAGTGAATGACCCCTATTGATTTTGGGGTCAGTAGGTCAAAGGTCAGAAAATTCAAAATTTAAAGCAAATCATTTAATTTTAAAGCCTAAGGTTTCCTCCATTATATGACAAATGCATCATACTAACTTAGAAAAAACACCCTTTGGGCATATACTGCTCCACCCAGCAGTGCTCTTGTTGTAATATGAGTTCCTTTAAATGAGTGTAAATTCATGCTATTCAGTGTGTGTAGGTGTGTTTTTACAGGTTCTGTGGCCACTCTGTTTCACAGTCAACTCAAAATCACCATGTTTAGATTTGGCATACTACCAGACTTGTCTTAAAGCTGTCATGAAGTTCAAGGTAGGCTAAATACCTGTATGTGATAAGTGATAGTTTTCCTATTCTGCTATTGGTTTGCAGATGTATCAGTTAAAAATGTGAGTGCCTTTTTAGCTCACCTGGCACAAAGTGCCAGAGTGAGCTTTTGTCATACCCCAATGTCCGGTGTGGGTCGTGCGTCGTGAGGCGTCATCAATTTCATTCAAACGACATCTCCTCTGAAACCACTGGGCCAAATTCAATGAAACTTGCATGGGATGTTCCTTGCGTAAAGCTCTTCCAAAGATGTTCAAAGAATTCAATTCCATGCAGAACTCTGGTTGCTATGGCAACTTAAAGGAAAAACTTTGAAAGTCTTCTTGTCTAAAACCACAAGGCCTGGAGCTTAGAAATTTGGTATGAGGCATTATCTAGTGGACCTCTACCAAGATTGTTCAAATTATGACCCTGGGGTCAGAACTGGCCCCGCCCTGGGGGTCTCTTGATTTACATAGAGTTATATAGGGAAAACTTTAAAAATCTTCTTGTCAGAAACCGCAAGGCATGGAGCTTAGATATTTGGCGTTGAGCAGTGTCTAGTAGACCTCTACCAAGATTGTTCAAATCATGGCCTCTGGGTCAAAATTGGCTCCGCCCAAGGGGTCACATGTTTTACATAGAGTTATATAGTAAATTCTTTAAAAATCTTCTTGTCAGAAACTGCAATGCCTGGAGCTTAGATATTTGGTATAAGGCATCATCTAGTGGACCTCTAGAAAGATTGTTCAAAATATGACCCTGGGGTCAGAACTGACCCCGCCCAGGGCTTCCTTGATTTACATAGAGTTATATAGGGAAAACTTTAAAAGTCTTCTTGTAAGAAACTATAAGGCATGGAGCTTAGATATTTGGCGTTGAGCATGATCTAGTAGACCTCTACCAAGATTGTTCAAATCATGGCCCCTGGATCAAAACTGGCTCCTCCCAAGTGGTCACATGTTTTACATAGAGTTATATAGTAAATTCTTTAAAAATCTTCTTGTCACAAACTGCAAGGCCTGGAGCTTAGATATTTGGTATAAGGCATCATCTAGTGGACCTCTACAAAGATTGTTCAAAATATGACCCTGTGGTCAGAACTGACCCCACCCAGGGCTTCCTTGATTTACATAGAGTTATATAGGGAAAACTTTAAAAGTCTTCTTGTAAGAAACTATAAGGCATGGAGCTTAGATATTTGGCGTTGGGCATGATCTAGTAGACCTCTACCAAGATTGTTCAAATCATGGCCCCTGGATCAAAACTGGCTCCTCCCAAGAAGTCACATGTTTTACATAGAGTTATATAGCAAAAAACTTTAAAAATCTTCTTGTCACAAACTGCAAGGCCTGGAGCTTAGATATTTGGTATTATGCACTGTGACCACTGTGGGGTCATCCCCCCTCCCCTGGGGGTCACTTTGTTTTTTAGCAACAGCAAAGAAATTTGGACCATGTGCAGTTTTTCGTTTCGATTTCAATAATGTTATCGCATGACCTATATTTTTGACCTACTGACCTACTTTTTGTTTTTGGAGCTATGGCAATGAAATTTGGACCATCTGTACAGTTTTTTGTTCCGATTTCAAAAACATCATATCATGACCTATATTTTTGACCTACTGACCTAATTTTTTGGTTTTGGAGCTATGGCAATGAAATTTGGACTGTGTGTACAGCTTTTCGTTCCGATTTCAAAATTGTAGTCTCATGACCTATATTTTGACCTACTGACCTACTTTTTGTTTTTGGAGCTATGGCAATGAAATTGCATTGGTCCATTTCAGTGATATGCATCATTACATTCATAAAAATTTCTTTCATCTTTGAACCCAGGTGAGTGCTTAAGGGCCATTGGCCCTCCTGTTTGAAGAGTTCTACTGATAATTTCTTTTGTGCCTCAAACTGTAATTTTTTTCTACATTTTAAACCATCCCACATGTTCTTTCATATACTAAAATGTTACAAAAGATTGTTTTATTTAAACTAAAACCTTTAAGTTTTCAATCTGCATAAGCAATATTAGTTCCCTACAATTGGTTCACTGGAAAGAACTTTGAATCTAATTTTCAGGCATTCGGATACCTCAACAACAATAACTGGTTAAGCAGAGGCACTTTATTAGCCTTGGCAAGATTTGATGATGTCAAATTGCGCATACAAGTGAAGGACTTGAGCAATCCTGATTTTGAACTGTTTGTTGATGCATCCAAGCATGGTATGGGAGCATATCTGATCTCACAAGATGAGGAAAAAATCAGATGGTTATCAGACCGCTGGATCCCAGACAAGACAAAATTTGAACCCGAATTAAATAGCAATTTGGCTGAGTTTTATGCCTTTGTGACTGCATTATACACATGGAAGCATAAATTTGTTGGCAAAAAGGTCCTGTGTTATAGTGACAACATAAGTGCTGTTAACGCAATTAATCATGGTGTGTATTTCACCAAAATGTCAAGGCAGTGTTCATCCTACCTCTCTTTATTTCTGCTGTTGATGGAAGTATGTACGAAGTATAATATAACTGTGGTGGGTTTACATGTGCCAAGAATACAGAATGTTGCAGCAGATCTACTTTCCAGGTGCGATGTTGAGTCTTTCAAGAAAATAGTTCCTACAGCTTTCGAGAGGCCAAAGAAATCAAAGAAACTGTGGTTCTGCAATATTAACAGGAAGTACAAAAACGGAAAGAAAGACCAGAATGACAATGATCCAGAAAAACCCAAAGGACCTTCATCTTTTGAGAATGATAAGGACCCCAAAGAACCAGATGGACCTTCATTGTGATACATTAGTTTTTAAGAATTTATAAAAATTTAACATACAGCGTTGTTTTAATTTTTTCCTAGGAATGTTTTAATAAACTATATGTCCATGTTCCAGTCTTTCTGTAAGTCTTCACCATCCTTAACACTACTCATTGCCCATACACATGTAAGTCTAGGAAACTTTTCATGGTTTTAGGAAGTCAGTCCTCTTAGATTTTATGGGTGCTTATGAAACTTTGTATTGCATCAAAAAAAGTGCCACTCTTACAGCTGTTTAGGCAGTTTAGCTTAAAATCCTCAACACATCTGACCACTGCAGCCATAGAATCTACCTTAATATGCAGTTGTCAGAGGTTGAGTCTATGCTATATAATAGAATAAAGTATGGCCTTGTCTGTGATAAGGTAAAGAATAATTCACTTATTCACACCTTGCAACGTTTCATGTTATACAGCCAGTTAATCATACCTTCTGGAAAGAGCCTATGCAAGTCTCCATTTTTCCTCTAAAGTTTGTAGGCACAGATTTAAGACCCTTAATTAATATGGTTTGAAATCAGTAACAAACATGCTATAGTACGGAAAAAGATCATTTTGACATGAAAGCACAGCTTTTCTTGACTAGAGTAATTACAAATCAAGGTATAGTTAAAAACACAACTTATTTCTAGAAATTTCTTTATTTTAAAAAAGAAGTTCACAGTAATATTTTATCACTGAAGCAGGAATAAGTAAAATTATCATTGAACGTGAGATAGCAAATAATGTGTACAGACTGTCGTATCAAAATGTAGGTAATTTATGTTACATGTTTTCACTTCAAGTGTACTATATGTAAATTCTTCAAAATACTGTGCTTGTACATTGAACCTACACATGTAAATTAAATTCATTTTCCATGTAGTTTTAAAAATATGCTATCTTTTTCAAATTTAGAGACTCAGTTTTCAAGTCAAAGGTTTACAAGAGAAATTAAGATTGCTAAATAACTTCAAAAATGAAACAAATTTTTCTAACACATTTTAACTGAAAAGGTTTGAGATAATGAAAAAAACTCATCTACCAGCATCACCTAAATGTTTTTGTATACCTGAAGAAAAAAATAATGCAAGTTTTCATTAGTTGTTGAATATTGTAATTTTGTTTATTCTTTTACCACTGGTATTATGTTATTTTTTTCTGCTGGTTATTTTGAGATTTACTTCTAATTTGTGTAAAACATAATGCTCATTTAGGCTTGTTTTGTGATTAACATTGAAAACTTAATTCCTTAAGTTATTGTTTAAAATTTCAGATTGCGTTTCTTTTCTCTCCAAAATACTTCCATAACCAAACTGTAACGAAAAAGACACTAAGCATGTTTATCAATCATGTGGTCATTGTTATATTAATTTGCACTTGCAATATCTTGTCATCTGTCTAATTTGGAACACCAATTGATATTATCATGAAGTATTTCAGTACACCCGTCCCTTACATGTTGGCATGGTTGCACAGTTGTTAAATCCACCCTGGTATATGCTAACACATGTAATTATATACCTCCAGGCAAATTCAATATATTTTTATTAGGTCCTGTATCGTATAAGATGGCATTTTATACAAATTCCTTGAGACTTGGTAGAACTTCAAAAGTAAAATTATTTTAAAAAATGCTAAATCAATTACAGCAATGAGATTGTAATACCATGCCATATTTACTGTAAAAAGAAAAAAACCCTTCGCAGACTGTGCACCATTATACTATTTATTCTGATATTCTGGAAAATAAGCTAAAACGTCTTGCTTGGTTAGGAAAGGAATTAATGTGTGAAAGTATCCACAGCTGGCCATTAACTCTGCCAGAACGAAAGCATCAACTTAGTACAACATATCTACTGTGCAGGAAAACAAGTGCATTAGAACTAAGTTCTGAAAACAAAATATTTACACCTCTGACTTCAGGTTTTAGAAAATAAAAATTGTTTAATACATACAATGCAGGTCACTGTTTGTTACATCTGCCAATGAGGTTATTGGACTGGTTAAATAAGCTGTCTAGTCGCTTCTCTTTAAGACAATTTTAGACTCTATACGAGACAGTTCTGTAAATGTTTGTAGCAAATTTCCAAACTTTAATTTGATTCCTTGAATGACGAAATATGTCAAGTTAGTTTACTCACCTCTGTTTTCTAAATGCTATTTAATATTCAAATACTGTGAAACTGGTCACACAAAAAATAGAAAAACTTAAAATAACCATAAGAAACTATAGGAATGATATACTGAAGTATGAAGGATTGGTCAAGTTTTAACCCTTTGTGCGTAATGGATTATGCTATCCTTTTCAGTTGCACGAGTCCATTTTAAATTAAAAGGGTTTCTGGAGAGGCTGATCTGGGTCTGCACTGTTTGCCTAGGTCTACTTTTCTAGAAAAAGTGTTAAAAAATTAAAAAGAATTTGTCAGTCATTTAAACTTGACAGACCCATTTAATCTTTGGGTGGTATTAACTGGTGCTTTATTGATGCAATAGCTCACCGTCCTAATCATAATCAGTTCTCATGTATGGTTGAAGATCTGCAAAAACTATGGCCTTGAAAAGAGCAGACAGTAAACATTTCTTCATATTCCAGCTGTGGACTACAAACTGTCAGATCAGCTAGTCCAGGTTTAAATGCTACTAGTATTGAGAAAATTTTGTTGACTGTGCTAAAGATGAAACACAAAATTACATAAGAGTGTTCTAAATTAAAATGAAGAAAAGAGATTAAACTGTATTTCTCATATTTATATATTGCACACAACACAAACTGGGACATGTTTAATAACAATAAAAAAATTAGGAAAAAGTAAGTCCACTCACCAGTAAGTTTAGAAAATGGAAATAAAACAAATGAGATGGACTGGAAACTGAAACTGATAATACAGCAAGAAAAACATCATCCACACTGCTATTTAAACGAATCTGTACAAGAATATTTAAACTGGAACTCATCTGAAAGTCACTCATCTACTATTAACCATTTTACTAGCATTAATTTGAAATAGTATCTTGTCTTTTTTCTCTTGATCTGACTGACAACACATATTTCTTGAAATTTTTCTATTAACCATGCCCAGTGGCAAAAACAGTACATAATGAAACACCCTTCGTAAATGAAACTTTGATAACAATACTTAAGCTCCATAGCAAGAAATAAGCTCCATTATAATAATTAAGCTCAAGTAAGAAAATTAAACTTAAAAAGGTCAAACTCATGTGGATTGCACTCATGATTTGAGATGTGAGATGCCTTCAATTTCTCCTGACTCCCCTTTTGAAAAGTAAATGAAAAACAACTACACATGTAACACATCCATGCTTCAAAACTATTCTTCACAATACAGAAAAATATTCAATGCTGAAAACCACTGCTAAACAATACTGACATCACTTTGCCACATTCTAAATAACAAGTCTTTTTGTTGTGTGGCCCAGTGCTGAAAATTCCAATGCCAGTAAATATTTAGATATTTCCTCTCTTTTCTGAAACTCAACAAGTTTTATTAACTAAGTTTAATCATTATTCCATTGCCATGATGACAAAGATTATATTGTGACTGTTACATCTTGTTATAAATAACACTTCCAAAATGCTGAGTTTGTAGGTGAAATATTGTCAGTAATGAAAAAAGATGAACATTTTTCATATGTTACACTGTTAAAGGTATTGTCTAAACTTTTTTCTTGAAATTAGCTTATTAGACTTGCAATTCATTAACACAGACAATAAGGAGATTCAATGTATGTAATACATAATTTTTATAATAAATGAATAAATACATTCGAGAACTGAACACCACCACACACAAAATTAGACATGAGTATATGAGAAGCTTCAAATGGAATCAATTCTTTACATATGATGACAAACATCAGATGAAATCAATTCATTACATATACTGAGAAGCTTCAGATGAAATCAATTTCTCACATTCAATAACAATAACAACCTTCACACAAAATCGGTTCATTACATAAACTGACAAGCTTCACACAATATCAATTCATAATGTAAACTGACAAGCTTCACATGAAATCAACTCATTACCTATACTGATAAGCATAACATGAAATGAGTTCATCACATATAATGACATGCTTCACATGAAATAAATCCATTACATATACTGACAAGCTTCACATGAAATAAATCCATTACATATACTGACAAGCTTCACATGAAATAAATCCATTACATATACTGACAAGCTTCATATGAAATCAAAATTCATTACATATACTGACAAGCTTCACATGAAATAAATCCATTACATATACTGACAAGCTTCATATGAAATAAATTCATCACATATACTGACAAGCTTCACATGAAATAAATTCATTACATATAATAAGCTTCACATGAAATAAGTTCATCACATAATATAATGAAAAGCTTCATATGGAATCAGTTCATTACAAAAATGACATGCTTCACATAAAATCAATTTATTATTTCATAATGTTCAAGAAACATGCAAAACTGTGTCCAAAAAAGGTTTTGAATTTTTCATGTTGTTTAAAAAGTTTACAATGCTACACAATGTGTTTAGCAATGTGATTACTTATTATGACAAATTTCCTTACTTGCCACTATATTATGTACTAGTATGCAGATTGACTGAATAAGATTTTTTAAAAAGTCCTTAAAAAAGGGCATAGTGCACATTATTATTTTTATTTATCCTTTTTTCTGAACACTGAATTAGTAAATAAAATCTCACAATCAAAATCTCAACTTGCGATTGCCCACAAGCAATGTTACTTGTAACACATTCAATTCACAAACAAGTAACCCTCTAATTACAATTTGTACTCATTCTGACCTTACTCTCAAATTATGCAAATACATCAATCTTATTCCAAATTATGAATTTGAGAATTGCACCATAATATGCCCCATTGTATATACATAAAACTTATGAAAAATGAAAAACTGGTTGAATTGAAAATATTGCATAGTTAAAATTCACTCATCAAGCACCCCTTCAGAACATCAAGATGGCAAAAACCAGATCACTTTTTACATCGCTGTTTCTAAGCATTTTGAACCTTTTTAGTTTAATTTGCTTTTGTACATTTAAGCACCATTACTCATAACACAATTTCAGTTCTATAAGAAAATTAATGGTATAGGAAAACATTGTTTTCAAATGAAAAAAAATGTTCAAAACTTTTCTGTGCCTCTCAGTAGTATTTCAGTTGTAGAGTGGAAACTACCAGTTAAGCATGGGACTTCTGCAGCAAAAGAATTCTGCCCTTTTCCGAATAAGAAACTTCTTTTCTCACGCAACAAGGTCCATAGCTGACTTGGAACTTAGCAACAGGCAGACAACTTTCTTATACAGAGATTGACAACCTTCTTGAATAGAGGATCATTTATGCAACATGACTTGATTCCTAGACCATCAATATTGGCACTATCACTGAAATTTATGTGAAAGGGACCCTAACTATAAACAACATATCTAAGTTCAATTTCAGTACTGGCTCCTTAATAGACTGAGTTGTCTGTTTTAAAAGATTATCTTTAATAATGCAGAAAGTGGCTCTGTTTTGTGCTATATTAATTACCATATGGATAAATAATTTAACAAAAGATTTTGAACTTCGAAAGATCAGACTGAACACTTCTTATCTGTAGAAATGTGCGGGAATGGCATTGATAAAACATGTGAGTAGGCCATCTGGATTAGTTTTAACTAGATGAATTGAAATGGTAAGTGTTCTGTTACAAGTTTTGAGGCAAGTTCCATGTCTGAACTCTCTGAATGACTTGAAGGACTAGAGCAGGTTACCCTTTCTTGAGCACCTTAAAACTGACTTGATGACATGTTAGAAATTTGTTAACCATCAGTTTATAATACCATGTTTGTATTACCCTATGAAAAGGCTCCCTAACAGTCTCAGTCAAAATATCCCATTATGAAGTACTATATATTAAGGCTGAAATTGGTACTTTTGGACATAATTTCTTTCATACAAAACCTTTCAGTGACCCCCTTAAATTAATGTTAAGCGCTTAAAAATATAATTCTTTCCAAAAGGAAAAAATTGAAAGAATTGTAACTAAAATGTATTTAGGGTCTATCATATTTAGATTTACACTGCCTACAGTTTTACCACTAACCTTACCGTAAGTTTACCACAGAAACATACTATGAACAGCATTTTAATTTTCAGTTTTTATAATTATGAGATTTATAATGATAGTGTAACAAGTTTTAAGCATACTATTTACATGAATTCAGCATTTTTTTGATCATTATGCAACCTGACAAATTTTTTGGTAATATACCTTTAATGGCCAAGTATCTAAGGGACTTCTATTCACTCCTTTACTTACATACACAAGTGTAATACATACAATATCTATATATATTAATATATAACCATCAGAACAAACACCACATCAGGAATAATTGATAAATACATACATGTACATTGCTCACAATCTTTGTTCAAATTAGCAAAATAAACTAATTAATAAATACATGTTATATATATCTATGTGATCGCTGAAAAATATGATAACATGAAAAAAGAGTTTTCACCAAAAAGTGTTCAAGTCAGTAAACACATGCATTTTGACCATGCAATTACACAATTGATACACTACTGCTAAGAGGCTTATGTATATTTAAACCTGTCTTTAAGACTACTTTAGAATAAACATCACCTTTCGAATGAAGACAAAAAAGTATAACAACAAAAAACATGCACCACTTCTTGTTAGCAGAGAAAAATTTGTGAATAAAGACCACATGTAAAAAGGGACAATTTGTGCCTCTTCTCAGCAGTGGTTTGTGTTCACAGATTTATCTGTACAAATTCTAACAGATATCTAAGTAGAAATACTAGTTTATTTAGTTCTATAACACTCAACTGTTTCCATAACAATCTTTAATGGTAAAAAATGTAGCTAGTTATATGAATATTGTTATTATCTTGGTAACAAAATGTTTATCTTTATTACATTTATGGTAATGAGAATTTACTGACAAAGCTGCTACATGAATGACTACATTGTAGTATGAAAAAAATATGTTAATCATTTGTTGGAATAATACCCTACTTCTTATAAAGCAAAATACAGAAACTGCAGGTCTATACTGAATTAAGAATCATTCACAAAAACAGCAACAACATTACACTACTTATAAACAAGTTGGAGAAAACTTGCCACTTAACAAAAGTAACTGCTTAAAACAAATGACCACTATAAAAAAATCTATCCTAAATGTATGGAACAGTTTACGACCCAGCTTCTTGTTCTTGACCCAGCCCCTCAAGTATTATCCCCATCGGCGTTCTTTTGAGACCCACATATTCCAGCTTGTTCGTTACTTTGTTCCTTATGCTTCTCATTCGTAAAGATGCATGCATCAGTATCACTGGAAAGGAAAGGAAATATAATAACGTTCCACTGTTAAAGTCCCAGTCTGTTAGGATAATGATCGAACCATGTTCTATTCACTCTAAAAGGCTGATATACTGTATGTCTTTCTTTCTTATTCAAGTCATTTCCTCATGAAAAAAGCCTTTCTTGTTTGTTTTTGCAATATCGCTGAAAAAAAATTACTTCACTATATTTCTAATATGTTCATTGATTTAAAAAACAAAGTTTGGAATGATTCTAGTACAAATAAAGACCATTTCAGCCGGTTAAACATCTTACTATAAGAACTTCTTGTAACTGTGATCCTAGGACTTGAAGACTAATTTAAAACCATCCTAAACTTATGAAAAAAAAAATCAGCAATCTGAAGTAAACAAAATATAAAATTTTGAATAAGTAAGGTATGCTATTAAGACTGATTCACTTAAAAGACCAATTTGTTTACTGGTCTTATTGGTGGAACTTGACTGCATCTTTTATGCTATGATCATAAATGAAATTGGCTTTATGCCTGGGACATGTGATATGGGATGAAACAATAACAGCATATATAGTTAAAAAAATAAATATCATATTTCTTGGTACAACTACTTTTATCAGGATATTTTTTTCAAAGCATGTGAAAGATTTTGGTCCTTGTGTTGAATCAAACACCTAGAATATTAAACTGTGTATCAGTAAATGAGTTTGTTGCAATTTAGGTATGAATACACAGAGTAATGCAGAGTCAGGCACACTACAGAACCTTTCATCTTATTGCTCATTACAAATATACTGCCTACAGCATAATGAACATTTCAATTGTTCAGACATGAATATCTTTAGGATAGTAAGAAGAATGCTATTTCCAATAAATGACATCATTTCACAGAATGCATAACCGTTTGCTGAGTCAGTCTGCTGTAAACTGTAGGATTTATCAGTCTGCAGGATTTTTCAATTATAGCACAGTGAATGCTTACTGACCAATTTAACTGATGTCACTTTCTTGCACTATGGTATTTAATATTAAATGTTTCTGTGAGTGTGTAGAGACTGAACATTTGGAAAAACACGCTGTAAATTTCATATGTGTATATTAGGTGAGATAATTAAATGACATTACTTCTACAGACAGGTGCACACACATAGGGTTTGGACTTGAAAATATATTGGTTGAAGTACATGTTATATATATATATATGATTGTACAGTGCTTCCTGCAGAATATTTTTGAGCCAAATCCCTACTGGTACACTGTATACTGCTACTTACACAGAAGTGGAAAGGCAATTCCAAACATGAACACTATTACTGCCCCCACCATGTAGACAAGCAGGTAACCAGCAAGAAGTATCACAATCACACTTATAATGGGATGATCTCGTTTAAAGCGCCTTGCTTTCCATCGGGAACTAGTGCAATAGACAAAGCCTCCAAAAGCTACAGATATTGCCATAAATCCACATACCATCTGAACAGGATGAACAATTCTGTAAAAAAAAAACAAACATCAAAATTGTTTCAAATATACAGTGAGAACAGTGACTGTAGATATGTTGGGACAAGAGTTCATGGAATATTAAATTTCTTTTAAAAGAACAAAATAAATGTAGCCAAACACTCTTATCTAAAAGGTTTCACACCTGAACAAGATATGTACTTGATTACTTTAAACAAAGACTAGTGTGTTTTGCTGCATACATTTCTGCATACAGCTGGTATGTGTACATGCTGAAAAGGAAATGATACACCATTGAAATGCATGGTGATGTTTCACTGTTTTGACTGTCAAAGAAATTCCTGAGTGATACTGGGCTATCACAAATTTTTGAGTGTTGGATTACTTCAATATGCTTTAATTCCATCCATAATAGCTTATTAATGCTGAGTGAATTGACAAATTTTTTGAGTATATAGGGAAGACTCTAAGTACAGACAAATGAATTTTGTGATCTAGAGATATTCTTTTGTGAAACAATCTAATTAACACTGATATTGTGCTGATTCAGACTCCATAACTGACAAAAGCAGAATCAGTACAGTATCGAAAGCTTATAAACAATCAGGTAATGCAGGGTCAGCTCGGCCCTTAAACGTACTCGGCCCCCGAGTCAGCTCGGCCCACTTTTCAATTTATTAATATACTGGACATTAAAGGACTGATATTATCACCCGCTATTATTATCAATCAATTACAACGTGTATGTTCAGAGTACCGATTTAGCAGGTGAAAATTATGATTGACGCAATCATTCAAATTTGATTAATGACAACCTGCAACTAATTAGAAGCTTATTATGATAAGTAAACACGTTTTTATTTCAAATTTCATCGAAGATTACATAACAAACAAAAAACATCGAAGGAAACACATTTGTATTATATTAATGTTTAACGAATCTTCAAGAATAAACGTAACGAAATTTCTTCTAAATATATTTCAATTCTGCAGAAGAACAATTTATCAATTATATGATAATATACTCTTATTTTTCATTTAAAATGGCTTGCCTTGATAACACGCATGTAATCAGAAAAAGTAAATGCGTTTAATTTTTTTTTTTTTAAGTGGGCTGAGTTGACCCGTGCCGAGTTGGTATAGGGCCGAGTTGACTCTTTACCCAAGGGGACAACTGATTTTAACAAGATCTGACAGATATAGCATTTCTTTTTCTCTTCCTGTACTGTCCTGTACTGACATTTCTCCATTGTTCTGTAAACCATGAATGAAACAAGCTGAAGCATGTGAAACAGCCAACCCCATGCCTAAAGCCTTTTTCTTTGAAAAAGGAGATCAGGCTGAGCTGCAGGAAATGTTGGTGTGAAAAGGCATATTGGGGTACACTGCTCATCATAGAAAGGTGCTAACATCACATGTCGGTCGTTAGAGAATCATGTTACCGATTTGTCGTGATACCGATTTGTCCGGTAACGATTTTGACATACAATGTACTGACTCAATATTGCTGTTGGCAGTAATAAGCTGAACTTGAACTATGGTCTACACAAAATCTGCTCAATATTAACAAAGGTTTTGTCAAACAGATTTTATTAAACACAAATAGTAAAAGACAATGGACAGCAAAATGAGAAAATAAAACATCATAAATGCATGAGTCAATACCAAAAAAATCCCCTTCCATCACAGAATTGTCAGAACATAAAGAAATTCAAACATCTTAAGGCATCAGTGCAAAAACAAATAAGAAATGCTTATTGGTCATATCTAGAGTCAATCATCTTCTCAGATAATACAGATCAAGGTCATAAGAAAAAGTTCTACAACTTTATTAAACACAAAAAACTTGAAAACATAGGAATTGCACCACTCAGCTCTGATAGGCATACTTACAGTGACCCAGTGTCAAAGGCAAACATACTAAACAAACAGTTTGAATCAGTTTTCTCAAAGCCTTCACCACTCAGTCTCAAACAAATAACTAAAAGCTCAATTTCATCACTTGGTCACCCGCCCATGGCTCCAATATCCATCTCAGTTCAAGGAGTTGATAAGTTGTTGACAGGACTAAACCCCCACAAAGCCCAAGGTCCAGATGAGATTTCACCTAGGTTACTCAAAGAGCTACACACAGAGATAGCACCAATCCTTAAAATCATATTCCAAAGATCACTAGACACAGGTATTGTTCCTAAGGATTGGAAACATGCCATCATCACACCAGCATACAAAAAAGGGTCAAAATCAAAACCTAGCAATTACAGACCAATATCACTCACATGTATAGCATCAAAACTAATGGAACACATCATTGTTTCAAACATGATGGATTACTTTGACAAACACAACATACTTTGCCCACAGCAACATGGATTCAGGTCAAAACATAGCTGTGAGACACAGCTCATTGGCTTCACACAAGAAATAGCTGACAACCTTGATCAAGGTCAACAAACTGATGTCATAGTCATGGATTTCAGTAAAGCTTTTGACAAAGTAGACCACCACAAACTCATACACAAGCTGAAACACATGGGAGTTCATCCACACATCAGTTCATTGATACAAAACTTTCTCAAAAACAGATCACAACAAGTATTAGTGGAAAACAAGGTATCTGACAGGCTCCCTGTGCTTTCTGGTGTCCCGCAGGGATCGGTCTTAGGTCCATGTCTCTTTCTCGCATACATCAATGACCTACCAGGAAGTGTCAGGAGCCGGGTGCGTCTATTTGCCGACGACACCATAGTTTATTTAACAATTAAATCACAAGCATCTGCACAAACCTTACAAAATGATTTGCACAACCTTGAAATATGGGAAAAAGAATGGTCAATGGAATTCAACCCTGACAAGTGTGAAGTTCTCAGAATACACAGGAAAAAGAAACCGGTCATCTTTCCTTACACCCTACATAACACTAAACTGAAAACCACAGAAAATGCAAAATACTTAGGAGTTACAATAAGTAGCAACCTAAACTGGTCATCCCACATAAACAATATCACAAACAAAGCAAAAAACAGCTTAAGGTTCATCAGACGAAACGTCAAAACACAAAACAAACAACCCAAAGAAGCAGCATACAAAACATATGTAAGACCACAGGTTGAATACTGCTCAACCATATGGCATCCATGGCAAAAATATCTCACACACAGAATAGAAATGGTCCAGAGGTCAGCTGCAAGGTACGTTCATAATGATTACCACTATACAAGCAGTGTAACAAACATGATCAAAGAACTAAAATGGTCAACTTTAGAACAAAGGCGAAACCATGCCAGCCTGGTGATGCTACACAAAATAAAAAACAATCAGGTCAATGTTGATCACAATCACCTTACAAACACAAGAAACAGCAAATTCCTCATTCCACAATCAAAAACACAACATCACATGAACTCATTCTTCCCAAGGACTATACGACTCTGGAACGAATTACCGACCGAGATTAAGGCTACCCCAACTGTGCCAGCTTTTATCAGTGGACTAAACAAGTTTTATAGATTTTAAAGTACTTAAAACAAATGTTAAAGTAAGATCTTCAGTTAAATCTTGTTTTCTTTGTTATTAACTTTTATAATTTTAAATGTTCCTGACATGCGCCTGCCTAGTATAGTCAGTACTGACTTTTGGCAGTATTAAGTTGAAGTTGATGTTGTATCCGAATATTCTTACCCTATTATCAGGAAAACGAGCAAAGCGGTTAAAAAGTAGTTGGTTTGGTAATACAACAAATTGTTAAGGACTCTATTTGCCCATTTCTCGGGATCATTGATGTTTGGTATCTGGAAACGAGCTGACTCCAATAAAAAATCTCCTATTGCTCGCAAAGGTGCCAACTGCACATCAGCCATGTTGACAGTAATTTTCGTTCGCATTAATTTCGAACCAACTCACAGCATGGAACAATAAATCACAAAAGAATAAGGCATAGGGAAGTTGATACCTTAATCTATTGACGTAAATATTTAATGTAAAAAGTACAGAATGTTTTCCTATTTGATTGTTTAAAAGAGAGATAATATTTTAGGTTCGAAAATATTGCGCACGAAACTCTTCTTATATCATTAAGCAAAAGGAAAAAATGAAAGTTTTGTCGTCTTTCAACTTCATATTTTTGGATTAATAATCAAATTGATAATTGCTCTGAAATATAAAATAAGAAAAATATGGTTCCATTCGTTTGATGTATTGCAAAGAAAAATAATTTTTCGTAATGGTGAAGCGGTATTGTACTTAATAATAAGGTGTGAGTAATTTTCAAGTTTCATGCGTGTTTTTTGTTATATGTCCAGTTTGTATTTAAACAAAGCTTTGATTTCTTTTTTAAAGCTACGTAATAGTAACTTATTGAGAAAAAGTATTTCTTCAAAATTTGTCCATTAGTACTAAATACTTACATTATGCAGTCGTCCTTGAAACAATTCGTACCCTCAGCAGACCGGCAAATATGATTCAAAAGAAGTTGCTTCTTTTCTTTCTGTGAAGTTAGGGATCAGGCTCTGGAAAAATAGATTGCCAAAAAGTATTTGGAGTATTGAAGTATTGGCTCTTGAATTTTTCAAGTACAATTGTATTCCTAAAACAGTCAGACAGATAAATTTATTTTTACATTGTGCACCACAGTTTTGTATAATTTGTAGGTTGTTTTAAGAAAAAAAAATGAGTGCAGACTGGCAAGGACGTTGGTGTCATGTACAGAAATTTCTGGAGAGAACTGGGCCATTTGCCCATCCAGACTTTGAACCAAGCAGTGAGGTGTGTAAATGTTTATTATTCTTACATTTAATGAGAAACAAAACATTTTCTTTCATCTTTAAATCATGATTAAAAAAAGAATAACTTTTTTCTACATACCCCTAAAATCTATATCTTGTAATTGAATGGTCTATTCATGCATGTGTCTGGTTTACCTGTTTTGGCAAGTTGGACAATCTGACTGAAGTACATGATCTAACTACTGTTAGATCTGAAGGATTCAGTTCTGTCTTCTCGATAATCTGGATTTCCAGTATTGTTGTTTGTATCCCAGCCAATGAGACTGCAGGTTATGATAGTCTTTAAGGTTTTCCTGTACACACAGTGTGTTAATGTTAAATGTATAATCTTCTATAGCATGTTTAAATCATCTTGAATATTTAAAAATATTTTGCGTTTCTTAGGATAAATGAATCCTCCTTTGATTAATATAAGTATATTAAAGTTTCAGTTTGTATTTTCTAATTGAATTTTAATTAGAATATGTGCAGAGTGACGAAAATATTCAAGTAAACAGCGCTGTTTATTTTGGTATACATGCAGTAAATATCAAAATGCCAAAAGCTACTGGAAATTTTCCCACACATACGATTATCTCAATATTTTACAAGATTTTCTCAGTTAACTGTCATGTTTATGGCTGAAAACAACTGGGTTATTTGGGATCCCAGTTAAATATAGATTTTTCACATGTGTTCAAATGGTTAAAGTTAGAATCTGATTTACCTTCAAAAACTTGAAAGCTGGGCACCGATTGGCTGATAGAAAAGTCATGATAAGGTGACCTTCTTTTGATGAGGATGAGATCCTAATAGCAGAGTGTTATTTAGGAGCTGATTTTAATTAGATTGCATGTTGGATATTCCATAATTCCTACACAAAATTTAATTTCCAGCATTGGCATTATCATTTACCTGCTTAATTATAAATGCACAGTCTATAATCCTGGATTGGTACATGACTGAGGCTACTTTTTTCTGAGTAACCTATTCTTTATAAATGGTTTACCTTTTTCAGCAAGTTTGATATTAATGTTGTACTATGTTATTTTTCTGTTTTCAGACACTGAGTTTCTTACAAGATTCTTGCAAGTTACTCATCATAGGAGCTGGTGGTCTTGGATGTGAACTGTTGAAAGATTTGGTATGTATAAATGCTCATCTGGGACATGAGATTAAGTCAAAGCTGTATAAATTTCACCTTCTTTCCAGTCTTATGCTACCCTCATTAACTAAGTCTGGATGCATCTTCACCATTAACAGCCACATTTTTTATCTTCTGAGCTTAGAAGTATTTCATCAGTAACAAGCTATGACAATGGGGGACATTAGTTGATTATCTACCTTGAATACTCTCTGATATTACTTTGGTCCTTCCATTTGAATTCCTCTGCTTTTATCGCTATTTTCTCTTTTGATATGGTGATAATTAAACCTAATTATTTACATCAGTGGTAGTCAGATTAAACAATAAATTCAGCAATGTTTTGTTAACACCATTATCTTTGTTCTTTGAAAATCCTAACGTTTTATTTAATATATAAGTGACAATTTTCACAACTGAAAGTCAAGACCATCACAGTTAGAAACAAGGATAAAGTCAGAGAATTCCAACTGAAAGGACCAATATGCTATTTGGTCTACCTTTGATGTTATCTGAGTAAGGGAGATCATTTGTTATCAGGAATGTCCCTCATTATGGTCTTAGCTTTTTGTAGGCTTTTAGTTTTTGGTAACACTTCTTTTTATTCTCCAAAGCATAACATAGAAAATGAACATATACATGTACTGGTTTGTGTGTTACGAGGTCAAGTCAGTATTTTAGAAAATTTGAATTTCGGTAACAGTGAGTGCACACTTGGTTGAATTCAATATCTGACAACTGCATCCAGGAATCAGTACTTTGGCTTACTGCTCTAGAGTGTTGTTTTTCCAATACAGATCCAGTCAAGAGGCTTGAAGTTTAATTCCATACAAAGTAGCATTTTAGCTCACCTGGCACAAAGTGCCAATGTGAACTTCTAGTATGCTATTTTGCCCGTCGTCTATCCATCTGTCATCCATTCACATTTTGCTTGTAAACACACTAGAGGCTACAATTCCATTTGGATCTTAATGAAACGGATCAGAATTTTAGCCTCTATCAAATCGCATAAGAGTTTAAAACATAATTACAAGGGGTCATAAACTAGGTCACTGTGTCAAATAATAAAACAAAAACTATAGAAACCACATTTTTATTTAAGATTTTCATGAAACTTGGCCCAAGTATTCATTTCTATGAAACATTGGAGGAATACAAAATTTGGGTCATGCAGGGTGACTGAGTAAAATCATATGAAAACCTTGCTAACACTCATGAGGCTACATGTTTTACCTGTTTTAAAAGAAACTTGGTCAGAATGTTCGTCTTGATAATTTTTTGGAAGATTTTAAAATTGGGTCACATGGGATCAGAAACTAGGTCACCAGGTCAAGTCATAGGGAAACCTTTTTTCTTACAACAGAGGTTAAATTTTTTATCAGATATGAATGGAAAATTAGTAAGAATGTTTGCTGTGATGCATTCTTGGGTTAATTCAAATCTGGGTCACTGTTACGATCACTTATTTCCTACCAAAAATTGGATGTTCATTTTTCACTTGTTCACGAACAAGTAAAATGTAAAAATGCAGTTGTCTGGACCAGCAAATGTATTACTTGAAAAATAGATTTTGGCAACCCTTGTGTTGTCCATCTCTTTCAAATCTTGCAAAAAATAGTGAGCACTTGAAAGACTCAAGAAAATAGTGAGCACTTGAAAGACTCAAGAAAATAGTGAGCACTTGAAAGACTCAAGAAAATAGTGGGCACTTGAAAGACTCAAGAAAATAGTGGGCACTTGAAAGACTCCAGTAAAACTTTGCAAAATACATTCCTCAGATGCCCTTACACAAAACATTTTTTAAGAAATTTTAATAGGTTAAAAAAGATGGCTTCCTGGGTAAAATGTATCCTCCACAAACAAAGTTTAAAGGTGGTGTTACATTCGCTATTTTGGTCAGTATGTCAGTCTCTGCCAGAAGTTGTCCAACAGTGTTAAAGAGTTTCCAGTGAAACTTCACATGTGATCTGCATATAGTGTAGATATGCTGGACATGGTTTTAGCTCACCTGACCAAAAAGGTCAGCTGCAGCTTTTAGTATGCTCTAGATATTTGGTTTGTAGAATCATCTAGTGGACATCTAGCAAGATTGTTCAAATGGTGGCCCCTATGTAAATATTGACCATTCCCAAGGGATCACTTGCATTCATATTGACCTTCATTCTTGGTTTTGATACTACAAGCTTAAAATTTAGACCACATACAGTTTTTGTACAGATTTCAATAACCAACTTTGTTGAACTTGTTCTGTGGCAATGTATTCCTTTGGACCTCATTCCACACATTTCAGGTGAGTGACCGAGGGCCAGTTGGCCCTGTTGTTTCAGATGCATTAGACTTTTAGTTAAAAAACAGGAGTTTATTAAAGTTCTAAAAAGGATTTTACAATGTGCATTGTGTAACCAGTATGCATAAAATTTGCTAACTTTTAACTCTCATTTTTACAAACTTAGCCTAGCTTTGGTGGGAGAGTTTACCTTCTTACCTATGCTTTCAACTGTTATTTTCCAGGCTTTACTTGGTTTCAAGAATATAGATATCATAGACATGGACACTATTGATGTTTCAAATCTTAATCGACAGTTTCTGTTTAGGTAAGGATTAATGGGTCATTTCTTTTTACCCATTGACTTTATAAATAGTACAAAGTGACCAATGCCTTCTGAAGAGGCTTCTTGTTATAGGTCACATGGAATAGTGCAAGTTACAGATATCTCCCAGTTTCCCAGTTCTTGTGACAAGCATTGAAGTTTGAAATGCTAGAAAGGAGTACAGGGCTTGTAAATAGATATAAGACCTTAAGGTAAAGGTGGTTAGTCATTAAAGAATTTAGTGGTGGAACTGATAAATCTATAGTCCCAGGATTATTGATAAGAGTGCATTACCAGAACATGGATTTGTTCTTCATGAAATAAGTTTTATCACTTTTCACAGTGTAATGTAGAGTACTGATGATTACCTATAGCAAACTGCATATGACATCTCTGAATATTCATTTTCTTTAATGCAAATATGAACAACTGTATTGAAAATTACTGGTTTGAACCCAGGAAGCAGTCATCAAGAGGGATTAGTATAAGTCTCAAGAACTTGCCTCCCAGTTGATGTAAAATGAATAAGTTTAAACTTAATTGTACTGAAATTTGTATTAAAAGTCAAGATTTCATGTTAGTGTTTATCACTTCAGAGCAAAAGATGTTGGCAGGCCAAAAGCCGAAGTGGCTGCAGACTTTATTAACACAAGAATTCCTGGAGCTAATGTAACACCGTATCCTTGTCTGTACTTAGGACAAGTATTATATATTCATGGGTTAAAGCACCTTCTGTCTACATGTTTTTGTCTTCACATAGGTGGAAGGTTGTCTGAGGTGTGGATGGGGAGGATGGGTGGTGTAGTAGATGACTGTTGTGACTCTTCGATTAGTATATTTCGCAAATATTCAGTCATTTTCTTCAATATTTTCCTTTCTGTATAAACACATATTGTGTTTCTTTAACATGTCACTATGATGGTATAAGTATGGGTATTGTTTTCTAGGCAAAATAATGTCAGATCAGGTTATACAAAAATTCCAGAAAATGTGCTTACGGGTGGTGACAACATATTCTTCATGTAACATCCCTTCTCTCCCTGTAGTATGTTTTAATAGAAACATAAGATGTTAAACCTCAAACTCAGTTTTAAAGAAAATGATCAGTTCCGTTTTATTTATAGAATCATATTTTGAATGTATTCACGATATTATAACACCTGAATATTCAAGAACTGTCACCAGTTGCCTACATTGCACATATGGAACAAATAAGTAATTTAATTTTTGAGGTGCCAGCTAAAAGAGGCATTTTAAGTGCATTATTGACTTTTGATTTATGTTTCTTTCATACACCAATATTGCCCAACATTTAAACTGAGGAATATTGAAGTTGGGATCTTATGTCATTGTAGGTATTGATCTTAACATTTTTCTCAGTCATTATGCTAAAATACAAGATTATGATGAAACTTTCTACAGTAGTGAGTATAATCACTTTAGTACATTTCAAGTTTTTTTTCTATGATATCACTTTAACTGAGTTAAAGTTATACTAGACTTGAGAAGTACTATCTCTTGTCATTGTGATGTGATTTGGTTGTTCCATACAGTGGGGAGATTGTTTGTTTGTCTTAAACATATGTTTATGTAATATCTTGATAGGATTTCAGAATTAATCCAAACACAACTCTTCCCTAGTCAGTCGGTTGGTCTATTGATTGATCAATCAATCAATCAATAAGTTGATCAGTTACATGGTAAAAAGTTTTTAAGTGTGGTTTTCATGTAGCTTAGATTATGCAGTTTCTGATTTTGGCTGTTTTTTGATATCCCAGACAGTTCAGCTGCCAATACTTTAATAAAGGGAATGAAGGGACTTGTTCATGTCCCATGCATAGTAGTAACTATTCTCTGTAATATTTTCCAGGTTTCCATATAGTTGTTTGTGGTCTAGATTCTATTGTTGCCAGGAGATGGATAAATGGTATGCTGGTAAGTACTGGTGTCAAACATACTCTTTCCTAATGCCTCACTTACCATTTCATGTGGTCTTCTCAGAATCAGTGGAATTAATTTGAAGAATTTTATTTGAAACGACTAAAATGATCCTGTTTAACCCTAAGCCACAAGTTTTTGCTCTCAGTTTCCGCTAAAGTTGTTTTAGCTCAGGTCACTGTATTAGAAAGACTGTAGATAGAAACACCACAGTTTTAACTCTGCCCATTTCATGTAGTGGTCTCTTAAGAAGTCTTCTTTTAAATAAATCCTATCATACAATGGGTGTATTACAAAACAGCAAAATTTCGAATCAAAATCAAATTATGATTTTCTGCCAGTTAACAACTAATTCTTTGCAGTTTCTTGAATTTTGTGTGTAAAAATTAACGGAAATTTGATTATTGATTTGATTTTACATAATGAGTATGTGTAATAATATAAAGTGTGTATAATGATACTAAGGTTAGTATTTACTTTGGTAGGTGAGCTTGTTACAATACGAGGACGGAGAACTGAAACAGGAGACTATAATACCAATGGTAGATGGTGGCACCGAGGGTTTTAAAGGCAATGCTAGAGTCGTATTACCTGGAATGACGGCATGTATAGAGTGTACACTGGACCTTTATCCTCCGCAGGTTGGTGCAAAGTCCATGGTCGAGTTGTTAAAATCAAAGGCTTCAAGTCAATTCACCTATCACTGATTTATGGTCATTGGTTTGAGCACCACTCCTGACCATTACTGTTTACATGTAATCTATGTGAAAATGTTTGTAGTTTTTGTATAGAGAATGGGAGTCTTGTATTAGTATAGTTTGATAGGTAAACTGTCAGCATGATATTAGTTTTACTGTTAGAGGGCATTTAACCCTGTTAAACCAAATTAGTCTGGAAGATAATTGTTTCTTTTTTCATTAAAGAGACTCTGCCTTACTCATATGGTGTAAATGGGTTATGAAACATTTGTAAAGAAAGTGGTTAATGAAAGAACTTGTACTCCGAGATGAAGGCCCTGAGTTTACAGTTTAGCTGAAGCAGTTTCATCCTTATCTAATAGTCAAAGTTGGGTTCATAAAAAAAGTTATTTTGGCAGAAGGGTCTGTAGAGTTCATACTGCTATCTTGTCACTGGAGAAAATGCTGAAATGGACATTCACATTAACTGACACAAGAAAACATGTTTTGAAAGGCTTCAGGTAACATTTGCATAACATGATATTGATCTCATTGTTAAAGGCAAATGTCAATGTCTGTGGCTTCGATCTGAAATTAATTTTCATATTTCTTTAATTGTTTTAGGTAAATTTTCCACTGTGCACTATAGCCCATACTCCCAGGCTGCCAGAACATTGTATAGAATATGTCAGAATATTGCTGTGGCCAAAGGAAGAACCATTTGGAGGTATGGACTCTCTGATCAGATTGTTTTGTTTCTCACTAAATTAAATCACTAAATTTGTTTTAAAAAGCTCTGGCCTTTTGATAGTATGGACTGTATCATGCATCACAGGTGTATTAAGTGCAAATTACTGAATATCAAACAGTGTAGACCATAGTCAGACTGCCTGGATCTACAGGCCAGTCATGGTCTGAGTTGGTTGCCAAGGCAATATTAGTTGCTTCCAGCTGGATAAAATATGAAGAAAGTGTGCAGACTAAAACATTAGGCATGTTCAACCAGTATTGATAAAATCCAGTTTGCTCATTTATACAGTTTGATTTGAATCCATTACATAACCTAACATACATATATATTGAGAACTTGTGTAAAAAATGTTTTCCAGAGTAATAATTTCTCTTTCTTCTTTTTTTCTAAAACAAAGACATGAACATTATTGTATTAAAAGGGGTTTTAAAGGTTTTTGTTGTAATTTATATGAATTGGAAAAAATAGACCAAATTGAATGTTTGTCATTTTATGTTTTAAAAGAAAAATGTAAATGTCCTACTTCAAATATGGAAGGTAGTCAAATGGACTTTGTGTTTATATGCATTGATGGATTTGTAAGGGTACTGGCAGGTAAATCATTATAATACATTGCTGTTGAAGAGTCAAAGGTTAGGACCATGACTTCATCTATGACATCACTTTGGTAGAAAAATGGCAGTTCCTTTCATAAGTTAGATCTTATTGATACCTCCAGGGGATGTTTCACTTCAGTGCTGTTCTAAATGACAATATGAAAACTAGAACAAAATTTAGAGAAATTTTTAGTCACTTTAAAGTATTTGAAAGCTCCATTTAATCTTTATCTTGTTTATCTTACAGAGGGTGTAGCTATTGATGGAGATGATCCAAAACATGTGAAATGGATTATGGATAAATCTGTAGAGAGAGCTAATGAGTTCAATATCACTGGGATAAATTACAGGCTGACCCAAGGTAAAATTGAAAGGCATGAAATGTTATATAATTTTTAAATGGAGACTGTTCTTGAAGCTAACATTAGAAATAAATTCTTTTGTATGCTTACCAAAGTTAGAACTGCACAATTTTAACAGTTTGTTCAAATTGAATTAAGACTCCGGGTGAAAAAAAACAATACCTGAATATGGCCAACATCCTTGACATTTTGATAAATTGAACTGGACAGTTTTAAGTTTAAATTGGAAAATATGCAAATTGAGGATTAAATTGGTAAGTATTTTAACTGCATATAAATAATGGTGATACAATAGTTTCACACTACCTGGTAAACCCTCAGTTTATACATTGAGATACGGTTTTATTACAGGTGTCGTAAAAAGAATTATTCCGGCTGTGGCCTCAACAAATGCTGTTATAGCAGGTAGGGAATTCTCAGACTTTTCCTTAGTGTTGGTTTGTAGTTGTTGGTCTTTACGCTTTTTGTGTCAGTTCAGACATAACAAAATATTTGCAACAGGTGGGATTGAATTCTCAGAGCTGAATAAGAGGGTTGCTTATTACCTCTAGATGAACCTGTTTAAATCCACTGTGTTAAAGTTCAAGGTTAATACAACTGAAATGTAGCTGTTCAAATAACAAAGAATGGTTTGTTGTATGTACCCTTAATGTAAAAGTTAAAGTTCTTTTTGCGAGCCACACATATCACAGAATAGATGTTTCACTTAACCTTTCTGGTCATATTTATCATTCCAACTGATTGGATTTTGAGAATGCTTCAAATTTTGTAGTAACCGAGGAATTCAGCTAGACAAAATGCCAATGTGTTCATTTCATTATAGATAAATACAATTCCTGTATTGCAAGTAATGAGTAAAAGCCGAAAAAAAGAATATCTAATATCTGAATGGAAGAATACAAAGTAACATCATTGATTGTTTTATTTTGTCAATAACTATAATTGCAACCTTGATGAATAAAGTTGAAATTATGGTAATTACATCTGGCTACAGTTAATAACTTGTGGTTTTCTGGTATATTGGTTGAGGTCACTGACTTGTAAGTTCAAAACCTCTCACTGAATGAAAGTCACAAGTTTGAGGCCAGCTTCAAACCATGACCATGATGGGGGTTAGTACTGGTGCTTAATACTTGGATTGATGGCTAGGTGAACAGTCGGCTTATGACAAAAACTGTTAGGATGGCTTTAAACTCCAGCTAAACCAGATCAGTATCTTGTTTATTTCTATATGATGGTATTAACTTTCTACTTCACAGCTGCTTGTGCCACAGAAGTCTTTAAAATAGCTACAAGGTAAACACAGTCTCCTTACAATTATTTGCCATAGTTAGGGCCACTCAAGTAAAATATATTCCCACCCCAGGAAGGTAAAAAGAAAGAAATTCATCAGGGGTGGTCTTTTTCTTTTTTTGTATGGTGGGGTGGGGGTTCTTGTCAAAGAAACTTATAAAGAGGGTTGGTCCATTTTGAAAGTGCCTTCCTGGGATGGGATATAAGTTTTACTTAATTGGCCCATACTAAAATTTTCATTCTCTTTTTTCCTTGTCCTTGGCATCACTTCAGCAAATATTTCTTTTTGATATGATGAATTTATGATAATGAGCCAAACTCCAAATACATATATGTATTACACAGTATTGTTAAGGTCAAGATTTTCATTTTTGTTACCATTGATTTTTGTATACCTTTATTTGTTGGAAGAAGGTGACTGACATTCTATGAAAACAAACTACATTATTCTGCTTAATTACTTTTCGGTGACAAAATATTTGAACTCTTAAAAACTCATTAGATTGTCTGAAGAGAAAGATTTGGATTGTGTTGACATCAACTTCAGTTATTTAATTGTCAATTTCACTCTGTGTATATGTAAATTCTATGTGTAATTTCAGTTGTTGTATGCCACTGAACAATTACATGAACTTCAATGATACAGAAGGAATATACACATACACATTTGAAGCTGAAAGAAAGGTACATGTATACACTGTTAATCTTTGCCTTAAGTACAAAGTCCTTGCTGTATTGTTTGGACCCATTTTTCACTGTAGATAGCAAAACTTTTCATTTTAAGTGGGAAGGTATTTATTTAAATGGAAAGTTTTACTGCTAGTGATTTTAACCTTGACCCTGCTAAATTTCTAAAATGACCTGCCAAACAGGGCCAACGCTGATATTTTAGGGTACCATAAAACTACCATTTAACATTTAAAAGGGGGTAAGTTTGTTCTGGTTGCAAAGACAAAATCATAGACCACCAGTGGCATGTTTGGATTGCTGATAATTTGCTAAAGTGGTTTTCAGACCTTTTGCAGTTAGTTTCCTTATGAGAACATTCCTGGGAAAATCAAATTTTTTATTCATCTTTTTGAACAGGATGATTGTATGGCTTGTAGTAAAATACCAAAGTCCTTGACCTTCTCGGAGTCAGACAAACTGCAAGATATTATAAACTTTCTCCAAGAAAGTGCAGAATAGTAAGTGGTGAATCTTTTATTTATAGGAATTCAATGTATGCATTATCAGAGCATTCTTAAAGATATGCTTTAAAGTATAAACATCTGTTATTTTTATTTAGTTCGTAAGGAATAATAATATGATATGAAATTTATAACAATTTAGTGATTTAACATGTACAAGAAATTTTAAGATGAAATCATCACTGAAAAAAGAAAAGTACTTCAGGAAAAGTCAACTTTTTTCAATGCCAGACTTTGCAAGCTACCAAATACTGCATCTGATATTTTTGGGAAACCTAAAACAAGCAATCATTATATTTAAATGGAATGAAACAAACAACAACATCCAAAATGCATCAGCCAGAGAAATGGCTTTTAACATCTCAAAATGAACATCTCTTAGGGTACCTTTGAAGTTTTTTATATCTTATTTACAGGTAAGAAATCTTGCTCATCAGGTAATTTGTTTATTGCTGAAGTTCTTTTTTTTACAGTCAGATGAAATCTCCAGGTTTGACAGCCAGTGTTGGTGGTAAGAATAAGACATTGTATATGCCAACAGTAAAATCAATTGAAGAAAAAACTCGAGAAAATCTCAGGAAAACTCTAGGAGGTAGGCAGCATTTTTCACATTCATTTATAAGCAGTAAGTTTATACTACTTTTACTGATAACATATTCAGGCTTACAGTTGGGGCATAATTTTCAAATCTGGTTGTATTTACCAAGACTGAAACTAGCTTTTTTTAAAATTCAAACATCAGATAAGGAGAAATTCCATACCTGAAACTTGGCCAGATGTGTAAACTATATGTAACAAGCCAGATGATGAGCCAGTCTTCAACGAGTGGAAAAAATAGAAAAATGATCAACTGCTACAGTCACATTAGGCTAAAAAAAAGTGGTTGAAACCTCTTGTACATCAGTCCTCTTTCTAACAGTCATCAGTTGTAACAGCAATTCTTAAAAGTATGCACCAGTTTGTCATGTCTTGTATTCATCTGGTGCAACAAAATTAGACTTAATTATGCCTTGAAAACAAACTACTTAAAAACTAGACCTTGGTCATTTTCATGGGTAAGTAGTTAAATTACCACTGTTAATCTAATTATATCATTTGCCTCCAGACCTGAATTTGTATTTTTATTTGCATTTTCACTTCAGAACTGGGTCTAGTGAATGGACAAGAGCTCTATGTGGCAGATCCAACTACACCAATGACAGTAACATTCAAATTAAGTCTTGGATCAAACATGGAGTAATGGGATATGTTCAAGTACAACAGTAACCTATCACACTCAACAAGCAATATGCTGCCAAACGGAAAGATGTTTCAGTCTGTTCTTCAAAATTAGATTTCAGATGATAGATTTTCATCACACTACACTTGTAAAAAGTTAACAATAGGATAACTTTTTATCAGTTGCACTTCTGTGTGGGAAAGAACTTTTGGAAAATATATTTTCAATCGCATGGTTTCTTCACTCAATATGCTAGGTACCAAGACAAATCATACCTCTCCATCTTTGAACTTTTTCAGACCACTTGTCCATGTAGATGGGATTAAACACATGTCTAAAACAGATTTCACTTGTTCTAGTTTTTCAGTTTGGCTTGTTCTTTTTGGATTGGTCTGATAATTGCATGAATAAGTCAGTAGTTTGAGATTTCAAAAGATCTAAAATGGATTGTACTCTCTGCCAGTTTTGGACATTCTGTTTCAGGATTAATGGACAAATACAACTGAGAAATACATTTAAATGGCAGATTTATTAGGCAGTAAATTTGAAGACTGACCTCCAGTCTGTGTGGTATTTAACCAAGTGCTGTTTTTTACACTTTCTAAAAATAACATTTAGCCTCATTGTTTCAGTAATTATCTTTCATGGAAATTTTCGTTTCAACATGTATAATACATATTATAACAGATATTATCATAACTTAGATGGCCGAAGTCACATGAAATTGCTTATCTGTAAGAGCAAAGTGCAATAAATGTGTTACTTTGGGTACAACGTCATTGTATATTATGTGTCTCTGTGATATTGTATGTGCTTTTTGTAAAGATTGTAATAAATTCTTAACACAAGTAATAAGAGTAATAATTATTATGTAATTTCTCTTGGTGTCAAAGTATTCAGATAAGCAGTCAAATTTTTGGAACTTGTTATAAAGGTGGGTTATGGTGACAGTTGTGACCTATAGTCCTTAGCACATACTTATTCACTAGGTGGGGGTCACTTTGAAAGAGAAACACTAGACAGTTAGACCAGTTGAGATACAATTACCTAGATGACCTTAAAACCATTACAACAATAGTGAATACTAGCCTCTAATTCAGTTATGGTCTGTACTAAAATCTTTGAAACAACACTCGACATAAGCATTTCTGTGAAAGGTTGATTCAAAAAGCCATTGACCATAAACTGTCGAAGTTTATTACAAGCATTATTTTTGTTTCATGTTCACATGTATTGAGGTTTTATATGACACAGAAATTGAATCTAGTATTATAGAAGCCTTTGTTTGTGATGAAGATCTTGAGGACATTTCACTATACCAAAGCAGTATTTTATCTTTAAGCTCAATTTATGAAGAGCATTTTACTGGAAAGGATTGGAAAAGAAAAAAATGTAGGTATGTTTGAACATCACTTCATGACATCAAATAGATATAGATATTTGTGAATATACTTATGAAGTCCTGCTTGAGAAAAAATCAAACAACCTTCAAGATTTACTGAAACTGAAGAATTTCACCGAAGCAAATATCAAAACAGAAGGCGAAAACCTGAACTAATAGAAAACTAGATGTTTTTTGTGAAAAACGCATGTCTCCCCCTGCACCCGATTGAAGGAAGGCCAAGGAAAAAATATTACCTTTCTGAAACAGATGCCTCTGTCATTTATAATGGTATAAGTAAGAACATTATATATATATACATATCATTATATCATTATATATATACAATGAAGTTTGAATGCTCTGGGTGAAATAGAACTCCAGTTATTGAGAGGAAACGGTTTATACTTTTCGGGCCCCTGTGACCTTGACCTTTGACTTAATGACCCTAAAATCAAAAGGGTTCTTGTACTCAGTAAGGGCAATCATCCTATGAAGTTTGAAGGCTCTGGGTGCAATAGAACTCCAGTAATTGAGCTGAAACAGTTTTCACTCTTCAGGCCCCTGTGACCTTGCCCTTTGACCTACTGACCCCCAACTCAATAGGGTTCTTCTACTCAATAAGGGCAATCATCCTATAAAATTTGAAGGCTCTGGGTGAAATAGAACTTCAGTTATTGAGCCGAAATGGTTAACACTCTTCGGGCCCCTGTGACCTTGACCTTTGACCTAATAACCCCAAAATCAATAGGGTTCTTCTACTCAAAAAGGGCAATCAACCTCTGAAGTTTGAAGGTTCTGGGTCAAACGGTACTCTAGTTATCGATCAGAAACGAAGTGTGACAGACGGACAAGGCAAAAACAATTTGTCTCCCCCAGAGCATAGCAAAGCAAGATATTCGCATATACCTCGAATCTTAGAAGATGATTTGTTTTTAAACAAGAGCCATGTTACACATGGTTAATCCCCCCGCCAGGAAGAAGCTACCTGAAGGTTGTACTTTCAAACACTCAATGTAATAATGTTTGAAGAAAATCCCACAAAAAATAGGCAAGGTAGATTTATTGTTCTTGCAAACTGCACTTCCTACCAATGTGCTATGTCAGTGTATTAAGTTTGAAGAAAATTGCTCAAGCACTTTTTGAGTTATGCTTCGGACAAAGTTTTTCAATTAAATCTGATAAAGGGGAATTATTCTAAAAGAAGGCAAGGTAGAGTTATTATTCTTACACACTGCACCTCCTCCAAATGTGCTCTTTCAGTATATGAAGTTTGAAGAAAATCACTCAAGTACTTTTGGAGTTATGCTCCCGACAAAACTGGAATGGACGCACGCATGGACGGACAGAGACCATTTCTAATATCCCCTCCTCCTTTCGCGGGGATAATAAGTTCAAGAATTCAAGAATTAGATAAACATGTATATGCTGGGATTTTTAAAATGTAAACAAGTAAATCTGATAAAGGGGAATAACTCTAAAAAATAGGCAAGGTAGAGTTATTGGACATGCACACTGCACTACCTACCAATGTGCTCTGTCAGTGTATGAAATTTGAATAAAATCCCTCAAGTAGTTTTGGAGTTATGCTCCGGACAAAATTTATTAAGTAACTAGAAATGGTTTTTGATTGAACAAAAACATATGTCTCCCCCCAGCCAGTTGCTGCAGGCAGTATTGAATCAGACGATTGTAAAATTTGACATTTAACCTCTAAGTGTGACCTTGACCTTGAGACACCACACCCGCAAAGTGGGTTCTGCATGTCGCCTTGATGAGGTAAACATCTGACCCAAGTTTCATAAAAATCCTTCAAGGGCTTTGGAAGATACAGAGCGGACATGATTTTGTGGCATTTGACATTTAACCTCCAAGTGTGACCTTGAGACACACACCCGCAAAGTGGGTTCTGCATGTCACCTTGATGAGGTGAACATCTGACCCAAGTTTCATAAAAATCCTTCAAGGGCTTTGGAAGATACAGAGCTGACACGATTTTGTGACGGACAGACGGACGGACAGAAAGAAAACCGGGGAAAAACAATACGTCTCCGCCGATGAGGTGAACATCTGACCCAAGTTTCATAAAAATCCTTCAAGGGCTTTTGAAGATATAGAGCGGACACGATTTTGTGGCATTTGACATTTAGCCTCCAAGTGTGACTTGACCTTCGGACACCACACCCGCAAAGTGGGTTCTGCACGTCACCTTGATGAGGTGAACATCTGACCCAAGTTTCATAAAATCCTTCAAGGGCTTTTGAAGACACAGAGCGGACACGATTTTGTGGCATTTGACATTTAACCTCCAAGTGTGACCTTGACGTTGAGACACCACACCCGCAAAGTGGGTTCTGCACGTCGTCTTGATGAAGTGAACATCTGACCCAAGTTTCATAAAAATCCTTCAAGGGCTTTGGAAGATACAGAGCGGACACGATTTTGTGACGGACAGACGGACGGACGGACGGACAACCAGGGGAAAAACAATATATCTCCCCCATTTTTGGGGGGAGACATAATTCTGATAAAGGGAATAACTCTTAAAATAGGCAAGGTAGAGTTATTGTTCTTGCACACTGCACTACCTACCAATGTGCTCTGTCAGTGTATGAAGTTTGAATAAAATCCCTCAAGTAGTTTTAGAGTTATGCTCTGGACAAAATTTATCAAGTAATTCTGATAAAGGGGAATAACTCTAAAAATAGGCAAGGTAGAGTTATTGGACTTGCACACTGCACTACCTACCAATGTGCTCTGTCAGTGTAAGAAGTTTGAATAAAATCCCTCTAGCAGTTTTGGAGTTATGCTCCGGACAAAATTTATCAAGTAAATTTGATAAAGGGGAATAACTCTAAAAAAAGGCAAGGTAGAGTTATTGGACTTGCACACTGCACTACCTACCAATGTGTTCTGTCAGTGTATGAAGTTTGAATAAAATCCCTCAAGTAGTTTTGGAGTTATGCTCCGGACAAAATTGTTTCGGACGGACGCACGGACACACGGACGGACGAAGGGCATTCCTAAAATCCCCTCCGCCTTTGGCGGGGGGATAAAAAAAGCATTGCAGAAACTGCACAGTCCCCAGAAATTATATGTGTTGACTGTGTTTCCTCATGCCGCCACCCTGCAGCCATAAATGTTTATATTGAAACAAATTCAAATGATCTGGAAGAAAACAATGATATTGCAAAACTGTGCATTGGGTTGCTCAAAATGCACATGGACGATATGATACAGATGATCTTAATAATATTGCAGATTTAGATATTGAAGATATATCTGCAGTTAGAGGCACCTTTAAAAATGAGTCAAGTCCAATACAGAATTCAGTATTAGATTCATCAGTGACTGAAAGTGAAGATTATTGAAGTGGCAGGTTATATAAAGCTCTATAAAAAGAAAATGAAATGAACAATTTCATACACACTCTTGGTTTTGAGTCGCATAGACCACCTTAAATGATAACTAGGCAACCTCCATCAGCGACTGGAATCAAAGCTGCTAGTTGTTTTAGATGACAGTCTCATCAAGACAGATCTTGAAGGTCGGAAAAGCAGTATGAAAATATCATTTGCACATGACAACAAAATTGGAGCAAATTCATTTGAACCAGAAAAAGAAACAGAAGTACCATCATTTTCTTGCAGAATTTCCTATCTTGCATCTGAGAAAATCTAAGATTACAATTCTTATAAGTGCATATAAAGATGCTGGCCAACTTGACATGTTCAGATATACGAGAGGTGATGAATTTTCAGAATGGAAAAAGCTACTGACAGTGGAGCACATTGACATTGCGCCAAAATACACCAGGTGTCTAACTGCAGGGTTTCAACTTGCATTTATCTGCAAATTCCTTCAGAGCCCCACCTCTGCAGAACAAGATATCAAATCAATTATTTCAATGCAGATTTCTGAAGAATTGGGCCGGACTACCATGATTTCATGAAAAAAGGTGAAAATAACAATGGCACATTTGCTCTGCATGTTGAAATTATGCGTCACTGTGAAGCGATATGTGCAGAACGACTAGAAGGAGCAGAAGAATACTCTCTACTTCCTACAGCTGAAGAACCAAAGAAAAGCTGCTGCATACATGTCGCGTGCACTTTCTTTGACTTTTGTTAATGTTATTATGCCAGCTAAATTTTGACATGATTATCTAAGCTTTGCTAAAACGAAACAAAAACAATTCACTTCCTGAAAGAAAAGTGATTTCATAATGTGTTATTTGTTGTTAACAATGATTTTCTGGGACCTTTAGTCTCAATGGCCTACATCTTTGAAAATTCATTTTGAAGCAATGAATTTGTAATCCTTATAGTTCAGTTACTTTAGGTTGTGAGGGATGGGTTGTGGCATCCAATGGGTTGTGGCGGATGCAGAAAGAGATACTGATACAGAAAGATACAGATACATTCCACTCCTAAGACATTTGGTTCCTTTTCATGGTCAATGTCTAGCACCGACTCATCAAATCACAGTTTAATGTATCAGCCAAAACGCAATCATTTTAGTTAGTTGAGAAGCTGGTGATTGAACCTTCGACTGGATTACTTATCCAGCACAATACCACTTGACAACTGTTAAGGAAGGCCACTGTAGCCTTAAACTCTGTATAGATTTCATTAGCGGCCATGAAGTAAATGACAGAAAGCCACGAACAAATGTTTAACTTATTTGTTTGTTATTTTTGTCTTTATGCTGGTTTTCTGTAATAGTCTTCATTGCCTTATCTTTATGATCAGTATTACATATATTGTGAGAGCAAAATGGCAAATAAATGAATGATTGAATTTGTTTCATACCATGGCCATTTGACTGTTAATGCTAACACACATTTATTAAAACTGGACTTTTCCCTATTCCAAATAGAGGGATGATTGCGAAAGCAAAATGTGTGCCTCAACATGAAACCTTAACCTCCTTTACAGCCAACAGTCTTTTGGCACTTTTAATGCCTTGATCAACATTTTCCTTTCTTCAAGTTTAAGGAAAACTAGATTGGGACCGCGCAATCACGGGATAAGAGTCATACGAGTATTGGCTACACATGTAGCAGGCTGGTTTTTGCATTTGGCTTCTTTGCAAGCACTGTCTCACAGGAGTGAGCAAATAAGAGATAGAGTTACGGAAGGAACACAAGTCTTTGCAAACAGATCCTTGGTGTATAAAGAACTGCTATTTGCGTGGCTTGTTTCTTGAACAAGGGCAGTTTCAAAAAGTGTCCACCAGATTTCACTGGATGTTATATGCAGTGTACTTAATAGCTTCCTACAATATTTATGAGCCACTATGTTAGTTTTATTTTCTTTTCCAGTATTTTTGCACATTGCAATGTATCCGAGTGTGGTTGTGTGGGAGTTAGGACAGGGATCTCACAAAATCTCAATGTTGACCAGGTGTGCAATCATTCGACTAAATTTTATCAACTTTTTACTTAGAGAATATTTGAAATTCTTGTTACATACATAAGCAAACAGGCACCATATTCTACCAAAAGCTAGTCTCTTCTAAGAGTATGTTTAGTTTATATATATATATGTAACAAAAGATTCATCATACTATCTCACATCTACATTAAGGAAGTTCCTGCTTAAAGATTAGTTTGTTTTGCTCTTTCCAACATACCTTCTTTAATTTCCGTCAGGAAATTAAAACAGTATACAACAAATGGATTCATATTAAACACTTCATGTCACAGTCTGGCAGATAACAATAATCTACTTGGCTTGATGACAGTGCTACTTCAAAATAAATATATCCTATCTGTGAAAAAAAAAAAAACGAAAAAAAATTATGAAATTGTTTTCAACTTTATAAGGACTTTTTTTGGAAACTACTCTTAAGAGTTAAACTCACATCAAGTAATTGTTCATTGTCACTACAAGTAGGTGTTGAAAGTAAACTGGATTGGAAAAGGACTAGCCATTTTATCATCAACTTTTATAAAATCTGAATAATAATAGTTCTTACATCACATATTTATATATTTATATACTACTCAAAATTTGATAGGGATCACTTATAAGAATGTGTATATTTACTACATAAGGTTGAAAGGTTACATTTTTTGTTGTGATTCTGAAAATATGTTCATAAGACAACAGTTTGGTACCAAGAAACAAGAGAGCCATGATGGCCCTGTATTGCTCACCTGAGTAGGACTGCTTTTAACAAAGTTGCTATGGACCTGGTTAATTGACCCCAGATGACCCATATTCGAACCTGACCTAGAAATTATTGAAACAATCTCTTTGATAAATTTCAAGGTTATTTGTACTGAAAATGTTACCTCTAGAGTGTTAACAAGGTTTTTCCATATTTGGGCCCTATGACCTAGTTTTTTAACCTAGATGTCCCATATTCGAACTTGAGCTAGAAATTATCGAAACAATCTCTCTGACAAATTTCCAGGACATTTGGACTTAAAATGTAGCCTCTAGAGTTTTTACAAAGTTTTTTCGATATTTGGGCTCTGTGACCTAGATGTTTCGACTACAGATGACCCATATTCAAACTTGAGCTAGAAACCATAGAATTAAGCTTTCTGACAAATTTCAAGGTTATTTGGAATTAAAATGTTACCTCTAGAGTGTTAACAAGATTTTTTTTTTCATATTTGGACTCTGTGACCTAGTTTGTGATCCCAGATGACCCATATTTGAACTTTTGCTAGAAATCTTTGAAGCAACCTTTCTGACAAATTTCCAGATTATTTGGGCTGAAAATGTAACCTCTAGAGTGTTAACAAGATGTTTCTATTTTTAGGCTATGTGACCTAGTTTTTGAACCCAGATGACCTATAATCGAACTTAAGCTAGAAATCATAGAAGCAACCTTTCTGACAAATTTTCAGATTATTTGGGCTGAAAATGTAACCTCTAGAGTGTTAACAAGGTTTTTCAATATTTGGGCTCTGTGACCTAGTTTTTGACCCCAGATGACCCATATTTCAACTTGACCTAGAATTGGTCAAAGCAACCTGACAAATTTCCAGATTATCTGGGCTGAAAATGTAACCTCTAGAGTGTTAACAAGGTTTTTCAATATTTGGGCTCTGTGACCTAGTTTTTGACCCCAGATGACCCATATTTCAACTTGACTTAGAAATCGTCAAAGCAACCTTTCTGACAAATTTCCAGATTATCTGGGCTGAAAATGTAACCTCGAGTGTTAACTAGATTTTTCTGTTTTTGGGCTCCGTGACCTAGTTTTTGAACCCAGATGACCCATATTTGAACTTGAGCTAGAAACCATTGATAGAACCTTTCTGACAAATTTCCAGGATATTTGGACTAAAAAAGTAGCCTCTAGAGTGTTAACAAGGTTTTTCTATTTTTGGGCTCTGTGACCTAGTTTTCCAACCCTGATAACCCATGTTTGAACTCATCCGAGATATTAATGAGACAAACATCCTGACCAAGTTTCATGACAATTGAGGCAAAAATGTGACCACTAGAGTGTTAACAAACTAATTGTTAACGGACGGACGGTCGACAGACAAAAGGTGATCAGAAAAAGGTGAGCTAATGAGTAAGTCTGTAAACCATTGAAGCGTGACAGACGCTGAGCCGTGGGAGGGGCACGAATTTGGGATAACACAGACAGGAGATGAAATGGAACTTTTAGGAAAATCAAGTCTATGGCCTGAATTTTGCTTTAATATCGCGTGTGGTGTCCTTTTGCTTGGATAACTGCTCTGCACCGCCTTCTCATGCTGCTAATGAGTCTCTGGATGCCTTGTTGTGGGAGTCGAGTCCTCTCATCCAGAAGGGCCTGCTGTAGCCCAGGGACTGTGGTTGGCTGGACTGGGCGAGCAGATATTGCAGTCTGCAGCATGTCCCAGGCATGCTCTATCGAATTGAGGTCTGGAGACCTTGCTGGCCAGTCCATTTTCTCTATGGCTGCTGCCTCCAGGTACTCGTCGGTGACCCTTGCCCTGTGAGGCCGGGCGTTGTCCTCCATTAAAATGAACCCAGGGCTTATAGCACCAGCGTAGAGGCGAAAGTACACATCTAAGATTTCATTGATGTATCGTACAGCCGTCGATGTGCCGTTTTGAACAATGTGCAGGTCTGTTCTTGTGCATGCAAATGCCCACCCACACCATGACCGAGCCCCCGCCATGACGGTCATGGGTAGCAACACATACGGGTGCCAAACACTCATTGGCGGATCTCCATACCCGCACTCGCCTATCAGTGAAGTCCACACAAAATCTAGACTCATCAGTGAATAGCACTGGGGTCCAGTCATGCAGCTTCCATCTGGCGTGATCGGGGGCCCATTGAAAACGTGCCTGGTTTTGGTTTCGGGTCAATGGGATTCGGATTGCTGGCCTTCTAGCCCTCATGCCAGCTGTATAAAGACGGTTCCTGATGGTTTGAGTGGAAATTATTACATCAGTGGCATTCTAGAAGTCATTTTGGAGGGCAGTAGTGGTAACAAAGCGCTGATGTCGCACTTGAACGACAAAAAACCAGTCCTCATGCTGAGTTGTGGATCTCTGACGCCCTCCGCCATGCCTATGCGTGATATGCCCTTAAGTTTGAAACCGTCACCACATCCTGGCAACGGTGCTCTGGGACACACCATGGACACCTTCCATGTGCCGTTGGGAACGCCTAGCCTTGAGCATCCCGACCCCCTATTCATCTCCTCATTGTCAATACGCCGTCTTTGCTGTAGATTTGCCATGACCAGTGCTAGGTTCGATATAAACGTTACCATGCACAAGCGAAGTCTGAATAAAATGGATGTGTACCTGAAGGTACATGCCCGCGGTGCACCACTTTTCCAGTGGTATCACTTTTCCTGTGCACCTTGAGCCACGTACAGGTAAACAATCAAAATCTGCTGGACAGGTCGACTTTGCCATATGAATAAACTACATGTATGAGAAAAAATCAGTTATCTTGAGGTTATCATTAAAAAGATACTAAAGAAATAAAAAGTGATTCCTTTTAAATTTTGAGTAGTATATATAAAAGAATGCCATCTACAGGTCATGAACAATGTCCCGTACAAATCTGTGGACTGTAGGCTAAAGCGATCTCCATTTCTTGACTGGACCGTCTGGTCTACTGACAGATGATATGTGCAAAACAATAAACCACCTCATCTTGAAAGGGGACATAATTACATTCTCCTATCAACAGCCTGCTCAGTACAAGGTCTACTCTACCACTCGGGCATTTGGTCAGTGAGTGACCTTCACCAGTGACAACTTAAAACTGACCAATTAGAAGTATCAAACACAGAGACTGACTTCTTTGTACAGAGGTTTATTTAGCAACAGGTACAGTTTAAGACCTTGGTCTTTCTTTCTTTCCTCTGAAGAGTGCCCAAAGTGACACGTTGGCAACTTTGACGATCTTGAAACGGACACCAGGGATATCTCCTACAGCATGACCTTTTCTACCAAATCCAGCCACCAACACTTCATCGTTTTCCTGAAATTCATCAAACAAAGATAAACTCTCCCCTAACAGGTTACAATCAAGCAAAGTAGGTGCTTCTGAGACCCTTAAAACATGATCGGGCCAAATAGGACAACCAATCTTGATGCTGATGTACTATACACTTTCTAAAAGCATTTTGTAGTGAGTAAAAACCTTATGGAATCAGAGCATCAAAAGCAGAAAGTAATTGCACTGCTACAAATTCATTTACTGAAACTGTGTGAAATTCATTCCAGGAGGGCAAAATCTTAACACAAAATTTTCATGTTCAACAGGCGCAATATAAAATCTTGCCATAAATGTCAAACTCTGCTGTTCCTTGAAATTACCATTTGCAAATTTAAACATGCTAATTTAAGAAACTGTAATTTATTTCTTGATCCTTCCAGTTTTTATTTTAAAGAAGAACTTTTTTTAGCTTACTTCAATGAAGTTGAGGCAACCGTCATTCGGTACAAAGGCTGTGATCTTCTTGCCGTTTTTGATCAGCTGTACTCTCACACACTTCCTGATAGCAGAGTTAGGCTGCTTAGCTTCTACTCCACTGAAAATAATAATTATGGTACTGGTTCAACCACTTGCTTTGCCATCTGTATGAAATTGTAAAACTAGGTCAACCGTTACTAGCATATCTTATTCTGAGTAAGATCTGCAGCTGGTGATTTGAAAACTACTATATTAAGTTATGAACCTATTAATGGTTTGCCCCAGTGTAGAAGGGGCCAGCATACACAGGATTTGACAGGAGACCACTCCCGACAGACAGGAATTCTTCCACTTGCCCATGGACAAGTTGGACTGAAATTTCTACATGTATGTGGCTAAAGTTCACTTGCCCAAATAAAACAGTGAAAAACATGTATTTGGTTTATCACAGATTCACAATGGCTTTATTTAACCAACATTTTTCTCCAAACTTTCACTTAACTAAAATTTGTTTATAATGTTACAAGAAATGTACACTTATGCAACAACAGAAGTCAACATCTTATTCATAACGCTTTTCAGGATCTTAGAAAGCTTCAGGCAAGTTTGCACCACCTGATCTAATGACAAATTTGTCCATTTCATGCCAAAACAACTTTGCAATGCAGCTGTTATAGTGTGCATTATATACTATAGAACCAGTCAGTTGCCTCGAGATTACAAATCACTGAGCTTGTTTTCCAATAACAGGTACTTCTTGGAAGATGCTACGGGAAAATCTACTTGTCCGCTGGCAAAAACTCCCAAGTCAGACATTGTAATTCCACACCCATGATTCAGTATTTCAATAACCCCTTAACTGGTTAAACGAGTTTCAGTAGAAGTGATATAAAAACTGACAAAACCTGAAAGAAGAAATAAGTGTAAGCAAACAAGCTTACTCTTTCTCCATGCAACTTCTCTCTCATTAAACAAGCAAGTTAGTATGAAGAAATACCTGCATCTTTTCCAGAACAATAATATGAAAAAATACCTACACTTTTTCCAGAACAATGCCTTTGGCATGGGATGACCCTTGGAAGGGTTTCACCCATCTGGATGGCAAGTGAGCCTTTTTGTAGTCTTTGTCATGCCATCTCTGCTCACGTCGATGGTTCACAAATTTACGAGCAGTTCTGATACCGTGAGGCTTACCTGAAAGAGAAATCAACAAGTTATCTCACACCAATTTCGGATAGTTTTATTTGGGGAAAATCATTAAAAATATCTCATAAAACTGCATAACTAATTACTGATTTTTCGATTCAATGCTTACTGCAACTGTATGAAATTCTACCATGTGAACAGGTTTGAAACAACCCATTTTGGTGCAGACATTTTGGCCTAATTTAGTATGTTAAATATTCAACAATTGCTGATGCCAAAGATTTACCAACAAATCAGTAACAAGACAAATCGGTAACATGATTTTATATAGTGAGAAAATGGAGAAATCAGGAACATCAGAAATATTGTATGTACCCAGAAAGGTGTGAAAAGGCATACTGGGGTACACTGCTTGCCATAGAAAGATGTTAACAACACCTGTTGGTCATTAAAGAAGTTATTAGTTTGTCTCAATAGGTAATTATATATTTGTGTTTGTCATGCAATTATCATTATTTAAATTATTAAAACTGATTCTATAATATTATAATCATAGTTACTTTTTAGGATGAATAGAAAAAAAAACTTTGTGATAGCACTTGATGTTTTAATTTAAAAGAAATTTGTTTTTTCCAATGACCTTGAATTTGAGGTAACTAGAATATGAAGTATTTTTTCGTATTCTAATAAAACTCAAATAAAAAGCTTATACAAAATAAAATTTTATGTTTGTTTGCATAAATTTGTCATTAATTGTTATGTTATGTAAATAATAAATATTTATATAATATTTAATACATTTTATATATTAAACAAAACACCAATGTAATCTCATTCATCAAAGGTGCTATTCACACTTACTCTCTCACCATCTTAAATATATACCGGCGACACGAAATACCCAAATACACTTGAAATATACTTTTATTCTGGTGAAAGATTGTTTTCAACAAAATCTTATTGTCAACTTCTACAAGGTACAGATTTACTAAAAAATGAAAATCAGTTGCGAAATTTTAGATATTCAGTCATACATATTAGCCATATTTTGGACATAAACGGTTATCGTAAGATTTACAATCTGTGAAAAACATAAAACTAATGTATGTTATTTCCCTTAATCAATGTCTATTCAACTTATTATTTCCCATTCAGATTTTTTTCTTTTTTTTCTCAGAGATTTATTTTCATACATTGGATTTTTTTGTTCTATTTAAGGTATTTTAATTATATTTACCTGGGACCTTATATATTTTGTTCCCAGTATTTAATAATGCCTAATTAGTAATTATCTCAAGGTTTGTTTTTCACAGCACTGTGTATGAAAAGAAATCTGAATACAAACAAATGATTTAAACTTATATTTTCTCATCATATCTTTGAAATTAAGTCCATATTCTTGCTCAGTTCATAGGAATGTGTTAATTAAATGATACAATTAAAGTGTATTTGGGTGTATTTGGATATATTTGGGTGTATTTGGGTATTTCGTGCTGCCCAATATATACAATTACAATAATATTTCTATTGTTACCGATTTCTCCATTTTTTTACTTTATAAAATCATGTTACTGATTTGTTCGGAAACGATGCCAAACAAACAGAAGACAAACTAACAGAACAAGGATATTTAGATCAAGACAACAACAACTCATAAAAATGACATACATAAAATGATGTTTTCATTTTAACTCTTTGATGATAAATACTTTCTTACTCACTACATAAGTTAAACCTGCGACTAACGGAAAAGCAATCATATTTCAAGGAATGCAATCATTTTTGGAAAATGAAGTTCACGGTGCATAACCATATCGGCAGTCTCTCTGCGAAATCTGTCTTTTCGGCGGTCTCTGTAAACACAGTTTCTGATGGAAGACAGTCAGAAAAATTGGACAAAAATCAGTTCAAACAGCTGAGTTGCTTAAAATTAATAAGTGCACGGAACATTAGAATATCTTTGCTATGTATACGCGTGTCTACTTTTCAATTTTCAGCAACTGCGCTCCGAAACTCGGACAAATTGTTCAATGGTGTACTGACATGAACAGAACTTCAGCACTTTCTACCGGCTGAAACGAGTTATTACTTTGATAAAGTTCATCGTAATCCCATCAAACATATTCACTGTTCAATATTTTTTCAAGAAAATACAAATAAACTGGTCGCTTTTTATTTAAAAATCTTGTACACTGTCTACCTTTGGTTTTGATGGTGCAAAGGAGGTCTCTCTGCGCAGCAGCTTTTAAAGCACAGGTAAGCTCTCTGCATACAGCACAGACAGGCTCTCTGCCTACAGCACAGGCAGGCTCTCTGCCTACAGCACAGGTAAGCTCTCTGCATACAGCACAGGCAGGCTCTCTGCATACAGCACAGGCAGGCTCTCTGCATACAGCACAGGTAGGCTCTCTGCATACAGCACAGGCAGGCTCTCTGCATACAGCACAGGTAGGCTCTTTGCATACAGCACAGGCAGGCTCTTTGCCGGCGACAGATTTTAGCAGGAAAAGAGTCTTTTATCGATCACTGTGTTAATTATTAAAAGTGCGACCTTATATCACTATGCCCCCTTACACTACATGGTGTTTCTTAAATAAACTTTTTCATTCTCTGTAATGCAAGAAGCACAACGTAATGTAGTTTGTATGAAATTGTTTTCGCAGTCAGCCGGTGTACAAATCTGCCAAATGTTTTTTATGGTAACTTTTGTCAATTTTAGCTCTGAATTTTATCAACAACAAGTTTTAAGATAAATATTTGCTGTGGTGCATTAACAATTATAAACTGAACTTAAAGTTTAGGGCTCAAATTTATAGTTTTTCAAGTTTGTAAATATTTTTTTTCGTAAATTTCAGTCATACCTGCATTTTTTAATAAAATGCCGAAGTATTAAACAAAAGACTGAAAAAAGTGATTCCCAAACTATATTTTATTCAAAAGAAAAGAGACATTATACTACTGTTGAAAAAAAAACATGTGTACGTCAGATAAACTGGCAATATATGATTTAATGAATAAATGTTTGCGTTGATGGATAGACTGATGAAAAAAAGAATGAATAAATACTTCTATTACAGTGCCTCTATCTACTCTTATATTTACTATACGATATATATATAAGGTAGAAATCTTATAAGTCATGTTTTTGAAAGCTCTCCTGCCCCTTCCAGCAAACGAATAGACGTCGGAGAGGTCTCAGACGTCTGCCCGTAGCGTGAATTTTAATTTGATACTGACTGCAAAACAATCGGTCTATGCGTAACCACTCTGAAGACGTTCAAAGTGAGTGTCCTAAACAGAGCAAATTCTTGCATTCGCGGTAATTTCTCCTATTACAGTGCCTCTATATATGGCAATGTAATGCAGGAAACAGTTCGCTCGATCTTTCCCATGATTTCCAGCTGCATACTGAGCGCAGTTCTCTCCAGATTTTAACTATATTTTCCTCAAAAGAAAAATGAATTATACTACTGTTAAAAATACACGTGATAGACTGATGAAAAAAGAATGAATGAATGCGTCGATAAATGAATGGATAAATGAAAGCATGAATGACTGACTTAGTGAGTGAGTGAGCTAGCGAGCCAGCGAAGAGTATAATTTCGGTAATTTGTCAAAGCATGACCACCAGGGGCGTGTCTAACTTTATAAAATAAAATATAAAATAGAAGTGGTAATTTTACAGAATATTTGCATTATTTTGATACTTTCTTCTCTTAAAGACATCTCATACTCGTCCAGAAGTACTTTAAAACTCAGACAACGAGATTCCTTGTATAGTCATTGAATATTACAGGAACATCATATATCCTCATTGTACTCAATTTCAGTCATGTAGGCTTTAAGTTTGTGCATTTAACAATTAACAAAAAATATGAGATCCATCTAAAAAAAAACAGCGAATGCTTAAATTAATCGCTGGCAGAGAGCCTGTCTGTGCTGTATGCAGAGAGCTTACCTGTGCATTAAAAGCTACTGAGCAGAGAGACCTCCTGTGCACCATCAAAACCGAAAGTAGAGGGTGTACAAGATTTCTAAATAAATAGCGACCAGTTTATTAGTATTTTCTTGAAGAATACTGAACAGTAAATATTTTTGATGGGATTGGTATGAACTTTATCAAAGTAATAACTCGTTTCAGCCGGTAGAAAGTGCTGAAGTTCTGTTCATGTCAGTACACCATTGAACAATTTGTCCAAGTTTCGGAGCGCAGTGACTGATAATTGAAAAGTAGACACGCGTATACATAGCAAAGATATTCTAATGTTCCGTGCACTTATTAATTTTAAGCAACTCAGCTGTTTGAACTGATTTCTGTCCGATTTTTCTGACTGTTTTCCATCACAAACTGTGTTTACAGCAGAGAATAACCGGTACCGACGCAGAGAGACCGCCGAAAAGACAGATTTCGCAGAGAGCCTGCCGATATGGTTATGCACCGTGAAGTTTTTAGAAATATGATTTTGGGTCGTCTAAGGCAGAAACTAATTCAGAAGGCTAAACGCCCAGAATTTTCATAACGAGTTTTGTTGCAATGAGATAAATTACAGCAAAGATCTTGTATATGTTTTGGCTTTTTGTTTTCACAATTCACTTAAATTGACCAGTGCCAGTCGCGTAAACTTCTTATACAATTTCGGAATAACCAGCTGCAATAACCGCTCGAAGGAAAATAATTTACTTCTGATAAAGTGAAAAGATAAATAATTTAAATGCCTTTCTGTGTTCACGCTGAACGATACGTTAAAAACATGGAAATTCTTGGACACCACGTGTGACATGCTTACCCATTTTTGTGAAAACTCAAAAGACTGGAATTGACGAGATTTCTCGAGACTTCTATAAATTAACGACAAGAAATTTAAACACCAGCAATAGCTGATAACTTTCACTCAATACTGCACCTGTTTTTCTACACGATTCTCTCTCTCTGTCTCTCTCTCTCTGTCTCTCTCTTTAAACTTTTAATGAACATAAACATCAGCAACACCAGAGGACTAGTATATTCCAAAGATCCATAGACTCCGGAACTCTCGCGTCAGACTGGTGAAATGCAAACATCGCACCAATTTATAAGAAGGGTGATGTCCACCTCCTAGTAAACTAGAGGCCAGTGTTACTTACTTGATTTCATGCAAACATAAGAACATATTATAAGCAAACACATACTAAACCTTTTGGAAAGAAGCTTGATACTTACAAACCTTAACCTTTGTTTTAGATCTGGCTTTTCATGTGAAACCCAACTCATTGCTACCATGCATGACATACTCTGTGCACAGACATTGCCATACTTGACTTCTGAAAGGCATTCGACATCGTGCCGCACGAAAGATTATTATACAAACTTACAAACTATGGTATAGACGGCCAAATCAACAACTGGCTAAGAGACTTTCTCACTAACAGACACATGCAAGTTGTCATTGATGGAGCAGACTCCAACCCAGTAACAGTTGATTCCGGGGTACCGTAGGACTGATCCTTTTCTCATGCCGTATAAATGATCTCCCAGAGGTAATGGGATCCCAGGTACGCCTTTTTGCAGATGATTGCCTGCTATATAGAAGCATCTGTACTGGCGATGATCACTTAAAACTACAGGCAAATTTATCATCACTCGAAGAATAGGCTGTATCCTGGGACATGAGGTTTAATGCAGAGAAGTGCTACATCATAAGCGCTAACAACAAATCCATAATTTTTTACCAGCTTGATAGGTCACAGTGCCCAAAAATAGAAAAATCTTGTTAACACTCTAGAGGTTACATTTTCAGCCCAAATAATCTGGAAATTTGTCAGAAAGGTTGCCTTGAAGATTTCTAGGTCAAGTTCGAATATGGGTCATCTGGGGTCACAAACTAGGTTACAGAGTCCAAATATGGAAAAACCTTGTTAACATTCTAAAGGTAGCATTTTCAGTCCAAATAATCTGGAAATTTGTCAGAAAGGTTCTATCGATGATTTCTAGCTCAGTTTTGAATATAGGTTTTCTGGGGTCAAGAACTAGGTCACAGAGCCCGAAAGTAGAAAAACCTTGTTAATGCTCTAGAGGTTACATTTTTAGTCCAAATGTCCTTGAAATTTGTCAGAAAGGTTGTTTTAAAAAATTCTAGCTCAGATTTGGATATGGGTCATCTGGGTTCAAAAACTAGGTCACATAGTCCAAATATGTAAAAAACTTTTTAACACTCCAGAGGTTACATTTTCAGTCCAAATATCCTGGAAATTTGTCAGACAGGTTTTTTTTATGATTTCTAGCTCAGGTTGGAGTATGGGTCATCTTGGGTAAAAAACTAGGTCACAGAGCCCAAATATGTAAAAACCTTGTTAACACTCTAGAGGTAACATTTTAATTTCAAATAACCTGGAAATTTGTCAGAAAGCTTAATTCCATGGTTTCTAGCGCAAGTTTGAATATGGGGTATCTAGAATTAAAACATCTAGGTCACAGAGCCCAAATATCGGAAAACTTTGTAAACACTCTAGAGGCTACATTTTAAGTCCAAATGTCTTGGAAATTTGTCAGAAAGGTTGTTTTGATGATTTGTAGCTCAAGTTTGGATATGGGTTATCTGGGGTCAAAAACTAGGTCACAGAGCCTATATAAATATCGAAAAACCTTGTTTACACTCTAGAGGCTACTTTTTCAGTCCAAATATCCTGGAAATTTGTCAGAGAGATTGTTTTGATAATTTCTAGCTCAAGTTCGAATATGGGACATCTAGGTTAAAAAAAAAAACTAGGTCATAGAGCCCAAATTTGGAAAAACCTTGTTAACACTCTAGAGGTAACATTTTCAGTACAAATAACCTTGAAATTTATCAAAGAGATTGTTTCAATAATTTCTAGGTCAAGTTCGAATATGGGTCATCTGGGGTCAATCAACCAGGTCCATAGCAACTTTGTTAAAAGCAGTCATACTCAGGTGAGCAATACAGGGCCATCATGGCCCTCTTGTTCCTCCCAGGATTACTTCCCCTTTTTCAACAACCCCATTTATCGTGAGGAAAACATGGCACAAAGAGATAACGAAGAGGAATATGAATACGAGGTAACACGATGTCACCTTAAGGAAATGAACTTAGTATCTAAAGTTAATAAATATCCTTTCTTTCTTTGCCAGTTTATGTTACGCACATTATCAGAACCACCTTATCATGGCTTATATCACTGGATACACAGGTGCTCGGCGCGTTGATTGGTCAGTAAACTGAAGTTTTTTCATCTAAAATAGGTTTAACTATTTATTATATGACTGTCATACAATTTCCTTCTCTTCCAAAAAATTTTTTTACATGGTACATACCATATAAAAAAATTTTTGGAAGAGAAGAAAATTGTATAACAGTCATATAATAAATAGTTAAACCTATTTTAGATGAAAAAACTTCAGTTTACTGACCAATCAACGCGCCGAGCACCTGTGACTGGATATACATGTATTCATGTACACCTGCTCTTGAAGGCTGCAGCTGGATAATATGACAGTTGATCAAGGTCATCTTTTTGTCGATCCCCAAGCACCTTTTTGTTGAATTTTCACTGCAAGATTGTGGAAACAGTTATTACTTTTGAAATTTTGAAAGTAATTTTTTTATCAAAGGGAGAAATTGCACCCGACATATAGGGCTGGAACACTTAACCAATGGGACACTATAACTCTGTTGGTGATTGCTAATGTTCTACCCAATATCACTATTACTCTCCTTTCCTATTACCTCTGCTCAAAACAGGCACACCTCCCTTTTACACCTAACACCACTAATGTTAACCAAGTGAGAAGTGTTTCCAGTCAGGTACATATATTAATATATGTACCTGTTCCAGTATAAGACTCAAACCCATGATCCCTAATGCAAGTGACATGGGGATCAAACCAATGACCCCAGGGACACAGGTCCATAGCTCTACCACTTGAGCTAAAAGGGTGCTTGCCGTGATCCTACACAATGTCACTCTCACACCCCTTTATATTAAAACTTATATGATACCAAACTGTGTTCACTTACAGGCCAACACACCAAAACAACCAGTCTCCAAGAGGAGGTGTTGGTATCTTTGTCCACCAAGACTTTGACTTTATGCGCATTGATACTTCTATGGCAGATATTGAAAGTGTTGGTGTTCATATAACATCTCTGTCTATATCAGTATTGAATGTATATAAACCTCCACAACTTCACCTGTATTATTTCTGTAAACAGCTCAGTTTGATTCTAAACAATTTACCAACTTCACAAACAATTGTTTGCGATGACTTTAATGCACCAATGTCAGCGAATGAGCTCGAACAAACCACGACTGTCTAACTTCAGTCAACTTATCACAACTCCCACTACAATTCGACAAATGCTGATTGATCACATATATGTGAAAAACCTTGCAGTTTTACAATCTGGAACCAAGCCAACTTATTACAACTATCATGCAATTACATATGCAAACATTCTGATCAACAACAACACAGAGCCTCTATGAACAACTGATAGATCAAATTCTATCTGTGTTTGATAGGTTAAACTACTTCTGATCTTCAACACCAGTTGTCACTAGGTAACCAATATCTTTACTTTCTCCTCGTATAAACATAAAGTATTTCCTCATTTCCACATCACTTTTCAGCTTCACCTTCATCTATTAAATCTGTTAAAAGCAACTGCAACTTATGTTTGACTTTCATGCTGCATACCAAAAAACATGCCGCTGTTCCATCCTTAGAGTACATAGGTTGGAGACATACCGGTATGTTTTTGTGATAAAAACTCCTTCTAATTGTTTTTATAGTCTGCTACAGCACAAAAGTACAGTATTTTAGTGTGCGTTGTAACATCATACTCTGAACTTTTAAAGAAACATGTCTTTGCCAGGTATTTCCAGTATTCAGTATTTTCTAAACACATATAGTTTCTGTCCTTTTCTGGTATAATATATCTGAAAGTGCTAATTGCTATAACTTGTGTGTAGAACTTTATACTTAGGAAAGTTGAAAGAAAATTTCCAGTCATCAGTTCTTTTTCAGTGATTATCCAAGTGGAATTGAAGACTAACTCAGTATTGCTACATTGAAACATTTGAAAATACATCAGTGTCATCTGTAAAGATCTTAAATATTCTGTTAAATATATTCTGTAGATCATTTATAAAGCACAGGGACAGTATGGGTCCCAAAACACTTTCTTGGGATAATGTATGAACAGTGTAGGACCAAAAGGACACTGATAATCCAGCTCTGAAACACTGTTTTCTATTGTAAAGAAATTTGTATTCATTTGAACAGATTTCCACACACTCTGAACTTGATAATACATGTACTACACCTTGATATGAGGTGTCAGCTTTGTATTAAGATGCTAATAATCAAAGCTGTTGTTTGCAGTACAAGTCTGTGCATCCTGGCTGCACTTCTTCTCCAGCTGATGGTGATGAATTATAAAATAAATAATACATGAATGTCAGAAAACTAGCTGAGTGAATAAGCCAAAAACTTAGCAAGTTGATTGACTCTCAAATGAAACGGTTTGAACAAATGAAAAAATAAAGAAATGGATCTTAAAAATGAAAAATGACTGAAAAGAATCATTGAATGTGTAAGGTAGTTGGAAATCATTTGAAAAATCTTTCAGTAATTTGATATTGAGGAAAGGATGTTGTTAAAAATTAACTATTTTATGGAAAAACATGTATTCAAGTATCCTATACCTGTCAGTACTTTTGCAAAGTAATACAAGTTTCTCAAATAAAAACAGAAAAAAAACTTGTGGTATAATCTAAAATAAAAATCTACCCATTATAATTCATTCAATAGAGCATGGCCCTAGATCCCAATTAGAAATACTATGTCATTTACATACTAGTATACTCTGGCAGCATCACTCTCAAATCTGAAAATGCAGATGGCAGGCCTGTTAACTGATAAATTGTTACACAGATGCAGCCTGTCTTCTGAAGTTAATCTGTGCTGTTCTTAGAGATCTCTGTAGATTTTAAAAAGTAAATAGTTATGTTTTTTCATAATGAAAATTATTTCAAATTATTTCAGGAAACCATAGTGATGGTTGAGTTGCAGGGAATAATGGAGAATGATTTCTTGAGTCAAGTTAGCCAAGCAAAGATTCTGGTAACATTATTATTTTCTTAAGTCAAGTTAGCCAAGAAAAGATTCTGGTAATTTGATTATTATTTTCTGAAATGAAAAGAGTTGTATATTTTCCTGTTTAAAATTCAAGCTCATTGCATAACTCTTTTACTTTAAATCAAAGGTACATTTTGTATCTATAAGCCATAGATGAAAAATGTCTTGTCTATATATCATTGACAAGACTGCATGTTGACTTTGTTTTGTGTTGTATTTGATAAAATCAACAAATATATCTAATGACTTTTAGAATAAATGTTATCAATTAATGTTGTTGTCAGCTGTCAATAGGGCGGAACCTTCATTCAATTAACATTTACCTGTGTCTGCCTTTTATTTGCAAGGTTATTAAAAAAAATTAGCACAATGTTCAGCTTATTTGAGTACAATTATTTAAACTATGATACCAGTGTAGACCTTGTAGCAATTAAGATACTATAAAGATCTATCGGTTTGTGTTCATTGTCATTGGTACAAGTTGCCAGTACTGACCTATGCCCCTAGAAGAGTTGAGTGATATTAGGTTGTGGAGGATAGTGCAAGATACAAAAAGCATCCCCTTCCACAGACACCCATTGTTCTTTTACATGCACAGCATAGAGCATGGATAAAAGTTAATGAAATTATACTGAAATACATTTATTATTTGCTCAATATGCTTGAATTTTTTAAAAGATGTATGTCAGTATATCCTGAGTAGATAAGGTGGCATAGAGTAACAGTTGTATACACACCCATTTATTATTACAGGGTTGTTGGCACTGATTGCAAACACAGAACAGTTGCCACAAGAGGTTTGAAGGATGTACTGAAAATTTTTACAACATAACAAACATGGCTCATCACTTTTCAAAACTTTTTACAGGTTCTGAAAGTAGCAACTTATTTTTGTATCCATGATATTATAGTTAAAGCTATTAATATTAAAGTACTGTAATTATAGTATTTAATCTTTTTTTGCAGCGGATTGATACTGAGAAACCTTTACTACAGTTGGATGATTATACATTTACTGGACAGTATTCAGATACTATGGGAACAGACTTAATATTTGAAGATAAAACAGATTCCAGTGGTTCAGGTTATTTTCATGTGGCAGTTTTTGTTTTGCTTTGAGTTATATTTGTGATATCAACATCTAGTAACTTTTTACCTTTAGAAACAACTTAACAATGGCATTTAGGTTTATTTAAAGTATATATGCAACTTGTACTGTTTTATTTGGGCTGTAGGCTGCAGAAATAGTCAATTATAGCATGGTCCCTAACACTGATATAATTGACTAATCCTGTAGTTATAACTAGAATGGATGAGCGTTAAGAGGTGTTGTCAGTCATGTTAAAAAACTATGGCTTTTATCTGAAAAATGTTTTTAATCATTTGCTTATGAAGAGATAAATACATTAAAATATGTTCAAGTTATGTACAGTTACTTTATTTTATTCCTAGTTTTATTTATTTTTGAAGAGAATGCTGAAAGTTATGCAGTAATTTGGCAAAGTCATTTATGTATAGGCTGTTTAGAAGTTGTCTGAAAATTTCTCAGCAAACTACAAATTTTGTTTTTCTTACAGATGCCAAACCTGAAGAAAAGAAACTAGAATACAGTTGTTTGACAAATAAGAAACTTTGTTTACAGAGAATGTTTCTTAAGAATAATAATGACATCACACCATTGGATACAGCAGGTATATGAATATTATTTTGCTTACTCTTTATTGGGCAGGTTCTGTAGGTATAAGACTTCTTTTCATGCTCACCTTATTTTGAGAATAAAACCTGATTCATATAACAAATTCACAAATAATCCTAGGTGTAAACGAGAAAGTATACATGTACGTTCAATGTTTCATGTTATAAGGTCTTGTCATCATGTCAAGGTTAAGTTGTGCTTGTTTCTGTATGTTGTTGGATCTCATAAAAAGAAAAAAAAATCTTCTTTTAGGAATAGCTTATGCTTAAAGGTTACTTTTTTTGTAATCTAGCTGATGAAATGGAAAATGAAGACCATGAAACATCAAGAGAGTCAGACAAAGAGGAACCAGATTATATGAAACCAGGTCTCTCAGCTGTTAATGGATCAGCTGATTTCACCACTTCAGAAGTGTCAGATACTGGAGTGGAACAAAACAAGAGCATGGATTCCACAAAAAATGAACAAGCTGAAACAATACAAGAAAATACTTGATCTCATGGTTTGAAAGTTGCAGGGCATCAAACAGTGGTAGTGAATGATGATTTTTGAGGAGGTTAAATCAGTAATCTCTGAAGATGTGCTAAATATTGGCTGCACAAAAAGAGAGAAAATTTGAGGTAACTCTAGGTGTATGTGTGTGTATTACGGTAAAAAGTGGGATGTGAAATATTGAAGAAGAATAGTCTTGCACTGTTACTGGGCATCTGGAAGATGTCATCAGACTTTATTATTGAACCTTTCTTTGTTTGGAAGCCATCTTTTAAAAAAAAAGAATCTTTTGTTGAAATTCTTTTTGAAAACAACCAGTAAATAAGTTGCTGGAGGTAAAACAATATTACAGAACAAAAATAAACACTTAACATATATAATGGACATCTATATAGTTTGGTGAGTAGAAATGTCTAGAAATCTTCATGGAATATTCTCATCTGCATGTCAATTGTTTTGCTGAATGTTAGAAAATGCTAATTCTAATGAAGTACATGTATATTAAGATACAGAATGTTAGACAATAAAAACTATAGTCTAAGATAGGCAGTATCGATGAAAGGGTGCATATTGATAAAAGCTGCAATGCATGGTAAGATGCCTGTTGTAGGAAATCTGTAACTAGCAATGGTTGAAACTACTTGTCTCTTTAAAAAATAAAATAGTACAAATGAATATTTGTTGTTACAGTGTTACCCTGTTTAGAACCAGCCTTCACATATTACTGGACAACTGCTTTTGAACAAAAATTATCTTTCGATTTCTCACAATACCATGTGCCAGAGCAGCCAGACAGGAGAAAATCATTTTGTATTTCACTAGATATGTCAGAAACAGCTGTTGACAAGACTTGGACCTTTGACTTCTTGCCCTGTAGGCAGATGCCTTGTACACTAAGATGTGAAGACAGTTTGTAGGAGTGTGTTCTACCTATGAGCTTGGAAAGTGTTTATCCAGTAATATCCAAGTATTACCAAAATCATAGAAGTCATATGTACAGGTTATTCTTTGGTCACCTGTTGGACAGTTTTCTTTCCCATTGTTGATTTTACTATGGACCTACAGGTCAATTTGTATGAAATTTTCATCATTATTGTCATGTTTTCAAAAATCTGTGACTACATATGATGGAAAAATCCACCAAGAAATAAGGCTTATTATTTCATACTTTCGTTAGGTGTAAAAATCAAAGTTCACAAAAACTGATGGATTAATTGTCTTTGAATCCACATTAAAATTTCTCGTGCCGCACACATTTTTCACACCTTGTAATCTCTTTTTTTGCAAACTCGGCAACGTTTACTGGAATATTTACTGGAAATGACATCAGAAAAGCCTGATCTAAGATAATTTTGTAGTTAAAACAAATATTTTATTTTAAAAGTTATCTATCAGTACCTGCTTATAATGCATTATGCTTATAATGTTTGAAGAATACTATATAATTATTGCATTGCTTTTGAGCGAGGTTAATAAAGACAATTTACTGACCTTGAAGAACAGCTGTGTTTGAAATGGACACAAAACTTTGTCTGTTTTTTTCTCCAGGAATGTTGGATGTTTGACGGTGGAAAATAAGACATGTCACTGACAACATTTGACATATATCCTATCACTTTGCACATAATAAATTTCGCATCAGTCAATACAATATATGTGTTTTTGGCTTTGCTGACATTTTATCATGAAACACATGACAGCGCTTAAATAACTGAAAAACTTCCTATTTTCAGATAGAAAAATAACAACAATACTTCCAAAACATGCTGTGTATAGATATTTATTCTCTGTATATATATACTTTTACAAAATAAACATTTCAGTAATAATACATTCATTTATAAGATAAAAGTAACTGTATGTTAAGGAATAAACAGAACATGATAAAAGATTGGATTATGGAACACATATACAGATACAAGTAATAGTACATGTTTTTTTATAAATGCAAACTTTATCAAGAGTTCAACACATCATTATTATGTCAAATGAACAATAAAGAATATTAGGCAGTAATTTTTCCCTCATTACTAAATATACACAAACATGAATCAACACATACAAAAAACAAAGATCAGTCATTCTGTTTTTAATCCATGTACTTGGTCTTGAGATTTATGTACATGATCTTGTGATTTATGTACATGGTCTTTTAATTCATGTACACGATCTTGTGATTTATGTACTTGGTCTTGTAATTTATGTACATGATCTTGTGATTTATGTACTTGGTCGTGTAATTCATATACATTGTACATGGTCTTGTGATTTATATGCATTGTCTAAGTGCAGTTTTTGTATGTCAAAGCACAAAATTCTTTTGTTATAAATCATATTTGTGTATTATTTTAACAGTGAAAAGAGCGCCATTGACTCATTTAAACAGAGCCTGGTTTGAATTAAAATCTTAAAAATATAGGCTATAAATCTGTAATTAAATGAAGGCCTTGAAATCTACATGCTATTAGGGCATTAGAATTCCAAAGGAAGGGTTTGAATCTCTGACAGATTAAGTGAACTTTTCTTTGGTATCCTAGTCTACTTCACCTAGCTGTAAATAATTGCCTGTAATGAAAGTTACTGGCTGTCTCTCAAGTTAATGGTTCCTTATCTGAAGATGAGGACATTGTGCTGCACGTAAAAATCCATTGTGAAAACACCTCAAATTTCGAGTGTTCTTCAGTATACAAGCACAAAAAACAAAACAGGAGTGCTATATACACATATTATACCAACTACGTACATATCTTAAAGACACACTTGCTGATAAATGAAAGTTACTTGACTGTATGCTTGGCAAACAATACTGGAATTGGAATTTTCTTGATAAAACACTTACTTCTATTGAAGAAGGAACCATTTTCCTATCTCTGTTAGTGCTGTGTCAAACAAATAAACTGATCCCGTTATTCACAAGCTGAGGGTAATAATTGAGAGTAGGAACAACTCTGAACTTTAAAAAAATGTTCGTACCTTAGTAACTGTATTATATAAACGTCATAAAAAGAACGATCTCTTGTTAAACAATGTAATTACATAAATGCTTAGATAAAATCTTACTGCTTTAGAATGAGTTGAGACAATCAGTGAGAAACAAAAATGAAGAGACTTTACAAACAGGAATATTCATAAAGCAAGGTTAACATACTTTACTTATGGGCAAACAGGAAAATGTTCCTAAAGCAAGGTTAAAAGACTTTACTTATGGGCAAAAAAGAAAATGTTCCTAAAGCGAGGTTAACAGACTTTACTTGTGGGCAAACAAGAAAATGTTCCTAAAGCAAGGTGAACAGACTTTACTTGTGGGCAAACTGGAAAATGTTCCTAAAGCAAGGTTAACAGACTTTACTTATGGGCAAACAGGAATGTTCCTAAAGCAAGGTTAACAGACTTCACTTACGGGCAAACAGGAATGTTCCTAAAGCAAGGTTAACAGACTTTACTTATGGGTAAACGGGAATGTTCCTAAAGCAAGGTTAACAGACTTTACTTATGGGCAAACAGGAATGTTCCTAAAGCAAGGTTAACAGACTTTACTTATGGGCAAACAGGAATGTTCCTAAAACAAAACAGACTTTACCTATGGGCAAACAGAAATGTTCCTAAAGCAAGGTTAACAGACTTTATTTATTGGCAAACAGGAATGTTCCTAAAACAAGGTTAACAGGCTTTACTTACGGGCAAACAGGAATGTTCCTAAAGCAAGGTTAACAGACTTTACTTATGGGCAAACAGGAATGTTCCTAAAGCAAGGTAAACAGACTTTACTTATGGGCAAACAGGAATGTTTACTTTCTTTAGTTAGCAAGTCTGTATACACCACATTTTCATGAATGAACCTGGTTTGTAAAATCCACTATATACAGCTTTAGGACCAGTCTGAGGTTTCAGGCCTCTGATTTTTTTTCAAGAATGAGTTAAATTCCAACCTGGCCAATCGGAAGCCATTGACTTCAGACTGGTATTAACAAAGGAAGGCACAGAATGAATCACTTTCAGGTAAAATGATGTAATGTTTAGGTATACATAGAATGATTACAAAAATAGCTATGAGAGTGACACAAATTGTGTATGTTAGTACATATGATTATGATCTATATTTCTATCTTCTGTTTTAAACTTTTAGTTTTAGAAAACGGAAAAATGTGATGACCAACTTACGTGACTTTTTGGTGTCTTGGACATACTACCAACATGTAACATATGCTGGAAAATGTTTTGCAAAACCAGTTTGTATTCCTTGATTTTTTAAATATTTATTTCCACGTAAATGCGGCAAACTTGAATTGTAGTCTTTTTCCGGGAAAGTTTTTGGAAATACTTTCAAGAAAACAAAAGTAACTGAGGTTTTGTTTTTGGTATGTCATTCTGATATACTGCTGTATTGTCTGTAAATAAACGTGCTGAAAAGAAACGAAAATTACTTCAACGTTTTTAAAACTTTGTTTTGGCACAATGTACCACAAACGCATGAATTACCAAAGCCAAATGCAATACCTTTTCTAGAAAAGTCGCATTAGTTGGTATCCCGCTGGTTGCTTGATGTCACATGATACATGTACATATAACTAATGTAAACATGTTTATTTCAAAATTCAGATCTCTGTGTTTCCTAAAATCAACACAATTTTGCCAGTGTTCTCAAAACTTCGTATCTGTGGATGCCTCATTCTTTGCCTGCTGTTCTCTCAGGTACTTTTCCTTGTATTCAGATGACATGAAGAGTTCTTGTACTTGTTCTAAAGATTTATTCTTCGTTTCCGGCAACATAAAGCACATAAACAGCATTCCAATGAAGCAAACTCCAAAATACAACCAGAATGTCCCTGAAAACAACAGGGTATGTATTTAAGATATTTAAAAAAACATAATGGCGAATAGTCTTGTTTTTACTCTCAACCCAAACAAAAAGTATTTTTTCCTTCGAAACATGCAGCACAGAACACGACCAGCCTCTGCATCTGAGATGATTTGCAGGTTCCTAAATATTCTAGAAATATTTTTTAACTCGGCTGTTTTCGAAGAAAACGTCAAAGTGCGTATTGTCATAGCTCCCTCGTCGCCTGTGTGCAAATACTTTGACATTTTCAAATATCTCTGTCATTACTTCTTATATTCTCTTCTAACTCGCACTACTTCTTCATAATGACACCACACATAAATACCTTTAGTTATATAATTCTGTCGTCTTTATTTTCAGAATAATGCCCCCCTTTCAACTTAGAAAAATCCTTAAATTCATTATAATTTGCAATATCTTTGTTATTACTGATAGTATCTATGTCTCCCCATATCCGAGGGAGACACATTGCTTTTTGTCCCGTCCGTCTGTCACAGTTTCCGTTCAATAACTTAAGGACTGTTTGACCCACGGTCTTCAAATGTCATAGGATGATTGTCTGCTTGATTAGACATCCCAAATTGTTTTGGAGGTTAGTAGGTCAAAGGTCAAGGTCACAGTGACCTTGAATCTAAAAATTTCTTCCGCTGAATAACTGGATTACCTTTCAAACTTCCTAGGTTGATTGCCCTTATTGAGTAAAATACTCCTATTGTTTGTGGGGTCAGTAGGTCTAAGGTAAAGGTCACACTTGAATTTGAAAGGTGACCTTGAATTTGAAATCTATTTCCGCTCAATAGCTTGCGTTTCATTTGACACACATCCTTAAAACTTCATAGGATGGTTCTTCTTATTAAGAAGGTCACCTCTATTTTTCTTGAGGTCAGTTGGTCAAATATCTACTACAGCTGAGACAGTTGAGCGTTGGCACCTGCAGGCGGTGCTCATGTCAACGGTTAACTGCATAGTATTTCAAATATATCTTATACCAGACGTAACTGTGACAGTCAAATAATTCATATGGAATTAACGGCATTATGCGGGCACCCATTTACCATAATCTACTTTTTTACCTCAATTCACTATAAGTAAAGCAAACTTAAATCCTTAATTAAACGAAAATTTTCGTTGTGTCAGTTTTTATATTTTTGTTCTGTTTATATATGTACATGTAATACGATCGTAAATGGAAAAAAAACATAATCAGATAACATAATGTTACGTGGTGTTAAGTCATGTTAAGCAAACCAACAGTTATTATTACATAATTATATACCTCTGGTGTTTCATATTTATGTATTAAAATGTAAATGTATATTTTATTTTGCTTTCTTTTCGTATCTTCAGTTGAATTCGGTGTATCTTTTTGTTAAAACGTAGAATCGTTGTAAGCAGCAAATTGCATATCAATTCTTAAGATATTCTGAGAAAGTTACCATATTTTCCAATGCTCTCTAGTAGCGAGAGGAAGGTCAGGGAGACAATCAGGTTAAATACCCAGTTTGTGGCTGTTGCCAGGGAAGTACCAGTACTCCTTGCCCACATAGGATAGATCTCTGAGTTGATGGTCCAAGGCATAGGACCAAGACCTGAAATGTATGAAAAAACAGAAACATTCAATGGCCTGGATCCTACTATACGGTACAAACTTACTTTCAAGCTTTTTTTGTAAACATATAAATTCACTTTACGTAAAATTTTTAATACATGTTACATGCAAGTTGACAAGACCTTTGAAGATTTTGAGCTGTTAATGTTCATCAGATTGTCTTATCTTGCGCAAAGTAAAGATAGTGAACAATAAATGATCTAAACTATTCTTCAATTTTGCATACTGGCAACGTTACTGATGATTTGCAGCTTGAAAAACTAAAGCTCTCCCTTTCAGCATCTTAAATCACGACATGCTTTTACCTGGAGCAAATCCCATCACAAACAAGGCCAGTCCAAGCACTGCCATCCACGTGTATTTAGTAGGACAAAAACTGTCGGCCCAGCCGTAAAATCTGTCACCGCGTGGTGTATCCCAAGTGTTAGTCTTGTTGCAACGGAAAGTGGCCTCGACTAGAGAATGTGTGACACGTGTGTCATTGAATTGGAAGTACGCATAACGTTCAGGTTTGTCCTCGTAAACTGGCAAACAACTTCCAGTTGTATCTGGGTCGTCTTTCTCGTAGCAAAAGCCGCAGTTTTCGTCAGAAATACAATCTTCACAAAGGCTGCAATATTTAGTTAGGATATAAGTCACAGTATTGACTTAAAATTTACTTGAACCGAGTTTTCTTAATTATTGTACGTAAATTTCCTTGAATTTCCTACTGAAGCATCAGTTATATCTTTACTGTCGTTTTAGCTATGAAACCAAACGTTTTTTTTTTGTTGTTGATAAGAAACGCTAGGAAGAATAGAGCGTCCTCTATTTAGAACGTGGGAAAAATTAATACGTTACTGTAGTCGAACGAAAGGGGTACGTCACCAGAAAGCGGTTTCAAGTGTGTGAGACCGTGCATGAAAGATGGATTATAAATAGAGCACAGCCTTTTTATATGCTGTAAATAAAAAGACAGTTATAAACCACGAGTCAAATTTGGCCTTCTATACATTTATCTTTATTTAGACCGCTATCGGTAAGCCCGAAAGATAGGTATTTGATTTCGTACTTGAACCGGAAGCACTTGTTTGTGTCATTTGACAGCTGGTTGTTGAACATGCCCGCCTCATAGACTTTCATTTCTGGAGTGAACTTAATGGACAGCTGGAATCCTATAGCTAAAACTGCTAGACCAATCATCACACCTGTAACAAAAAGTTTCATTCAAAATTCATACAAACATAATCGTAAGAAACGACTGATGAAGTACTCCATGTTTCATATAAGAATAACATTCCAAGTACCCAAGATTTTATTCAACTCAATTAAGAAAAATAACACACATTAACTATTAAAGTATAGTTAGATCGCATAGTTATGGTACTAGTGCATAGATCTTCATTATGAAATCAATCTAACAATAAAGTCTGTATCTTCATTATGAAATCAATCTAACAATAAAGTCTGTAACTCCAAGGGTCCCGAAAAATTCAGTATGAACAATAACAAAAGGAAATAACTAAAAATAAGCAGTCATCAGAAGTTATGATCTTTGTGCATCGCATTCCTTTTTTGTAAGTCTGTTCATACATGAAGTTTCAAACTGAAGTTTCTGTATGGGTCTTAAAGAAATTGCCAGGACAAAAATTAACAAGAGGGCCATGATGGCCCTGGATCGCGCACCTGAGTACTTTGGCTGAGGGTCTGCTGTTAAGCAAACATCAGGTGCAATAGTACATTTTCTTATTGAAGGTTTTCAAAAATCTCATATTTTATATAAATAAAACCCATGCGGCAGAGGCAATTTCGAGATAGCAGCTTCTGAGGAGATGTCATTTGAAGCCAAATATTGACGAAAATCTATTTTTAGCTTATTGTGTTCAATGGAGCAGAACAATTTTAGTAATTTTAATAAAGGGCTATGTAAAGAACATTTCTGTGAAATTTGATGGAAAATATCCTTACCGTTAGGAGATGTTGTTTGATTTTCTTTTCTATTTTTAGCTTTTGCAGCCCTTATGTGCAATGGAGCGGAACGATTTGAGCACTTTTAGGAAAAGGCAACATACGAACATTTCTATAAAGTTTGGTTAAAAGTAAATCTTGTTGTTTAGGAGGAGATCAATGTCATTAAAGTAAAATGTTGACGACGAATAACTGACGATTGACGCCGGACACAGGGTGATCACAATAGCTCGAACCTGCTCAGATAAGCTAAAAAGTAACAAAATTTAATGTGAATAACATATGAGAGTTAAAGTCCTTGTGAACTCTCCCTTTAAGAGATCTTTTCAAGTGTCATTGGTGGAAATTAAACAATACTCAATGATAAAAATACGAAATGGAGAGTTACAGGGCTTGGAGATAAAACAGGAAAAACAAGAATATCGGTGACAGCAATGGATGCTCCCCGATGTCGCTATGATACGGCTAGAACACATTGCTATTGAAGGAACAGTGAATAGGAACAAATGAGGTAGCTCGACGAATATAAGAATGTTTATACATGTATAGCTTTTGGGATGCCTGGCAGCTAAATATAGTGTGATTGATCATGACCTTCAACCTCTAAGTGTGACCTTGAACTCTGAACTACCAACCTGGTTCATGCCCGAGACACACCATCTCATTGAGGCAAACTTTTGTGGCAAGTAATTTTGAAATCCCATCAACAAAAGCCAAGTTACAGCCCTGACTAGCAGAATTACAGCTTAGTTTGATCTTTGACCTCTTAGTGGGACCTTGACTTTGGAGCTACCGACATGGTTCATGCACGCAACACACCGTCTCATTTAGAGAAAAATTTAGGCCAAGCAGTTTTGAAATCCCCCCAACCAAGGCCAAGTTACATGCCGTACAAGCAAAATTGTAGCCGAAGTGTGACATTGAACTTTGAGCTACCGACCTTACTCATGAGCGCGACACGCCGTCTCATTGATAACTCCAGTTGATATAAATCGTCAAATGAAAGTACTTCCAGTTAAGAAGTCTTCATTTTTTCTATAGTTGATCTTCGGATAGAATCGAATATGAGACCTCAGTATATAATCATGTTCTTACCGATCATGCTGAAGATTGTCAGCCATCTTCTTCCACTTCTTTCGACCAACCAGATACCAATAAATGTGCAGAGGGTGTTGACCGTATTTGGTACACATACCAGCCAGATGGCCAGCTCTACGGGAAAACCGGCAAGTTTCAAAATGGACGCACTGTAGTAACTGCAATCAAAAGCTTTCAACGTGAATTACAGATTATTTGTGAAAGTCCCTGAAAGTGGCAATGCTAGACAATTGTTCAATCCTTTCTCTGATTATGTTTGCAAATGAATGTTTCTTTTTCTTTGAAGAAATTAGGCGTGTTGGAATCTTTCAGTTTGGCTAATTCAAGGTTAGAAAGAATTTATTGATTTGCAAATGTTGGAATAGAAAGAATTTATTGAGCTGACGACTTGTAAATGTTGGAAGTTATGTACATTCGACAGGTAAGTTGTACAGAACAGACATTAATCTTGATTAACTTTCAATATGCAGATACCACTTTGCTAGTCTTAGCGTCATTTTCTGAACTGAAACTTTTCCAGTTAGCTCCTGGTAAACCACTGCAGTATTGATTCAGTATAGACGTCTTACAGGCACAAACATGTTCGAATATACGGAATGTAACCTGTATTTCAACTCCTTAATAAACGATTTTGTAAGACAGACGCGTTGAACTGACGGGACTTGATCCGATACCATTACCTTCCAAAACCATGAAATAAAAGCGAAACGACGTTTTGAATTAGACTTACATGACCGTGTTGATACCACACAGTTGCTGGAAGAGCTGCATACCACAGCCAAGAAAGAGCGCCCTTCTCACTGGTTGAGTCCTTAACATACGCAACAATACACCAGACCCTCCTGTATTACAAAAAAAACAACAACAACGAATATATAAAAATGTAAATTATAGATAAAATAGATTGTTAATAATCATGAATGAGTAATTAAAAACATACATAAGTATATGACCATTTCGCGAACGCACCTATAAGGTCCCTGGTTATTAGAGCCAACGGAACCATTATAAATGATCATACACCCGACATTTTCTTTAGAGTAAAGTTAACTTGACTGCTACTGTCCGGATGAACTTAAAATAAAATATGAAATGCCACAATATGTTTTTAACTTTATTTCAGACTGTTAGTCGAGGTCAAACAGTATAAGGGTCAGAAAATCGGAATACCATGTACCATATTCTTTAAAATATGCAAGTTTTAAGTTACCTTGCTAGTAAGCAGTATTTTGAACGAATTGGACATTTTGTGTAACACATTCGTTACTAGATGAAAAAAAATCTAGGTCAAGGAACAAGAGCTATTACATCTTTTTAAGTCATTCTTGTCAACGAACTTTAATAATCGACAAGTTAAGTTTGTGCTATATTTGAAGACATCGTCCCGGGACAGGAAATGAGACGCTGAACCGCTTCCTGCGGCGGATGGATTTTTTTCTTTTTAATTTCTCAAGGAATTTTGTAAAAGCGCAAAGAATTAACTGGTGAAAATTTGTTTGATGTCAACTCAGTATGCTCCTCATGGGCTCGGCTTTGTTGAAACAGCTGATATTTTAAGACGATAATTATCAAGATGTAACCAATCAATACGGACAACGTCTTGCTCTCAGACAAGAAAGTGAATTATGAAATCAAGTCCGAATTCGCTTCCTGAGTATTATTTGAAGAACAGGTTTAGCAAAAAAAAAAATTAATTTGTCTTTAACGCCGTCCTTGATTTTTTTAAGATCAATTTCAGTGTACGGAAGACTTGAAAATATTTGTTCATACTTCTTAGAACTTGGGGTTTTCAACCTTATCTAGTTAACCACCGGAGATATTAACTTCGACTACGTAAAAAAGAATAATCTACCATGTTGTCATTTAGTGGTTTCATACTCACTTGGCCATCTATGCAGCATTTCAAATACGAGCTCACGAGTTTAAACAATGTATTTTGTTGTCATATCGGTAAGTCAAAAGCCAGCTCCTTGAAGACCTTTCAAATTGGCAGTTAAACTATTTTATTACTAGTTAATGCCCAAATTTGGGTCGGAGGTCATAACATTATTGAAAAAAGGTCAAGGATAAGTTTCTTTTTTACGATAAAGCGCATTTGTTCAGTCAATGGTTTCAATGTATCCTTCGATGTTCCTTCGTGCCACTTCTGAGGCTGGACTTTCAGTTATTGTTAAAAGTCAGTTTCAAAACAGTTTCCTGGTACATGTACTTTCTTTCATTTTGAGAAAATATATAAAATTCTATTTCCTTCCAGAAATAACACCGGTAATTAGCTCAAGAGAGATAGCTTGGGAACAAGGTCAGTAATCCATTGCAACACCAGATTGTTGCTATGAACACAACGTTTCATTCGATCAAATGATCTTCAAATAAATATTTTGATTAATATTCTGTTTCTGTATGTCTTCTGTTTTCCAATATCATACTTATAAACCCCATTTGTTAAAATTGCATCATGATTTTCCTCGTTTTATCTGTCATGATTCTAGGTCCCATTTATAGGAACATTCTAGATTGATTTCCTTTCGGTTTTTTTCACATTTTTTGCATAGAAAATCTTTTCTAGATGCAAGGTCGATGAGGAAGGACACACTACTTGTGAAACACTACTTTTTTCTTCAGTTAACCTGCCTCTTCAAAAATTATCAAATAGTCGAATATTCAAAATCTCAATTTATGCCACTTTTTTCCTGTTTTAAGATTCCATGTTATTCTTAATATTTTTATCCTCGATGACCTCAAAGAATTTGAGATGAAATGTTAATTGAATAAACAGATTTTCCTGGGACTTCAGATAATGATTCCCTTGAGTACATTATGTAGCCGGGTACACTTATTGGTGATAAATAGATAGGTAACATTGTGTGGCCTGGTAGCTCAGTTGGTAGAGTGTCCGCCTGGTGAGCGAAAGGCCATGGGTTCAAGTCCGGTCGAGCTACGAGTTTACACCACCTGTTACAATGGAAACCATTAATGTTCAGCAGTCAATGCCGTTCCAGGACACCGTGTCCTGAAACTCCAGGATCTGTCAAAGCAAATTTTGACTCCCTAGGTCCAGTCAACGAGTCTATATATTTTTATAGATCAATGATAAGTTTCAGATTAGTGAAGAAATGGTTGTTTTGAGGCAGTTTCTAACATGATTAACTCTAGCAGCATTGATTAGTCTTTTAAACATAAGGTGATCATAAAGTGGCTTGGCTGCCTAACGACCTAAAATGGTCAGTCTAAAATATATATTTTTGTACCGGAGTAAAATAACATAACCTCAGACTATTTTTATTTCGTGTGAAATGTTTAAACTGATTAAAAAAAAAAAACATGCATTTTCATGCTATACACCAGGCCAAAAGCGGCAAAAATTTAGCATTTTTTAGTTATTCAGTCATTAAAAATGTAGACATTTATTTTGTCTGGTAAATTGCTAAACAATCATGACAGACACATTATTCAGTTATTAAGGCTTAAAAGCCTATGACGACATTACAAATTCATAATAAAGACGTTCGACGAACAGTGGTACATATCATGACAAACGTAACTACATACAATATAGTAAACACACGATCTGACGCACAGTGTCATTTAAGTTAAAACACTTGTATAACAGTCATTACAATACGAACAAAAGCAAACCAACGGAGAAGGTCAGAAGACAAAGGTACGGTTTACAAAGTAAATATTCTGAGAACGGTGAAAGATAATATAAATACAAATTATTATGAGACGTTTGTCTGTATAGATATATATTACTAGAATATAGCTTATGTTTTATAACAATGCCAACTTAAACAAGGGTATTTCTCTGTTTAAAAGCGTTGAAAATATGTACCTAAATTTCTTACCAATTGTTCATTATTCATTTTCAGAAGTTCCACAAGTTTATACATGTTTGGTTTTATCCAACAAACTCTCAGCATATAATGTTTTCTAAATCAATTGTATATTTGACTTTCGAGTACAAAATATATGTATCCCTCTTATATGATTAGCTTCGCATTAGGACACTACAGATTTGTTACTTAATACTTAACGGGTATTTACATCTTCCAAATTGAGAACATTTTCTGTAGTTAAAGAACAGACTATTTATTATGTTAGCTACTGTGTGTCCTTTATCCAGTATAATAAATGTATTGTAGAAAACTACTTTGTGTGCGTTGGTACATATTATTCTCTAGTAAACAGGACTTTGGCCATGAGTCTGGTGTACTTTATAAGGACTTAAAACAAATATCTAGCCAATGTAACTTATAGCTGAACTACTTCAAAGTACACAGATTTTAGATAGTTTTGAATCAGAATATCACAGTAACAGAGGAAATCGCCATTTATTGATTTTTCAGTACTGAGTACGTGTACAGCGAAGGTGGTCTAAGTTTTTGACCACCAGGAAACGAACGTTTTTCAATGATTCACTGAGGATTTTCTTCAATATATTTTAATAGATAACTGATAGCTCTATCAATCAAGGTATGTTTAATTAAGTTTTTCTCTTTCGTGAATTGTTAAAGAACCGTCAACTAAGCGTGGCGAAAAAAATCTTGTCGCAACAGTCCTCCATTATTTTGAACTGTCGAAGGTTTCATGTGTGTGGAGATATTGCCAACATAAAACTAGCTAAATATTTCCTAGGATTGCGTAAGAAGGATGACTTATGTAAGTTTGAAAGGGTTAGTAAACGCCACGAACAGCCACACATGGGAATCAATGGATGTCAAAGGGAGGTAACAACCATTTATGTTTACGTTACCTTCTCTCTCAGCCTGTTTGTTCATCTCAATGGCCATTTCAATCTCTTTCAGCTCATTATCAACTCTTTTAACTTTCCTGATTTGCTGTAATGCCTTCCTGGCGTCTTCGACCCGTCCTTTCTCCATCAGCCATCTTGGACTTTCCGGCAAGCCGATGAAACCGAAAAATTGTATCACGCTCGGCACTCCTGCCAAACCCAACATGTACCTGCATATAAAACATTTGCTTATTTAAGTTTTATCATATAGTGTAAAAGCTAGAAACTCAACAAAAAAACGAAGACAAAAGATGAGTGAATAAGCCTCAAAATGAATGAATCTATATAATGAAAGATAATAGATCTAGACTTACCAGAGCAAAATAATTAAATAATCATGAAAATACTTCGCTTTCCAGCAATTATAAACAAGCTATCCTTAGATAGATTAAATTTTAACAACAGAGTTAACTATACATCATACCCGATCATACTTAAATGATTGGGTATCTTAAATCATTAATCTCGAGCAATTCATTGGAAAGAGTATATGAGGTGCAGGTTCCTGTGGTTTTGACCTTTCCAACATAATCAGAAACTATATTCTAAGTGGTTTGACTTTTGATACATTCCCAAACCAAAACGGGCCATCTCATCATACCTAAAACACCTATAATAAGTATAAAGTCTATAGACACATGCATTCTTAAGTAACTGATCTGAAATCAGCTGGTTTATCGGCGGACCGACAGAAATTGCAAAACTGTATCACTCCGCCTTGTATAACAGATACTTACCTCCAGCCGTTCTCCTGCATGGTACTGAACAATCCGGCAACAATGCTGGACACAAGGATGCCAATAGTGATGAACAGCTGGTTGATGGTGACCAGTCTTCCTCGTATATCAGCTGGGGCAGCCTCGGCCACGTACACAGGAATAGACATTGAGGCGAATCCTGAAAACATAGTAGGACATGAAATGTAAAAGCTAGTTTAGCTAGGGCATTAAGCTCTATAGCGCTGTGATTGTTTATTATTATATATTAGATTTTAGGATGGATTGATATGTTTATTGTTAAAGTCTAGAGACTCTAAAACAATGAGGGTATCAGTGGATGAAGTTTTTCATTTTTGATGAGGAGCTTAAAATTCGAAACTAATGAAAGCTGGTTATTTCACTGGTATCAGCTGTAGAAGTTCAGTAGCATGCCGTGTGAGTGGGGTGTTGCAAAAAGGGCTAAAGCTATCTAGCACTTGCTGATTTAGTTGTGTATGGTGGCTGATTTCTGCCATATCGAGTTCTCGTATCGGTGGGTTTGGAGGGCGAGACAAGCATAAACGAACGAGATAACGACAATTACAAAGTCTGTTGTATCGGCGCGCTCATTTGTCGTGTGCTCGTACGGCGCCCAAGGACGCACCAGAACGCCTAGACGATATTTAAACGCGCCGATGCCCGAAAAGAGGGTCGCCGGAACGATACATTTTACTAGCGTATGAAAATATCGTATCGGCGACCTTTCTGTATCGTTATTTCGTGCCGAGGCGTCTTGAAGTTCGCCGGCACGCGGACACACCAGAACGACATTTTAAGCGCGACGATACGCCAAAAAGTATTTGCACGTTAACATTTATTTAGAAATGACAAAATTACAAAATAAACAGAGCATTCTGTTTTGTAAACCGTTTTATAGTTTCTGGGTTCAACATAGCTTCCTTCTGTCAATTTCCGGTTTCAAGGTACTCTGAATATGTTACAGCGGTCTTGAGGCATTCCATTCATAATTTTTGTTTATGTCTTGACTGGGGGCGAATTGCATGAAGTCACGAAAGCCTGGGAAATTACAAACCATATCTGGCACGTACTTTAATTGGACTGTCACATTAGTTTCTCGACACAGGGTAATTCGACTGAGACATGTAAACTCAAAGGCTACACGTGAGTAGTATAGTGTGTATATTTTTTTCCTTCTTTTTTTAAGCAGAGGTCGGTAAAGGTAATTTTTCCTCCAATACAGTAATAACGTCACTCTGAACGTCATTATGTCAGGTTTTGCTCATCAAACCAATTCCTTTTTGAAAAAGGAATTAAATGTAAGAAGTATAAATGTTTAAACTGACATGCTCAATTTAAACATATACTGTGTTTTAGATGAGCTTTCTAAAAGTAGCAGCTTTTTTGTAAGATATTTACGGAAATTCATTGGCACTTACATACTGTCACTAAAACTAGCAGTTTACCAAACAATAATGCAAAACGGCTATTTTTAAACAGAAATCTAAGCTCATCCCAAACCGCCCCTAATTACATTACTAAACTTAAGATTTTGCAGTACAATGCTCTCGGAGACAGTGTCCTTAATTGTTTCCGATCTTTAGTACCCTTAAACCTTTTTTAAACTAAATATACATAAATTATATAGTTCTATTCGTTTTAGAGATAACCTAGTTTATGAGCAAGTTTGTAACGTACAACACGTGAATGTAGAGGAGTTTGCCTGGAGTCGTTGATATCAAGAAATAATGTTAGTCTTAAAAATAGAATATGTCAAGTCATCTTATGAGTAACGAACCACAAATCATATATTTAATAGGTTTCTATTCTACAATTCTACCGTGTCATCATTCCAAAATTGGTAAAACCAAATCACAACAAATTTGCAAAACGTATACACGTAATATGCATTTAATATTTTTACTTATTTTTTGTTCAGTTAATTACCCAGTGGGCTGACCTTTTGTTTTGTTGTATTCCCGTTAGCTTAAATGTATAGTCTGCGTTTATTGTTAGGTTTCTAAAACTGTTATTATATTTCGAATTCGTTTTACACACTGTCTTATTGTTCACCACTATACAATACCTTTATTGCCAACTGGTCTGTTTAGCCCTAAGGTTTGTAATAAATTTGCCTTGTCTTGTAAAGCCAACTTTTCCCCAAAACACGTTCCTTCTAACAGGTATTGCTCCCTTATTTGTTTCTAAATTTGTATAATTACATGTATATAATTAGAGAGATCTTTTAAGTTGGTGTGTGTACAAGTATAAAAAACCCGGATTTTTTGTGTATTATTTAAGACAGTAAGCAAGTATTTGTATTTGAAGTAGGACAAAAAGCAGATGTTGATGCGTGCGTACGTGTGTTATTTAGGGCAGGAAGCAAGTATTTATATTTGAAGTCGGACAGAAAGCAGGTGTTGATGCGTGCGTTAATGCGTGCGTGTGTTATTTAGGACAGGAAGCAAGTATTTGTATGTGAAGTAGGACAGAAAGCAAGTATTGGTATGTGTACATGTTCAGAAAGCCGGTGCTGGTGTGTTATTTAGGACAGGAAGAAAGTATCTGTGTGTGGAGTAGGACAGAATGCAGGTTTCTGTGTTATGTAGGAAAAGAATTGAGTATTTGTATGTGAAGTTGGACAGAAAACAGTTGTTTGTGTGTGTACAAGGACAGAAAGCAGGTGTTTGTGTATCATTTAGGACATGCAGCAAGTATTTGTGTCTGATGTAGGAACCAGGGGTTTTTTTTGTGTTATGTAGGACAAGCAAGTATTTGTTTGTTAAGTAGGACAGAAAGCAGGTATTTGTGTTATGTAGGACAAGAAGTGAATATTTGTATATGAAGTAGGACAGAAAACAGTTGTTGGTATGTGTACAAGGACAGAAAGCAGGTGTTTGTGTATTATTTAGGACATGTAGCAAGTATTTGAGTTTGAAGTAGGAAAAAGGTTTTTGTGTGTGTTATGTAGGTCAGGAAGCAAGTATTTGTTTGTGAGGTAGGACAGAAAGCAGGTGTTTGTTTTATGTAGGACAAGGAGTGAGTATTTGTATGTGAAATAGGACAGAAAGCATGTGTTTATGTTATGTAGGACAGGAAGCGAGTATTTGTGTATGATCAAGGACAGAATGCAGGTGTTTGTGTGTTATGTAGGAAAGGAAGCAAGTATGTGAATAAAGTAGGACAAAAACAGTGTTTGTATGCACACCAGGGCAGTCAGCAAGTGACATAGTGTTGAGGAGGACATAAAACAATTGTCTATGTTTTAAGAAGAAATAAAAAGCTTGTGTCTCTATGTTAAGCAGACCAAAAAAGCAGATATGTCTGTATTAAGTAGGAAAGAAAACAGTTGTCTGTGTGTCAAGTAGAACAGTAGCAGAAAATAGTGAACAAATAATAGGTTGTTTCTTTATTTCTCATTTTTTCTATCTTTTGCAGTGCATTTATGCCTAGCCTGGTCACCTCTTTGGTTCGGTCCTACTTCTCTTGTCTCTAATTAAAGCACTCAAAGCACTTTCCCACATATTAGCTAAAAGATGACACAGTTTATTGACATTATTGTACAAACAGATAGCGATAAAAACTGGATTTAGGTTGTCTACGCCCGGTATCAAAATATGTTCACACATCTGAAGGGTACGTAACGTTAAGCCCTTGTGACGATTGATACCACACTGATAACGCTGAAACAATTGATTAGGTTTAATTTGTCTTATTTTTCGGGTTTACACAAAAAGAAAGGCGAGAAGTATTAGAAAGAAACCATGTTCTTAACATAACCCCCGTCCCTTCCCAAACTCGACCAAAAAATTCATTGCTTTATGTAATAACGAATTGATCATAGTTATCACGACGTTGATTAGATGCGAAACTCATCAGACAGCGGTCTAAAATACGATGTCATCGTCTGCCTGCTTGTTTGGTTAGTGACTAGATGAGTGACTATATGACTGACTACATGTACCAATACAGTTTTCCAGTAGGAGTCAGTAGATGCACACAAGTGCTCACACACGTTAACTCTGGTGCTTTTCTCTTTTCTCTTTAACTAACATACCAATATAAGCTACAATGGATTTTAGTGATATGCGACTTCGTTATTCATTCACATCTCGCTTGCTGGAAGATGAAACTTTATACAGTTAGGGCTTTTATAAACTGTCCGTGGCTAAAAAATACTGGATTTGTATTACCCTGGTTATTCCTCTTATTAAACAATCATAATTCTCATTTTTTTTTATTAATGTAGATACTTTCGCTGGAAAAGGGACAGGGTAAGAAATGTTAAAGTTTTTTTCAAGGTTGTTAATTCACTGATTAAGGCATTCTGCATAAGAATATTTTCGTTACGTCTGATTTTAACATCCTGTGACTAGAACTCAAAAGAACAATAGTCAACCTTTTCTTGACTTACTATAAATCAATGTTATATCGAGATTGTTTAATCACCAAAGCTGAGGATCAGAATATATGCTTTAATATGGTTCGTCAGAGCTGTCTTAATTTCGGGACGGGTGTTTTGATGGGTGTATGACATGTTGTTTGGATGATACGTCAGGTGGTATGTCATTACTGTGGGGAAAAGGGGGTAACTTATGACATTATGTGAGATTGTTCTATCATCATCATGGTACTGGTTAAATTGACCCCTTGTTTTGTTCCATTTTTATACCAAACGGTCTCTTTATCTTTCCTTTCCGTTGAAGTTCTGTTCTGTTCAATGGGGGACATTAGTGGGTTATCTACCCTGAATACTCTCTGATATTACATTGGTCCCTCCATTTGGATTCCTCTGCTTTTATCGCTATATTCTCTTTTGGTATGGTGAAAATTAAGCCTAATTATTTGCAACAGTGGTTGTCAGATACACATTAAGTTTAGCAACATGTATTGTTAACACCATTATCTTTGTTTTTTGATAATCCTAACTTTTTATTTGATATATAAGTGACAATATTCACAACTAAAATTCAAGACCATCACAATAAGAAACAAGGATAAAGTCAGAGGATTCCAACTGAAAGGACCAATATGCTATTTGGTCTACCTTTGATGTTATCTGAGTAAGGGAGATAATTTGTTATCAAGAATGTCCCTCATTGTCTTAGGACAAGTTTGGTTATCTTTATCTTTGTTCAACTTAAAACCATTACCGGTCAGAATGCTCTGTTTAATTCGGTTGCCAAACTTGCTGACTGTGCTTACATTGTGACCGGTTGATTAGAATGGCACCCTGTCCGTGAATATGCTGACGTGTACGAGTAGCGTGATGGTACAGCCAATCATAATAACACTACAACCAAACATAACGACAGTAAAACCCAATATAATGATATATCGACACATCTTAATGACAACACGACCCCTCATAATGCTATATGGACTCTTCATAATGACATTACAATCCATCATTATTTTACTACGATCAATTATAATTCTGTTACGACCCATCGTAATGAAACCATGATCCGACACAATTCTATAAGAACACAGCAAAATGATAATGCTATGTTCCTAACATAATAAGACGACAACTTACCATTTTAATCTTAGAACTTAGAACCCAACATAATTATATATAAATCTTACAGCTGATAAATACACCAAACAACAAGGCCATGGACCCAATCACCAATGCCGAACATAAATCCGCTCTGGCGAATAGAATGCCGCACTACATTTGAAATGACGAATGAGCGCTCATTGGTCAGAGAAAGTGCTCGTTACTTCCGCAATAGTACGGTCATGACACAAGTATAGCTAATCTGAACATCCGGGAACAAAGGACAATTGGAATCTACATTTCTACGGTACTTAATCGTCTGCTAGTTAAACAAAATCAAGAAAGAGTGAAATTCGTTATGACGCAAATTCTGACAAGTTTTTGACTGTTGTTATTTTTTGTGATACACAGTTTATTGAGCAGAACCAGTAAGTCGTTAAAAGATGTGCAATTATAACCTGAATGGAATAGACGGAATTTAAGCTTTACCGTTGACGACAACCATAAAGCAAACTTGCTCGTTTCCGATACAGTGCGGAGAAAACATGGAAGTTCCCGGGGTTAACTTCTCGTTCTATAATATTCAGTAAGGTTTCGAGAAAGAACTGCTCTATTAAGACAAAATGATTGCATCCCTTCATATCTTTCTGCACAGATGCAGTGGTCTGGCTTCAGCTCAAAGAACCTATTCAATCCTCACAATATTTTGTCCATAACTCGTTCAGTGAACAATATTTAGTCTCTTACAGCTCTTTAGAACGAAAATTGAACCAGTTATTTCCGCCATCCTCCAAGTCAAGATTGGGTCAACAACTCTGCGGGTTAAGAGAAGATATTCTCAAAATCCTTTATACAAGCAATCTGCCATGACAGCTACATATAGTGGAATTGTTCTTTTTTCAAGTCTAGCATTTTCCCCGTTGTACAACAAAACTATAAAAAAGCTAAATTCTCAGTATTTGTTATTTAATCTCATTTCTTAGTGACTCACACTATTTTTATAACAGACTCTTATAAGACTTCCAGTTATGTTTGTTGATACAATTGACGTAATTTCTCTTCCTTTTCTAAACAAACAGTTCAAGACACATTTATTTGTTTCGTCTGAGCCAATTCTCAACAGTAAAAAATCTGGGCTGTAACTACAATAGGACGAGCTTGTTTGTTTCACAAAGATAAGAAATGTGCCACAGGCGTGGATGAACGTGATTTTTAGTCATGACAAAGTGAGTGCAAAAATGTTATTGTACTAAATTCTTGATAATCGTCTCGTGTTACAGGCGTGATAGGAGTAACTAAGAATCGTCTGATACTTTAGTTCACTGGACGCACAGAGTTAGCGAGTGTACCTAGCAAGTTGTGATAAATGTTTGCGAGTCCGCTCATTTTTTTCTACATAACCCATATTCGGAGATAGTAATGATAATATTATGATGTCTCAAGTGTAACAATGTTACCAAACACAGCTATCTTAATGTATATAAACTATAAAGAGTCGTAATGCAGATTAATCGATGTGATTGATTACTTTTACATCAATAACAACTTAAAACACAATTATGGAGACAGTCTTGTATGAATTACATTACATTGTACATGCAACGCCAATTTAGCAAAGAGACAATGCTGGGTTGACAACGAGGAATCGCCAGCTTGAGAACGAGGCAACGTTACTTTGGCAACAAAGAACAGAAAGCCGGGATATCTTGCTTGCGCTTTACTTTCATTCAATTATCACGTCAAATCAAAATGCCTGATATCACTGTCTACGTATACGGCGAGCAGTTACTAAGATGTAGGCCTATAATTTGTAAGAAAAAAAGAATACTAATTAGATATAAGGTAACATACACATAGTCTGCGAAGGTTCGCGACACGTGAGTTATTTTCAACTTGGCGCAGGGACAATCATATATCAGAATGCCTTATTTTCCATTTCAATGACAAAAAGTGCTAACTACAACTTAAAGTAAAATCGTCAAGTACAGTGATCAAATAGTGTTGATCAGATTAAGCTGTCTGTTCTTCTTTTTCAGCTAATTAATCAGCTGTTTAATTGATTGTTACATCAGTCATTAAATTAACTATACAGTCAGCTATTTAATGTGTTATTACATCATCTAGTTAATCAGTCATCAAGTCAGCTATTAAAAGTAAGCAATGATCAAACTTGATCTTTCCAACAACAAAACCGAAAGAAAATGGCACTGTTAAAATCAATATATGAAAGAGGCAGGGTAGACAAGCAATCCATATAAATAATACATATTTATTGATTCGAAAAAGACTAAATGAAAGAAATCCAAACGAATCTTCTGTCCTTGCCCGAATTCAAATATCTGCTTATAGATGTTCAAGTTCTTCTGAAACAGCTACCAAAGTAACTATGCAATGTCTAATCAGCAAAATCAAACTGCACGTCATTAGCTGAAATATTTCGGTCTCAGCAGAATTGCTTTGGAAAGTGAGTCAGGTAGCAATACTCTTGAAGTTCCTATCGTAAACAGTATGTTGATTTGTTTCTGATGAACTAGTAAAGCTTCCTCGTGACAAAGCGTGATGAAAATCTTGAATCAAAGTTCTCAAATTTTCTCCCAGAAATGTGTAGGTTAATGAATTCTGTAGCCCTATATAACAATGTTGTTTAATATATCATTTTTCGGTCATTTGGGTGTTCAAAAACCGTTCATTCTGTCATAGTGCTACTCAAAACAGAAGCTTCATTTCCTGAATATATTGAATGCTTAATGTTCTCAAAGTGTCTTTTTTGGCCAAGTAAATATTTTTTTAAATCTGAAGTAAAGTATTGTCGGAACTAACTCAGGTTAAATTTGAGCTTTAACCAAGGTACTTCTGTCTGTTCGCGTTGATTTTTTTTTATCTATAAAATTTTCACAAAACCACAATTTTGTTTCATTTAGAAAAGTCTACATGTATTCGTTCAAACAACAACATCATAGACGAGCCAGACAAATTCCTGTCTGTATCGGGTAAGGAAGTCCATGTGAAAAGTATTCGCTAAAACAAATACATATTACAACAGGAGACCTTGAAATCAAGTATCTGTCTTCTGTGTTGTGATAAAACTAAAATTGAAAAAAAACCTTTAGAATTATGCGCTGTGGAAAAAAATGAAATTTAAATTCGATATCATTCGATACGACTTTTTTCAAGGTTGGAAGTGGGCCACAGGAATTAATATGACGGCAAAGAAGCTTCAGTTGTTGAACATGGTAAAACAAATAAATATATATATAAATAAAACGCCTAATCAATTAGTCATAACTAAATGCAGTAATTCAATACTACCCGATCAGGAAGATTGTACACCGAAGCATATCGATCAGAATAAATCAAACTAGCAAATCAATGTTACCCAATCAAATAAATTCTATAGCCATTACCAGAAGAACCGACTCAAATTTATATAACGCACCAAATCCTTATGACCCAAACAGAAAAGATTTAATGCAACGATTTTGGTGACCCGAACAGCAATATTTTAATGCACCAATTTTTTGTTACCCGAACAGCAATAATTTATTGCACCAAATCCTTATGACCCGAACAGAAATAATTAAATGAACCAAATCCTAATGACCCGAACAGCATTAATTTAATGTACCAAATCCTTATGACCCGAACAGAAATAATGTAATGCACCAAATCTCTGTGACCTGAACAGCAATAATTTAATGCACCAAATCCTTAAGACCCGAACAGAAATAATGTAAAGCACCAAATTTTTGTGACCTGAACAGCAATAATTTAATTCACCAAATTTTTGTGACCTGAACAGAAAATATTTAATCAATCTGATTAAAATCATATCCTAAACATCGCTATGCTATTAGGATCTGAGGACGACCAATAGAAGGTCACCTTCTCGTGACCTATCCATCAGCCAATCAGAACAACGCTTCCACCCTCATGGAAGTAAATGTTCAACTTGTGAAAATCTATTTATATAGCTGGGATCCCAAACAATTATCTGCCATGTATAAACTGTCACTGAACTCAGGTAAATTTATTTGTCAAGATCTTCCAAAATAATGAAATTAATGTTTGTGCAGAATATTATTTTTTCAAAATATCTAAGCATTTTCCGTTTCCGATAACAAACATTGTTATGCTAGATAAGTTTACACGCAGTCTGAACACGCCGTGTGTACATGTAAGCTATCGAGACGCGTCATAAGCTACAATGTCATTGGCTGGGATATAAATAACAATAGTGGAAATTCCAGGTTATCGAGAAGGCAGAAATAAATGCGTCGTCTTCAGATCTAACCGTAGGGAGATCGTGAACTTCAGTCAGATTATAATTTAATACACCAAATTTTCGTGACCCGAACAGAATTAATTTAATGCACCAAATCCTTGTGACCCGAACAGAAATAATTTAATGCACAAAATCCTTATGTCACGAACAGAATTAATTTAATACACCAAATTTTTGTGACTCGAACAGTAGTAATTTAATGCACCAAATCCTTATGACCCGAACAGAATTAATTTAATGCACCAAATCCTTATGACCCGAACAGAAATAGTGTAATGCGCCAAATCTCTGTGACCTGAACAGCAATAATTTAATGCACAAAATCCTTAAGACCCGAACAGAAATAATGTAATGCACCAAATTTTTGTGACCCGAACAGGAATAATTTAATGCACCAAATTTTTGTGACCTGGACAGAAATAAATTAATGCACCAAATTTTTGTGACCTGAACAGAAATAATTTAATGCACTAAATCACTGGGAGCTGAACAGATACAATTTAAAGCGCCAAATCCACATGAACCGAACAGCAATAAGTCAATTTAGCAAATCAATGAACCCTATTGAAAAATATTTCGACGTACACCAGTACTGTAACCTAATCAGATACAGTCATTACATCAACGTATTAAGTGTTGCAAGGGATAAGCTAGACCCAGTGTGGAAAAACAATCCTGTTTATTTGATCATGACAATTTCAATACGTGTTATGGTAAGCTCTGACGCACTTTATTGTGACATTGTCACAAGATACGTTGTTGATTTGGATCACGTACAATCACACATTTATAAGATTCTGAATAAAACTTGTAACATAGTTAAAACAGTCTCTCCCCAAGGGAGCAGTCAATATGAAGACTGAAAATTTAAAGCATACGTCATGAATCATAAAAAAGAAACGATCGGTAGAGCTTTTTGTCCTAGTTTCAGACCTAACAGGCTAGTTGTTTTATTGTTCCACTTGATAATGAACAATGCAGTTTATATGTGTTTTTATCTCACCTGTCATGTAGTGACAGAGTGAGCTTTTGTGATCACCTTTTGTCCGTCGTCCGTCCATCCGTCCACAATCAGTTTGTTAACACTCTAGTGGTCACATTTTTGCCTCAATTGTCATGAAACTTGGCCAGGGTGTTAGACTCATTTATTTCTCAAAAGACTTCGAACATGGGTTATCTTGGTTGAAAAACTAGGTCACAGAGCCCAAATATAGGAAAACCTTGTTAACACTCTAGAGGCTACTTTTTCAGTCCAAATATCCTGGAAATTTGTCAGAGAGATTGTTTTGATGATTTTTAGCTCAAAATCGAATATGGGACATATGGGGTCAAAAACTAGGTCACAGAGCCCAAATATGGAAAAACCTTGTTTACATTCTAGAGGTAACATTTTCAGTCCAAATAACCTGGAAATCTGTCAGAAAAGTTGTTTCAATGATTTCTAGCTCAATTTTGAATATGGGTCATCTGGGGTTCAAAAACTAGGTCATAGAGCCCAAAAATAGAAAAACCTTGTTAGCACTCTAGAGGTTACATTTTCAGTCCAAATATCCTTGAAATTTGTAAGAAAGGTTGTGTCAATGATTTCTAGCTCAAGTTTGAATATGGTTCATCTGGAGTCAAAAACTAGGTCACAGAGCCCAAATATGTAAAAACCTTTTTAACACTTTAGAGGTTACATTTTCAGTCCAATTAACTTGAAATTTGTCAGAAAGGTTTTTTAATGATTGCTAGCTCGAGTTCGAGTATGGGTCATCTGGAGTCAAAAACTAGGTCACAGAGCCCAAATATCGAAGAACTTTGTAAACACTCTAGAGGCTACATTTTCAGTCCAAATGTCCTGGATATTTGTCAGAAAAATTGTTTTAATGATTTGTAGCTTAGGCTTGGATATGGGTTATCTGGGTCAAAAACTAGGTCACAGAGCCCAGATATCGAAAAACCTTATTAACACTCTACATTTTCAGTCCAAATTTCCTGGAAATTTGTCTGAGAGATTGCTGCGATAATTTCTAGCTCAAGTTCGAATATGTGTTATCTAGGTTCAAAAACTAGGTCATAGAGCCCAAATATTGAAAAACCTTGTTAACACTCTAGAGGTTACATTTTCAGTCCAAATATCCTGGAAATTTGTCAGAGAGATTGTTTCAATAATTTCTAGCTCAAGTTCGAATATGGGACATCTAGATATAAAAACTAGGTCACAGAGTCCAAATATGGAAAAACCTTGTTAACACTCTAGAGGTAACATTTTCAGTCCAAATATCCTTGAAAATTTGTCAGAAAGGTTGTTTCGGTGATTTCTAGCTCAGGTTTGAATATGGGTCATCTGTGGCCAAAAACTAGGTCACAGAGTCCAAATATGCAAAAAACCTTGTTAACACTCTAGATGTAAGATTTTATTTCTAAATCACCTGGAAATTTGTCAGAAAAGTTGCTTCTATGATTTCTAGCTCAATTTCGAATATGGGTCATCTTAGGTAAAAAACTAGGTCACAGAGCCCAAATATAGGAAAACCTTTTTAACACTATAGAGGTTACATTTTAATTCCAATTAACTTGAAATTTGTCAGAAAGGTTTTTTAATGATTGCTAGCTCGAGTTCGAGTATGGGTCATCTGGAGTCAAAAACTAGGTCACAGAGCCCAAATATCGAAGAACTTTGTAAACACTCTAGAGGCTACATTTTCAGTCCAAATGTCCTGGATATTTGTCAGAAAAATTGTTTTAATGATTTGTTGCTTAGGCTTGGATATGGGTTATCTGGGTCAAAAACTAGGTCACAGAGCCCAGATATCGAAAAACCTTATTAACACTCTACATTTTCAGTCCAAATTTCCTGGAAATTTGTCTGAGAGATTGCTGCGATAATTTCTAGCTCAAGTTCGAATATGGGTCATCTAGGTTCAAAAACTAGGTCATAGAGCCCAAATATTGGAAAACCTTGTTAACACTCTAGAGGTTACATTTTCAGTCCAAATATCCTGGAAATTTGTCAGAGAGATTGTTTCAATAATTTCTAGCTCAAGTTTGAATATGGGACATCTAGATATAAAAACTAGGTCACAGAGTCCAAATATGGAAAAACCTTGTTAACACTCTAGAGGTAACATTTTCAGTCCAAATAACCTGAAAATTTGTCAGAAAGATTGTTTCAATAATTTCTTGGTCAAGTTCGGATATAGGTTATCTTGGGTCAATTAACCAGGTCCATAGCAACTTTTCTAAAAGCAGTATTACTCAGGTGAGCGATATAGGGCCATCATGGCTCTCTTGTTTAAATAAACATTTTCGTGTTCAGTAAAGTGCACTCACTAACGTTTTGATCATATGTCGAGTGCAATTTCACAACGGTCTGGAACAAGGTCGCTTTCAACATTTCACCATAGAACAAAAATATGCATGACAGGAACAACAAGCATTTGGTTTCATATGAAAACTGACACCTTGTGACAGACGTTAATCAATACGTCATAAAAATGAGAAACTTATTCTAACAAGAGTTCAAGGGAGCGTAAGGGGTATTTTCTCTATGCTGTACTTTACGGAGCTTAACGTACAGATTAGGCCACCCTGTCCGAAATAACCTGATATTTGAAGATTGCATACCGTAGTAGGCAAGAGAAATTGATAATGTTTATCTTATGCAATTCATCATTTCTGATCGAAATTGACAACATTTTATCTAGTATTAAGATATATTTGTCGGTGATGACTATGTCAACACTCCAAATAGAACTTTAAAGTGACAACAGATTCTGTAATATCTATGTAGGTATTAATGTATAAGATATACTCGTGTAAGGTGTGAAATAAACACTATTAGATTGAGTTATGTCTTCTTCTTGTTGCTGGTTGTTGAACATCGACACTTTACCGACGACTGACGCTCACGTGATACAGGCAAATAAAGACCACCCTTATCTAACGCCTGATTAACTTGGCCGATTCGTGGAAAGAAAAGGAGTCCAGAAGACAGCAGACATCGTTTTGAGAAAAAAATGAGAGAACGCATATCGAGCTTGATAAAGTCGATTTTGAGAGAAAGTGAATTACAGAGGATAATTCATTTTGACGTCATAGATTCGCTTCTGTTGATAAAATTAGTACATCTAGAATGAAATGTTTATTTTACTCCATTTGGTCGACTGTGGAAACAAATGACACAGGTCACAGATATTTTTTTGAAAGTTCGTCTGACTACCATTCCTCTTAAAAACAAATTTAAGACCCCTGTCCCCCGTTAGACAAGGGCCAATTCAAAGAGAAGTAGCCTAAACCTACAGATTACAAATGCTGACCCAGTATTCACAAAGTTCATTACGGATACTGTGTCATCAATACCTCATGGTATCTTAAGTTCACCTTGGCAGCTGATAATAGTTTAAGAAAATTGATAAAAGGACAACTTTAAGCGCTCGTCTCGTGTAAGTTAGTTGAGGAATTTAGTTAAACCATTCACGGAGTTAAGCATACTGGCGCGAGTAAGACCGTATATTAAAAGCATAATTTCTCTATTATTTTTTTTAGGGGGAGGGTCTCTTTGCATTCATCTTGTAAGGTTATTGTAGTTTTGTATAGTCGAAAATTTATTTTCTGATTGCATGTAGCTATTGTGTACAAGAGGGACAAAGCGTCTTGCATACAGTTTGTATGAATAGGCCTTCGTCAGTTTTGCTACATATTCATTTTTTCTCTTACTTCTTCAAAAAAGTTGCAGACTATAAGTTAAACTTGTTACCGAATATAGACAAAAGTCTTTGAAAAACAAAGTGGATTGAAAGAAAATATTGTTTTGTTAAGGAAATAAAAATAATCGATTTTTTTTTCAACGTTCCTGAGGCATCATTTACATATGTAGCAGCGTTTTACTGTTTAAAAAGTAGTGATATATCGGAGCATATCAGAAGCTGTCATCTTAAATTATCAAAAACATCCAATAGGTATGAATATGTTCTTGGAAAAACGGCGCATTATTTACATAATTACTGGAATTAATATCAATTTACTTCAGACTTCGAAGAATTTGTCGAGATTTTGAATTCTACGTGTTTGAATTTACATAGCAAAAAAGTCAGAAACTTACAGATTTTAAAGTAGACGTATTTAAAAAAAAACAAAATCAAAAGACGTTGTTTCAAGCTTTTAAATGCCATTTTTGAATTAGAAGAAATTTGTAAACGGGGGACTAGTAGTGTAAATATCTCGTCAATAAAAATTAACATCAGCGCTTTTTTTATTTATTAGTGCATGTGAACATGTTTTTAGTCACTCACCTATTCCAGCGCCAACAACTAATCGACCTGCAAAGAGCATCTCCTTATTCTGAGATACGGCCATGAGAACAGCGCCCCCTGTAAAAATTAAACTGGCTAGCATCACTACCCTTTTCCGACCAAAGCAGTCGGTTAAGAATCCGGCAAGCAGAGCAAATATCGCCGCCGCCCCTACGGTCGCACTGACAATTAACTCTTTCCATATTGTTGTAAGTCTCCAGTTATCGCCAATGAGCAATATAGAACCGGAAATGATACCGGTATCGTAGCCGAACAGCAGTCCCCCGATAGTGGCGAAACATGTTAGGTAGTAAACATAAAATCTCGACCCCGTTTCGTCTTGCGATCCTTCCACCGTAGCCTCGTACTTTTTTCCATTTTCTACACTCATTGTTCACTAGAAAGCGTTCTAGGCATAAAATTATACTTGGTTAAATAGTCCCCCCTTCAACTTTTTCTATGGACTGAACGCACCGTTAGATGTATTTCGGGTATCAGTACAATATGAATCTATGTCATATATGCTATACGTCCAAATGACCGTTTAAAGTCGAAGATAACAGGGAATAATGTACAGGCTGATAATTTCAAAACCTATTTATCAGTCGCGCCTTAGTGCATGAAATATGTCGGGTAGATGTACCACTATTCCGAAAGTCAAAGTTTGAGCATGATATAATTACAGATAAGAATTATCGTAAACAAAACGCTTTAAGCTTCGTGTAAATAGACTTTGGCATACTGAATAAGTGCATTCGGTCCTTCAGAACAAACTTACTCACTTTTTTAAAAAAACAAATATTCGTGAGCGAAATAGTTTGAGCTTACCGTAGAGTTCAGTTTACACATCATGTACTAGTATATGATTTTGCAAATATCCGTAAAAGAAATTAATTGGAACATCTCTGCCAATAATCTGTCCATTTGCATCCCTTTAAACGCACGTGTTTCATTTTTCTTCAATATCCACGAATGTAAAAATGTTAGATATGTTAAAATTAAGACGGTGTGTGTGTGTGTGTGTGCGTGTGTGTGTATGTGTGTGTGTGTGTGCGTGTGTGTGTGTGTGTGTCAGTCATTGCTAAACTTTACTGTTCTGAATTCTTGTAGAAGTTCAGCAAATGCAGTTAAGAACAAGACAAATAGTGCTCTTAGACTGATAAAAATGTTTTTCAAGGTCACATCTCGCCTCAATCGTACATTGACTTTTTCACATCACATCACATCTCATGACTATAGCGTGACACGTGATATGTTATCATGCAGGAAAATCATTCCAATGATCATGACATTGACCTGCATGAGTGGGAGGGGCAAATCATAACATCATAACTAGCTAAAGGACAGACTGACTTAAACATGCATGGTGGAAACATTATAATTTAATGTTATACATTCAGGTAATAAATCGTACCATAATGAACTTAAAGATAAGTTCATCACTCGTTTGTACTAATCAATCTGGTAGGTTTCTTTCTTTATTGTTCAATTTTCTGTTAAACCCTAAGAACAACCAAACTGGTTACTCTGTCATCTGAAGATACATATTCTATTCTTATATTCTTCCAGGAGGATCAAGTATAAAGTTTTCCCTAATCAAAATGGGCAGTGAAAAGGCCTCAAGTCGTTCAGCTTGTTAAATGCAGATAGTGCTAAAACTAAAATACCTTTGTCAGGTCTTTTAATATATTCATATACATTTTATGTAGTCTTAAACATTTTTGTGAATACGTTTTCAACATATTAGCAAAACTGAAAAGAAATCCCGTAAATCAGGGGACACAGTAATTATTCCTGCTGAACAACGACTCCGAGCTAGTTACAAAAATTGTGCAGCTTTATACCAGCAGGAGTGGTAGAGAATTCAATCTAGGCCAATAACAGGATGGGGAGGGAACTGAGTCAAGTGATCCATGGCAAAATATATTCCCACAAAGTTCTGCACTGCAAGGTGATTTCACGAACGACGTTAAGCACACAGTCAGAAACATGACCGTCAGGTTCGTAAAATAATGAATCCATTTTCAACAAAAATTATATACATGTTGAATACAAGAAAGAAAATCACTGGAACATTCTTAAATGTAGTAAATTTACTTTTTATTTAAATTTTCTTTGGATCTTAAAAAAAACTTTTTCCTTGGGCGCTTATATGCTATAAATAATTTGTTTGGAAAAAAAAGGCTAGATCTATCATTTTTACAGAATTGACGAGTGTCTGTGGTCAAATAAGCCAGTGAAAGTTCTGCAGTTCTATCTTGGTCAAAACATTTCAAACAGTCGATTAAACGAAGTTTAACAATCACGTAGACGTACTTTTGGAGAAAATACAACGACAAACTAAAAATGTCCGTTTTAAAGTGACTGTTTCAAATATATGTATATATAAGAAAATGCGTTTTTGAGAGTTTCTTTATTCTTAGAAAGACTGTATATAGCTGAAAACAGGACATAGAACATAGACTGTAAACCTTATTGTCAAACGAAATGGAGCCTGTGAAAATATCAGGAACTCATTTTGAACAAGTATTCTAACACTATATGCAATTCGCCGACAATAAACAAAGAAGAAATTGAGCGTGATATATCATATACAGTATAGCACTCAGAACACAAGCGCGCGCCCGCTGACGTCACTGCGATAGTGCACACATTTGCACCCCTTATAAATATACGTACGTGTTAGAATGGAAATAGATTTTTAAATTTTCGTGATCTACCGTCGTATATATCACGGATTCTCGTTCATATGCGTAAGTATTTAATCACTCAGGCCTACGGCCTTCGTGATTAAATTACTACGCATATGAACTCGACACCGTGATATATCAGACGGTATATCACTCAAACTTAAAATCTATTTCCTAAATAATTAATTATACTTCTATGTATTATGTATGATTAAGTGGTGAGGAATTATTAACACAATATATTCTGTATATATTTCCGTCAGTTATCTATTTTAATCATTTCACGGAGAAAACTAATGTTATTTCAAATTTCCGTTGTTACAAGAATGAATCTTATATTTACTATATGAGGAAACAAAAAATGGGTATATAAATTAAAAAAGATGAAATGAAATATTTCAAGAAGGATAACAGAACGTTAAACTTCCTTAATTTAAGAAATACACCCACACAGCTAGGAATAATTACCCCCATCAGTCGGCTGTTATTTCGAGAAGGAATTTTTAAACAACTGTTTATGCACTCCTCGCACTGTAACGTACAAGTCAATGTTCATAACTGTCTCCAGTGCATAATCTGCTATATTGACTGTTTATGCACTCCTCGCACTGTAACGTACAAGTCAATGTTCATAACTGTCTCCAGTGCATAATCTGCTATATTGACTGTTTATATTAACCGCATTTTGTTAGTCGGTACGTCGTCTCTTATTCAGATAGTTTGTTAATTCACCAGACAGCCTCAAGGGAGTTAGGAACATTATGCCGCCATGTATGAAGAGGTGATGAAGAAATAAAGAAATATGTGTTACGTTGCATTCTTTGATTATCATAGCACAACAGACTAAAATGTGACTCCCTTGCTTGTATCAATTAACTTTTAAACAAGCGACACCAACAAATCTACAAGGGAAGGCCTGAGGCAATGGCTAGTCCAAAACTCCAGAAGTCCGTTGTTATATTTATATTGCCTACAATAATAGTTGTATTTGTAAAAGGTAAATGGAAACACGTTAATCTAAGGATCTTAAAGCTGTCGACGTAAATTTGGAAATTAAAACAAAATGAGAGTTATGGTTCTTGAGTTGTGCTCTCCTCTGTAATAATTAAGATACCTCGGTATAAACTTTTGAAGGTGCTTTCGCTAGGTTGCTAAAAACTGATTATTATCATGATTGTGTACATGATATGTGTTATTTAAGAAATAATAAGTATCCAGGCGTGGTTTATTGAAGAATAACCCACGTTTTGAGTTCTTATGCGAAACAATATATTCTTACACGACCAAACAATAAACCACATTGTGAAATAAGTGTTAACAACTTCTTAATTGTAAAAACACTTGCGCGGTACGCCCCTGGGTTTGGCCGTTAAAATTTCTCCCTCGATATATGTAAGAGTTGGCTTCCACATAATAATTTGATCTATCCAATAAATGAACAAATAAACAACACTCTTTTCATCAGTTGATAATTTCTTTTTTTATTTCGAACTAAAATTGCAATTTACTAATAAATTAAATGTTCAAACAAATAAAAGATGTTCATGTTCTCAAATGCTAAAAATAGCAAATGTAAAACGTCACAAGGTCGCTTACACGAAAGTCGGCATACGTGCGTGAATTCTAATGTAGACACAAGTAACATTTACATGGATTATTGACAGAAAACATTGCTCGGCTATTATTTTTCAAATGGATTTGCACTGCTAAGTAAATTGGCTTTTTGTGCCCTTTGTTGTTGTTGTACGCCGGTAATACTACGATTCCTACAGTAGTATTTACAAACATCACGTGACTTTCATTCATAAAAATTTTATACGTGTGGTGACGGCGGTTCACGGAACAGCCAAAACAACAAGCGCACGCGCGTGTTATACTGCAGGATATCCCGAGTTTATTTTCTTCTTTGTATATATAGGCTATTTTTAGATCGTGTTAGAATTTTAAATATAACAGACAAATGTAAGAACCATGGCTTTGTTTGCCACTGTATTTATTTCTTTTTTGAAGCTCTTTCACTTTTACTAATTTTTGCCAGGACCAAGTATTTTTTTTACTTTATTTTCAGTAGATGAATAATTCATAATAATGACCTTGTGACAGGACAAAATTGTGCGCTTGTAGGCATGCACAGTACAACTGAATAAAGATTATCAGTAATTGCTCCGTGCGTAGTGTCTTAAGGAAAGATCCATGTTAACATTGAGAAACTGTTTTACTCGGAGACAGATTTAATCACAGACAATTGGCTAATTATCAAAGTCTACAGTCCCGGTAGATCTTTGAAAATAAAGACTTCTTCCAACTGCATCAAACCAAATCAAAAAGCACACCAGTTTGATTCAACATCATTTACAAAAAAAAAAAAATAATAAAAAAAAATAAAAAAAAATAAAGGGACCTTATTTTCCTACTTGTAACAGACCTTGTTTTCAGCTCTAGAAATATGAAATTAAAATTCGGTTTAATAGGCTCAAAGTTCATTTAAACGGATTTAATGTTCTTATCAGTATGAATCAGACAAAAACACTAGCTGGCATTTTTATTTTATTATTGTATTGTTTTGTTATTTACAGGGACTGGATACGCACAGAAAGAAACGTCGACGATTAAAATCCTGTACACGCGTCTCATCCTGTGATATTAATGAGGAACATGATTGCCTGATGAAATCTTTTGAACATGTGTTTTAAAATGATTAAATCTTCAGACAAGGCAAGTCAATTGTCTTATTCCGATAAGTTTAGAACAACTGCTCTTCAGCAAAGACTTTTGTGACACACTCGATCCCTCTGTACTCTTCTAGATTTCTGAAATGGTCTTGTCCAGTATTCAATTCAAATTTGCCATACTCTTTTATCATTTATAGTGGTGTTGTTTGGAAATTTTGTGACTGGATAGAAAACAGTGCAAAACATAATTTGACTGAACAGAACTGTAGATCTATCATAATGTGTACAAGTCGCAATGGTAAAACAATTCGAGAGCTCGGCGCAAAACTGTTTTACCTCCTTATTTTACTTGTATAGTATAACTTAACGACACTTGATTATAATGACATTTGCAGCATACCGACATATATGTCCGGTCCTGTTTTTATTCATATTCAGTATTTATAACTTGCCATATCCGACAACCTCCCATAACCGACATAACCAATTAGTCCTAATGAGTGTCGGTATAGATAAGTTTTACCGTAGTAACAACAGTTTTGCACTGAACCATTGAATGACACTCAGCAGGATAAGCGATTGATCCATCTTCAGTGAAAATATCATCATTAGATTGAGCATATGAAGACTTGGGTTAATGCGGATACCATTAAAACATATTGAGAGATCTGTTCACAGTAGAAGTAAGAAGAAGTAAATAGGTAGGTGTCATCTTCGCCATAAATACATCATTTCCTAAGTAAATCAATTACATATTAAAGTTCAGAGTAGCTTTGACTTGATCTATCATATAATGTCCATAATTATATGTAATTTATGAACTGTAGTAGAAGTTCGGAGTCTGCTCTGCTTTCAATAGGATACATTCATAAACTAAATTTAACAGAATGTGTAACAACCAATATTCAATCTATGAAATTTCAAGTTGATAGTGCTTATAGTGTAAGAGTTATGTTCCGGACAAAAATTTAGTATGAAGAATAAACACAAGGCAGTTACTCCAAAATGACGAAGTGCAGAGTAATGGTTCTTGTGCACTGCACTTCTTCTTTTATGTTGATTCCTTTATTAATATTTGAGTTATGGTCCTGACAAAAAGCGTGCCAGACGGACGGAAAGACGGACGAACGGACGGACAAAGTTACAACTATATGCTCCGGGGAGCATAAAAATTACAAGTGTAACAAAGGGTCTAATTTTAGAAACAATTTCTGAATTATAAATCGATTTTAACCTACCTAGTCCAGTCCCAGAAACTAGTCTTCCGACGAGAAGAATTTCCTTTCCTGGCGATATGGCCATGACAATCGCACCTGCCGTAAATAAGATACTTGCAATCATAACAACTTTCTTCCTGCCAAGCCAGTCAGTCAGGTTGCCTGCAATTAAAGCGAATACCGCTGCAGAGCCGACTGTAGCACTGACAACAAGTTCTTTCCATATTGTTGTCAGCTGAAATTTTACTTCTATTAATAACATAGAACCGGAAATGATACCAGTGTCATACCCGAAAAGTAATCCGCCCATAGTCGCACAACACGTTATATAGTACAAGTAAAACACAGAGCCCTCTTCATCCTTTACGTAACTTTCAATACAGAACTTAGAATCTTCCCCTTCACGATCCTGGCTTTCCGTGGAGAACTTTGCTTCCCCCAAGTCATGCCCCTGACTGCCCAAATAAAATTTAGTCTTCTCCTCATTTTTCTCGCAACTGTTAACACAAAAATCCGTGTCATCTTCGTCCAGGTCCGTTTTTGTTACCGTATAACTAAATTTTCTTCCATTTTCTACACCCATTTTCAGGAATAAAAACAATCTCACAAGAAGTTTAAAATAACTAGTTACAAAAAGCTTGTCTGCAGATTTAATAACTACGAGCATGAGCGACAGAAAGTCCCTAAAAGGTTTTACCAGAAGTCGTATCAGTTTTTCTAGTCAGCAGTTGAAGTGACAAGCAGATTATATTGGAAGAGCCACATGATAGCCAATATGATCTCATTATAAGTGGAAACAGAGAAAAGTTGAACAAACAATGATACTAGTGACAGCATATAGAAGATCGTAGCACGAGAGTAAGGATCAGATGGTATCAAATAGAAGCTTTACAATGTCTTGGCAATCAACGAGACACCTTGAATGCCAAGGCCAAGCTTAAGCAGAAAATGTGGTTTCTATTGTAGTTTTACACGCTATGGTTTTTCAGCTGTTATCAGTCTGTAGTACGCAAATGAAATTATTATCGTTATTTTTCTGAAACAAGTAAATGTTGAATTATTTTGTTTAAAAACTTGAGAAAAATCAGCATCTAAAGTAAATCAAACAACTCCATCAAACTTATTAACCAAAGATCTAAAATGCCTGAGATTAACTTCTCTTAGGGCCAGTGGTACAAATGCCTGAGATTAACTTTTCTTAGAGCCAGTGGTACAAATGCCTGAGATTAACTTCTCTTAGAGCCAGTGGTACACACAATTTTCACATGTTGTTAATTTTGTCAAAATGATAGATAACGAAAGAAGGGACTGAGTCAAAATCTAAATTAGTTTCATCATAAAAAAACTCAGATCATAAGTAAGGCAGGTTGCACTTATTCTAACAACTATTCGTACCACAGGCTTTCATTTTATGCATAAACCTTTTCGTTTCTTGCCCGATTTTCATTGTCAAACTGTCATATTGTAGGGGGAAACTGCATAATGTGATTAATTTTCATCAGTCTTAAATACTTTTTTTCAATTATCTAAGATATACTGAAAACGAGACTTTTTGAGGTGTTATCTACCTGCTGAAAAATTTTGAGAGAAATGCAAATATTTGGTAATATAATCATTGATTACATAGAGGATATTTGTTTGTTTTTGTGGAAGATGAGAATTTATTTCATCGAGTGAACACCATATGTGATATTTTCACGAGTGGCGCAGCCACGAGTGAAAATATCAACATATGGTGTTCACGAGATGAAATAAATTCCCATCTTCCACTAAAAAACAAACAAATTTTCTTTTTATTTTATGCCAACTCGTCAAAAATGGGTTTTTTATGACATTTTTAATCAGGGCCTTCAATAAATTCCCCATAGTGAGCCCCAAATCAGTTAATGCGTACTTTGGTTACTCCGCACAAAAAAAGTGCAGACAATCTCCAATACATATGATAACTTTACTTTTGCTGAAATAAACTGAATACACTTTCATCAAATAATATTTATTTTTGTCTACACAGTTTATCAATATTTATTGAATTTTGCCATACATACTTTAATTATAAAAGCGAATTAATACTCAATACTCAATAGTTCGGGCACAAGCATGTATTATCAAAATGGTAATTAACTGATTCAAAACAGTGTATTATCACTTTTATCTCACTGATATTTCCCTGTATTTCATTGGTAGGCATAAAATAAATAGTTTCTTATACATTTGAGGCCTTTCTTCTCTTCTAGAAGTTAAATGTACTGACACTGAACTCTCGGATGGGAGGTTTAAAACCGGGGAGTCACTTAAGATCTCGCAAGTAGCTTTTTTTTTTTTTTTGCTTCGATTCGGAGGAGAAAAGTGCTGTAAGTATTTTATTTCTGTATCAATTTTAATGGTAAATAGCGCATGCAAAGCGGAAAATTATGCCCTACACATTAGCTCTGATGATGATTTAGTCAGATGTACAGAACTTTCTAACTTCGAGAAAACTGGTGCGCTTTACGCGATAGCAAACATAATTTTACGAACTCTATTTCTCGAATGTTAAAAAAACCAGGTGGTATGGCCACACTTCTCCAGAACTCTTTAATTCACGGCTGTTGGTTACGGGCTCTTGTAGAAACTTGTTCGAACGCAGCCATGATTGATCTGCACTGCTACTGGATTCAGGCTAAAGCGGGATAATTCTTCTTCCTTAAACCCACAAATTGGTGCCAAACTAGAAAATTTTAGCTCTTGATAACTGTTAAACCTTTAGACGTCATTTCCACTTGCTTTTGCGAACCGGTATCACGATAACAATTGACTTGTGTTCAACCAATACCACTAAATTTCCAAATAACGGAAGCATGCGGTTTCCTACTTAGAAATATTTCACAACATTAAAGTCTGCAATGACAGTTTGCATTCTATCGGTTTATCAGATAAAAACAACAGAATTCTATATTTCAGAGGAATTTTAGCATAATCATAATATAAAATGTGCATGTATTATGTATAAAATCACTAGTTCAGTCTATCAGAGCTAAAAAAAACTGTATCCGCAAAATGCTAGAAACAGTTTTTCGACTGTTTAGAACTTTTTTGCCCCAATTTTTCGATTTCTGTTTTGCTAACACTTTTATATTCATATATATTCAGAATGGAATCCATGAAATGAAATTGTTTCATATACTCCATTCCAGTTTTTCTTTCGTAAATTTTATGGGTATTTTTGAATGAGCAGAAATATCTTTCTTGTCTGTTGTTTGAAACATAACTATTTTTCTTGGTGAGACCATAAAATTCAAAGTTGTAAAATCCTAATGATTGCTGAAAATAAACACAATAAGTAAAGCAAATAGTAGGAAAAACTTAAATGTGATTACAAACATTGTACCAATTTACTCTAACCACTAAATGAGGGTAATATATGATAGAAATTATCGAAATACTTTTCCGAACATGCCTTACAGGTTAAGAAAAAATAAATTTCTGAAATCGGTGATACTCAGTTTTTTATTTATTTACCATGTTTAAGGCTTTATAAAATTCGAAATATTTTAGAAACGACAAAATTTTTGCCATATTCTAAGATAAAGTAAGTTTTTAAAACCATTCTAAAATAAAAAGCAAAAACTTAAGAAACAATGCGGTCCAGGGACAGCTATTTCCCTCGCCGTCAGCGTTGAGTAAAGTTTAGTCTGAGAAACATTGAATTGCATTTATGGTGGCATATTTATTATCGGATTGTTGGAATGCTTTATTTTTGCAAAGACAATATGAAACTGTAGGCTTGAACAAATGACCTTCAAGTGTGACCTTGTCTTTGAACTGACATGGCTTGGAAAATGCCTTCTGCACATCCTCTCAATAAGTTATACATTTGACCAAAGTTTACAGAAAATCGATTCTAAGGTATAGGAGATTTTGAGCGGACACAAAGTTGAAGGCTGAAACAAATGATCTTCAAGTGTGACCTTGACCTTGAACTGGCATGGCTGGTCTGTGCGTTCTTCTGCACATCGTCTAATTGATTTAAACATTTGACCAAAGTTTGATGAAAATCAGTGCAATGGTACAGGAGATATGGAGCGGAAATGAAAATGTTACAGACAGACAGACGGATGGACAAGGCCATTCTTATAATCCCACTTCCGCTTCGCGGTGGGGGATATAAAATAGCACTAATGGGGATCACACCAGTGCTTTCACTAAAAAGGTCTCACATCAACATACATCACTGAGTACTCTTTAGTAAGGAGGTACTGCATTACACCCCCTTTACTTAAGAGCGTTCGAGAACACTGTGCAGTATACTGATTTATAAACTGGCTTAAATATATTACTGCCTTGTCGATTGCTCTTCTGCTGATATAGAGTGAGTCAAGACTGAGTGATATTTATCTAGAAAAACATTGGGTCATAAACTTTGTATCTGTTTCCGGTTATTTGCACATAAATACCCAAGGTATGTGTAATCAAACAACGTTTTAATAAATTGATTACCAATAAGAAACGGCACAATCAAAACTTTGTTTCATGTTTAATAAAGAGCAAAGACCTTGAGGTCTTTGTAAAGACCAATTTTCTTATAATTAATGATGAATTTATTGCAGAGCTTATAATCAATGTCCGTTCATATTCACTTGACCTAGACCTATGGAGTATTCAAATTGCTAAGAAAGAAAGAAAGAAAGAATATGAAGAAACTTGGCCGACCTGCATTTCCAATTACTTGTGTTTTTTTTTTTCAAATTTCCTGTCCAAATAAACACACAGAATTACTTTTTAGTGTGTCCTTTGACTTTTTTCCACCTTAACAGTTCTCGTAAATATTAAGGATGCAATGATATTCCTACGAACATGAAAGTCCGTAACAGGAAGATTCTGCACCTTACAATAAGGTCTGGCCTGCGTGACAGGCCAACACTCTACCCACTGAGCCAAAGAATCGATTCCCTGACGCATTTGTCAGAGATTATAGGAAGGTGTGCACTAGACCGTAACAGTATAAAAGAAATACAGTTTTTCATTTAGCAAAGAGGGTGATATATTCCTTCTTATTACATTCTTATTACTTATCTTTGTACATATTTACTTCTTTCTCATAACGTATCCTTAGCAGTGTACTCCCCAAACGACAGAAGATGACATGCATCTATATTCTGCATGTGTTTTTTTTTTCTAAGAATAATAGTAACAGTTGTATTTACTTCTCTCTTCTTACTTCTGTTTACTTATTCTTGTGTCCAGCGTAAATACCCTTTAATGTGCTCACAAAAATAGTAGATAAATATATACTTCAATTCAAATTATTCATATATTTCATTGGTATGGTAATTGCAAGTGTATTTACTTCTCTTTTAACACATCACTTCTCTTCACGCATTTTACCTTCTTCTTACTTATCATTTCTTCTTTTGACTCATCTTTATGCATCTTTACTTCTTCTGATTTATCTTTATGCATCTTCAATTTTCCTTACTAAACATTATTTCCGCAAAATATCTTCTTCTTACATATCTTTACGTCTCCTACTTTTCTTTATTCTTACTAATTTTTATACATCTTTACTTCTTCTTACTTGTCTTTATTTTCTCTTACTTATCTTTATTTTTAAGTTTTATTTTTAAGCATCTTTATTTCTCCTTACTTTTCTTTACTTCTTCTTACTTATCTATATCTATATTTTCTTCTCCTAACGTATCCTTACTCTTTCTGACTTATCTTTGTGCATCTTTACTTTTCCTTACTTAACTTTACGCATCATTACTTCTTACATATCTTTACTTCTCCTTATATTTCTTTACCTTATATTACTTATCTTTATGCATTTTTACTTTTTCTTACTTATCTTTGTACATATTTACTTCTTTTTACTTATCTTTACGCATTCTTACTTAATTCTCTGTATGCACCCTCACTTCTTCTTACTATCTTTATGCACTCTTATTTATCTTTATGCATCTAACTTCTTACTTTTCTGGCCTTCATCTTACATATACCTATCTATCTTTACTTTTCCTTGCTTAATTTCATGCATTATTACTTCCTATGACATATCTTAACTTCTCCTTACTTTTCTTGACTTGTAATACTTATCTTTATGCATCTTTCTTTCTTCTTACTTATCTTTATGCATCTTTGCTTCTTCCTATGATTACTTTTTCTTACTTATCTTTATGCATCTTTACTTTTCCTTTCTTAATCAGAGGCGTATATTACAGTAATCTAGGTCTCTGACTTAATTTTATGCAACATTACTTCTTCTTACTTATCTTTAAGCATCTTTACTTTTCCTTACTTAATTTTATGCATCATTACTTCTTCTTTCATATCTTTACTTCCCCTAACCTTTCTTTACTTCTTACTTGTTTTTATGCATCTTTACTTCTTCTTACTTATTTTTACTTCTTCTTACATATCTTTATGCATCTTTACTTCTCCTTACGCATCTTTACTGTTCCTAATTAATTCTATGCATCATAATTTCTTCTTATACATATCTTTACTTCTCCTTACATTTCTTTACCTAATAATATTACTTATCTTTATGCATCTTTACTTCTTCTTACTTTACGCATCTGTACTTCGCCTTACTTATTATTACTCATCTTTACGCATTCTTACTCATCTTTATGCATCTTTCTTTCTTCTAAAATTATCTCTATGCTTCCTTATTTCTACTTACATATCTTTATAAGTATCCCTACTGTTTTAAACTTAGTGAAGTTCGCGACATTTGCACGGTGATACAATAAAACAATCCAAGTTTAAAATATATTTTCCCCTCTCAGAAAGGTATCTGTTTTGCAAGCAGATTAATTATGACGAGTAAAAAAAACTTTGGTACGACTATTTTACTGTACGAAATAGTTGTTTTTGTTTCATTCGGAATGTTCCGACTTTACCCAGATGCATGGATTGCATGTTGTGCTGTCTGCCAAAATTGAGGAGTACATCGCATTTGTTATTTGATGTTGCGTGACAATCCGGAAAGATAAATATAAGAAACTGAAGGTCATTTTGCATCATTTATTTTTTATGAACTCTGACATGGTTGAAATCGTTACTGATTACCTTAGCCGCCATGCTGCGTCACTGCAGAAATATTGATCAGTGGAATCAAACTCAGTCCTTGAAAGACCAAGAAATGGTCTTTGTTCAATCTTCTGTCATAGTTGTACAGGTAAAAGCCATGTGGCCTTTGTTCCCAGGTAGTCTGTAATTCAGGTTTGACTGAATGTTTGAACAAATGATAGATGGCTACCTTGTTGTCACTGATACTGTACATGTTTGCCTCCCAGTTATTATTGACTGCTCGGGAGTATCAAGTAGAAGTAAACATTTACAGCTGAAATCTGGTTAAAAAAAAATCCCTCATACCGCTACAGCTTTAGGTGATATATGCTTGATTATAGTTTATTGTTACCTGGCCGATGATGTCAGTTTCGGACACCCATCCAAGTTCTAACCATAGATAATATTCCTTAACTTAAAAAACTTTTCAGACACTCTAACCATGTCGCTAAAGAGCTAGCCCAACAGCAAGGCTGTTGGAAGTGCCTTTATCTAGCAACTACAGTTTTAATAGTCTCAGCTTTCAACTGCAAGGGCAGACCCATTCATAAGATTGACATTAAGTTGTCAGCCATTTCTGAAAGCGGATATCGATCATTTGAAAACTTAGTTTGATATTTAACTTATTCAAGTACAGATATTTAGACTAGTCTTTATTGTTCAGTTCTAGTCTCAATATTTTGACTTCAGCCAGGATGCTGCCTTTACTGAAGGTGGATATTGACCATTCAGAAAATAAGCACGATATTCAACATTTCAAGTACAATTAATTATTTGGACTAGTTCAGTTCTTGCTTTAATCACTCGTGAGTCACATCTCCAGATGTTTACCAGTTAATTGATAGAGAAGTCTGATAAACACAAGCTCCAAAGGAGATAATGTTACCTTACGAATTTTGTTATATTGTTTATTAGGTAGCCTGTAAGTTTCATTTCTTGATTGTCTTAGATGTCTTAAACACATACAATCATTAAACTCTTTGGGTATCTTAAGTTGTAGATCTGGTTCTAATTTTGAACATGGAGCCTCTGGAGTCTAACTTGAGTGCTTTAGAGACCAAATAAAAATAGATATACAAGAGCTCAAAAAATTACTCTAGCACTTTTCCCCTGCAGTAGAAAATATGAGCCAGATGTGACAGTTATATGAATTCTATTTTCCTATTTTTATTTACAGTTATTCATTGACTAGGTAGGCTAACAGAAAATGGAAGAAGAATTAGAGGGTCCTTCAGCTGCAAAGAAACAGAAATTTGAGAACACTTCTGATGAAACTACAAAACAACCTACTCTAACGGGTGATCAACTGAAAGTCGAGACTGTAGCTGATGCTTACAAAAACAAAACCACAGGGGCTCAGGTTGACAGAACTCACTCAGATAGTTTGACAGAGACACAAGCTGATTTGAAAAAAGGCAGTCAAGAGTGTAAATTGGTTGCAGATGATCAGGTAGACAATAAGGCTGTGTTGAAAGGAAGTGAACTTAAACAAGAAGTTCTTACTAGAGATAAAGAAAACACACAACTTTCAGCTGGTGACAATGGCCAAGAATCAAATTCTAACAATAGTTCATCAAAGGCTGAAGATTTGTCCTCCAGAATTCTAGAGAGAGATGTAGGCATTGAAGAGTACATCAGTTCACACTCTGGCTTTCAGGCTGTCATAAAACAAAGGTTAGTAGATACATTTTTACTTGATACAAAATGAAGAAGGAAACATTACTGATAAGCCCTGTGTAAAAGAATTGTTAAAAGTGTCAGTCTTGACTAAGAAATCACGCTGAAAGCTGCATCATGGTTAAATAGTCTCTAAAGATCTCCTAAGCCTCATCTGGGCCTGGGACAGAAATACTTGTTCCTTCATACAGATCATATCTTAGCTAACAGATTGTTATCTTTCTGGCAGGACTTACTGTTTGACTTGAAAATATGTCTTTTAAGATGTAACTTAGAAGCCTTGTATTACATTAAAGTGCTTTATGAAGGAATTTTTACTTTTTTAGCTGAAATCTTATGGACATGTCATATGAATTAGACTTTATAATCGGTTATTGCCAGTTGTTTGCTTCTGTAGACTAAGTGATTTTCAGAATACAATAGACTGCTACACAAGCTGCCCATGCAAGCAGTTCTGATCAGCTTTCTCTGAAAGACCAACTGTTTTCTGTAGCTCATATTGTATTGGCATATTTCTGTATACTAGATGCAATGGAATACTTGAGTATATTATTGCATAGAAAGCCTAGGGTAGGACTTAGTTTGTTTCATGTAGCTGTTGTTGCTCACGTACATGTATGTACATTTTTGTATGTAGGTGAGAGTCTCGAGTGATATTCTACATTCCACAATTTCAAAGTGAGTGCTTATCTGTACTAAGGATCAGTCCTCAAGTGAGATAGACCTAGGTTGATAGAGCTTGTTTCCCAATCAATGTAAAATAAATGAGTTTAAACCATCATGAGTATTGTCAGGAATAAAACTAAATTTTAGAGTTCCGCTGAAGACAACTGTAGCTCTTGAATACTGAAGTTACAAAAGTGATGCACAATAATGGCTCTTTGTTTTCTAGATACTCAGATTTTCTGGTGAATGAGATCAACATAGATGGTAAAATAGTGGAATTAACAAATACAGACCTACCTTCCGATTTACCTGTGCCAAATATACAGGTAAGTGTTAGGGCTATCACAGTTACATGTAAGAGAAGAAACATTTTATTCAAGCTTTTTTAACTCTGATGAACTTAAATGTCATCAGATTTCATTAAAAGTTTTTGCAGATGTTGGTAACAGTCAAATGTCACTGAAGGTAGAAATTTGTTGGGTTTTCCCATTTAAAGAGAAATTATATGATACTAAAAATGTGGTTTGATAAATGTGTTATTGTTGAAAAACCATTTAAAATATTGAGGTATTTTGTATACATAAGCACCATTGAAATATTGTTTAATGGCCTAAATTCATTGTGTTTTTTTTTTTGTTCTCAGCACAAGAATTTCTGCTGAAGTCTTAAAACATGACAGTCTCAGAGGTTTTAGGCTTAGATTGCACATAAATATTTGAAGGCTTTGCCCAAGCTAAGATTGCCATACAGAAAAGTAAACCTATTTCAGGGAAGCACATATACTAACATCACTGGATTGATTAGTGATGAAGAAATAGAAAAACTGAAGGAACTGCAAGCATCTGGAGACAAGAAAAAGATAGTTTCAATTAAGGTGAGATTTACTTCTTATTATGTTATGGTCATTTCACCAATACTTGTTTGAATATTTTGCTGAAACTTGTGAGGTTTGGTGTTATTTATTCCTCTGAAGGTGACCATATAGTAGTAACACTGTTTGTCTTTCTGTTGGTGTATCATTTTGTGTCTGCTTTTTAACTTAGCCATACTTGAGAGGTTTTACTGAATAAGTTGACAAAGAAGTTTATCAGTTCCAATCAACAACACTGCTCCATACCAAAGTCTTTGCATTTAGCAAGGTAAAGGTTAATGATTTTAAATTTTATTTATAATTTCAAAGATACTACAGTGCTGGAAATTGTTGGGTATTCTCATTGTGGAAAGGCAAGACTAAGTTGTTATTTACTTACCATATATACTCACTTATAAGACGCTCTCGCTTATAAGACGCACCCCTAACTTTGAGTTGAAAATATGTACTTTTTGCATTGACCCTCTTATAAGACGCGGTCAGATTTTCACATCGTCCTAGGTCACGGGGTTCATGAAATTTTGAACTTTCACTTGGAAACCCAACTGCTGTATTTGTTTTTGGTATTTTGAAAATATTTAAACAAAATTAATTTTAACATATTTTATTTAATTTTTGACAAGGTCTGAATTAATTTTATTTCTTAAACCCCAAGAAAAACTTCCTACAAATACAGTGACATCCATTTATTAACAGCAACTGTATACATCCGGTACCGGATTATTTTTTAATACTTAATTTCCTAAAGGTATGATCATACAAGCCGTAGCACTTACAATTCATCACATTGCCATAATTACCAGTTATAACAATGACAATTTATTGGTTTCACTACTTCACAGTTAAAATTTGGCAAGCTGAAATGTCCTTAATCGTATTGTAGCACAAGTAATGATCGGTCAACTATTTCTCGTATCATTTATCGAGTCTTTCACTTTAATTTCAACCGCGTCATTTTTTTACCGACGGCGCTATCACATTCATCAATTAACTCTGTTTGGATTGCCAGTCACCAACCATTTTCTCACTAACGCCAACGGCAGTATCAGCAATAAAACATGCCCATATCGATATATTATCCAATCCTGTTGCAGTCTGAGCAGGTAGTCATGATCGGTAAACTATTTCCCATATCATTTACCGAGTCTTTCACTTTTAACTTCAACCACGAATTTTTTTTATACCGACGGCGCTATCACATTCATCAATTAACTTTGTTTTGATTGCCGGTCACGAACCATTTTCTCACTAACGCCAACGGCAGTATCAGCAATAAAACATGCCCATATCGATATATTATCCAATCATGTTGCGGTCTGAGCATACTGAACTGTCAATCAGCAAATTCAAACCAATCAATAGAAGACACAATTAGGCAATCACAAGCTGGTTGTGTTTATACAACAATTACGTTCTTCGATAAGAAATTGCTGAAAATTTGCATCTAATTGGCGTATAATTAATATACAATGCCAGACAATTAACAGTAATAGGGTCTCGGCTATCAACTCCTGCGAATCATTGAAATAACAGTCTGTTCATTAGTGAGACCCCTTTACTAAATTTCACAGTTTTTTAAATGTGAGAATTTAACATTATTGTTAGCGTGACTTGAAGCAATAATTGCGATTTACAGTTTTTAAAGTGATGTTTTAATTGAAAAAAAAATTAAATATTAACTTATTGCCAAACATTCTTTTATTTAAAAACATAAAATAATGTTAAAGAAAGAACGAGTAGTATACGCCGATTGAGCATAATTTAATACGGTGCGGTACGGCCCGAGATGCGCTTTAGCACTCCTAGCAAAATGGCTGATGTTGAAATGAAAGTAACACTGACGCTGTCTAAAAAGGAGAAATAAGCCTTTGTTAGACCAAAACAAGAACATCTAGCAATACTTTTCATACTAATTAAAAGTCGTTGATTAATTTCTACAGGAATGGTAATTTTTTGCCTTGTTATTTTTTGTTTAGCCCCAGTAAGTTACTGAACAGTTTGCAGCACATAACGGTTGCCGAAATCTTGACTGTAGAAGCCAGATTCTTGTTGGGATTTTTTTTCTCTTGAAGAACGCGCTTATAAGACGCTCCCCCCTCGACAACCTTATAATATGATTCCTAAAAATGCGTCTTATAAGCGAGTATATACGGTAGTTTACTAACACTTATGTATATTTACAGACCAGTGAAGATAAGTCCGTTAGAGCAAAGCTGCACAGTGCCATAGAGACGGACTTCCCTGGTTTGAACACAAGCACTGTTACCAAAGATGGTGAAAAATACATTGAGGCAAAAATAACAAATAATAGAGGTAATTTTCAATACTCTGTTATGTTTTGCCCTATCCATTGTGTTTTAAGACGTTACACCTGATGCAGACAGTTTATCACAAGTTTTAACGTGCTGGAAAATTGAACATTGTTTAATGCTTACTAAATTTTGCCATTTTCATAGGGTTAGAAAATTTAGACAGTCAGTTCTTGTACTGTGTTCTGTTTTAAGTCTAAATATTGAAAAGCATGCTTTAAAGTAAGCATTAAGTTGTGTGGCATAAAGAAATATTACTTCAATTTAACTTAATCAGGGCTCTTTAGAGGTTTTCAGGAACAAAAAAGTATATGTGGGCACTTATAAGAGTGAAATAAGCCTTTCAGAAGATGTTATTCTCCCTGCAATAACCCTGTTTTTTAAAAGAATGAGTATAAGTGTCATTTACAAGCAAGATTTTTCTTCTTTGTAAACAGGTAATGGTTTGAGGCAGTGGCCTAAAGGCAGGGGAGACTACTGCAAGTTTGTACTGTACAAGGAGGCAAAAGATACCATGGATGCAATAGGTCTTATATCTAGTAAAATGAGGTATGATTTCCTACTACTGTTTCTCTTTCACTAAACAAGTTTTGTTTTGTTTTTATGTAGAAAAACTTGTGTTGTTTTCATATTCCCACACACAATGTGTGTGGGGGCCTTGTTGGATTCTCCTTGATGTCCCTCCCTGCATCCGCACTCACATCCGATACCTTAGGTGGCAGGATGTGTGGCCTGATACAAAAGAAATCTATTTTATTCATTCTGTGACCACTCAGTTCTTTTATCCTTTAAGTGGTCATTCTTTTGTTTGAGAACAAAGGACGTACAACTTAAGGTACCAGGCGTGGAGTGTCTGTCCAGTGTCCATCACTTTTCTTGTCTGGACCATAACTTCTCCATACATGGAAGGATTTTAAAATACCTTGGTATTTTTGTTCACCTTGAAGAGACAGTGTGTCACATGATAGACCTAGATCCATAGCTCAAAGGTCAAGGTCATAGTCTCTGGAAAAAGTTTTAAAATGTTGATGATAGACATTGTCAGTACGATAACTTCTTCATGCATGGAAGGACTTTGAAATACCTTAGATGAGACTGTGTGTCATGTACAAGACTGGAGTCCTTAGCTCAAAAGGTCAAGGTCACAGTGACTTGTCAGATGAAAAAATGTTAATGATAGACCTTGTCTGGGTCATATTACTTTTCTGTCCATGGAAGGATTTTCAAATATCTGCATGATTGTTCAACTTGATGAGACAGTGTGCTACATGTAAAAATACGTCCATTGTTCAAAGGTCAAGGGCACAGTAACTGGTCAAAGGTCAAAAGTGTTGATGTTGATCAGTGCAATAATTCTTCCTGTATGGAAGGATTTTATTTTCTATCCAAATATGTCACCTTCTGGTTATTTGTCTTCTTGGTATGACTTCATATAACATCATACCATCAAATAAAATAGCATTGTAAGTAGTACCTATTTATTTTCATTTCAACTTCACTTGTTTTCACTGCCATGCAAGAATTTTACAATGACCCTTTTTACTTACAAAGCCTTATGTCCTGTGAGCAAGTAAAGTGTGGGGGTATTTGTCACTTCTGTGACAAGCTCTAGTTGTTTACGTTGTTTTGCTATAGATTTGTTTTGTGCCATAAGCTGCATATTGTGTAAACTTTGATATTGGACTTATTTTTGTCACAGGTTTTTGTTTTAATTCTATGTAATTATCTTGTTATGAAGAATAATTACCAGTCTAATTATAGGGTTCTGTATTCTAATATCTTGGATTAAGGGTAAGTATTTATCCGAGACAGACTATTATTTAAATATACATATTTTTCAACAACAATTTGATGCCCACTCTGCTTGTACTGTTATTATGTGCAGTCAAAGTAACTATAGAACAAAATCGTTTTGTACTGCCAAAACAGCAGCCCCTTCAGTATGTTATTCCAGAAACAAAAAATGTGAAAGAGCACAGGAGAATTTCACCCCTGATTGGAATATGGTACCAGCGACCTCCTGATCTTTGATACATGGTTTTGTGGATTTTTGAATAGTGATATTAATTTTACTGAGAACTTTTTAAAAGTGAAATTGACTGAAGATGTTACAATCTTACTGTCATCTTCCCAGAGTTGTAACATTTACTTACAATGAAAGGAACAATGAATAATTCTTTGTTGGGTTTGGGGTAAGTTACTTTTTCTTCCGTTTTAAATGCCTTACCCATAAAAGTGGTTGTTCTTAGGTTGATATTAAACTAACATAATATATAGAAATTTTTACGTTGGTACAAAGATTATGTATTCTACCTCCAGATTGAAGAGCAGTCTGTTTCAGTACGCAGGTACTAAAGATAAGAGGGCAAAGACATCTCAAGAGATCACAGTGTACAGGTACAGAAAATTAACAGACTAGATAAAATGCCTTTATAGGGCTTTATCCTGCTGTAGAATAACCCTGATTTGCACTGTTTACAGTGTAACTACATGTACAAAGTTTACTGGATGCTGGTCAAGTCCAGTATAGAGGTTAACGGGATATAGTGCCTCTAAGAAGTACATTCCTGATGGGTTTGAATCATAATTACTTTTGTGTAGTAATATGAAAGTTTATCTAATTTACACAGGCTTGCAGTCAAATTTTGAGAATAAGTTGTCAGAGTTAAATTGTACAGAACAGTTACAGTTGTTCTTTACATTTGTTTTTTTATCTGTTTATCAGACCTATCATTCTGTTTACAGAGTTGCTGCAGAGAAGTTAAAAGATGTCAACAAACAGTTACGAAATATTGTCTGTGGAAATTTCAGGTAAGTGCAGATTATGTTAATTATACAGTGCAGAGCATATTGACAGTCTGACTTATTAATGAAGACCACTGACTTGAAAAAGCTATTACTGGTATGTATGATGGAATGATTGCAGACTCATACAGCAAGTATGGTTTTTAGGAATAATTAGGTACCTGACTGCCATCTCAGTTGAAATACAGGTGTTTATTGACATTGAACATTACAGGAAGAACTTACGAATGTGTTCTCTGACAGATGTGGATATCAGTAGCAGGGCCTTCCCCAGAGAATTTTCCAAGCGCTACTGTGAGGGAGTGGGTGGGGGAGGGGGTAATCCCCCTCCCGCATGTTGATATTGTTTTTATCCTTACAATGAAATGAATCATTTTGGACTATGTTTAATGGGAGTTTAAACAAACTAAAGGTGTTCAGTATTAACATATTTTTAATATCTTTCACCATCTTTAATATATAAATATATATTTCATAAATAGGTGCATAATAATATTATCAAAGGCTCTACAAATTTTTCTGAGAATGAGTTTGGGACAACTGACCAAGGCAAAACAGAGTTGTCCCAAAATCAGTGTTTTAGTGAGCATAATAAATAAATGTAGTGACAGAGTGAGCTTTTCTGATCACCTTTTTGGGTTATCAGGGTTGGAAAACTAGGTCACAGAGGCCAAATATAGAAAAACCTTGTTAACACTCTAGAGGCTACTTTTTCAGTCCAAATATCCTGGAATTTTGTCAGAAAGGTTCTATCGATGATTTCTAGCTCAAGTTTAAATATGGGTCATCTGGGTTCAAAAACTAGGTCACGGAGCCCAAAAATAGAAAAATCTTGTTAACACTCTAGAGGTTACATTTTCAGCCCAAATAATCTGGAAATTTGTCAGAAAGGTTGCTTAAAGATTTCTAGCACAAGTTCAAATATGGGTCATCCGGGTTCAAAAACTAGGTCACAGAGCCCAAAAATAGAAAAATCTTGTTAACACTCTAGAGGTTACATTTTCAGCCCAAATAATCTGGAAATTTGTCAGAAAGGTTGCTTTGATGAGTTCTAGCTCAAGTTCAAATATGGGTCATCTGGGGTCAAAAACAAGGTCACAGAGCCCAAATATTGAAAAACCTTGTTAACACTCTAGTGGTAACATTTTTAGACTAAATAATCTGGAAATTTGTCAGGAAGGTTGCTTCAATGATTTCTAGCTCAAGTTCGAATATAGGTCATCTGAATTCAAAAACTAGGTCACAGAGCCCAAAAATAGAAAGATCTTTTTAACATTCTAGACGTAACATTTTCAGCCCAAATAATCTGGAAATTTGTCAGAAAGGTTCTATCGATGATTTCTAGCTCAAGTTTAAATATGGGTCATCTGGGTTCAAAAACTAGGTCACGGAGCCCAAAAATAGAAAAATCTTGTTAACACTCTAGAGGTTACATTTTCAGCCCAAATAATCTGGAAATTTGTCAGAAAGGTTGCTTAAAGATTTCTAGCACAAGTTCAAATATGGGTCATCCGGGTTCAAAAACTAGGTCACAGAGCCCAAAAATAGAAAAATCTTGTTAACACTCTAGAGGTTACATTTTCAGCCCAAATAATCTGGAAATTTGTCAGAAAGGTTGCTTTGATGAGTTCTAGCTCAAGTTCAAATATGGGTCATCTGGGGTCAAAAACAAGGTCACAGAGCCCAAATATTGAAAAACCTTGTTAACACTCTAGTGGTAACATTTTTAGACTAAATAATCTGGAAATTTGTCAGGAAGGTTGCTTCAATGATTTCTAGCTCAAGTTCGAATATAGGTCATCTGAATTCAAAAACTAGGTCACAGAGCCCAAAAATAGAAAGATCTTTTTAACATTCTAGACGTAACATTTTCAGCCCAAATAATCTGGAAATTTGTCAGAAAGGTTGCTTAAAGATTTCTAGCACAAGTTCAAATATGGGTCATCCGGGTTCAAAAACTAGGTCACAGAGCCCAAAAATAGAAAAATCTTGTTAACACTCTAGAGGTTACATTTTCAGCCCAAATAATCTGGAAATTTGTCAGAAAGGTTGCCTTGAGGATTTCTAGATCAAGTTCAAATATGGGTCATCTGGGGTCACAAACTAGGTCACAGAGTCCAAATATGGAAAAACCTTGTAAACATTCTAAAGGTAACATTTTCAGTCCAATTAACCTGGAAATTTTTCAAAAAGGTTCTATCGATGATTTCTAACTCAGTTTTGAATATAGGTTTTCTGGGGTCAAAAACTAGGTCACAGAGCCCAAAAGTAGATAAACCTTGTTAATGCTCTAGAGGTTACATTTTTAGTCCAAATGTCCTTGAAATTTGTCAGAAAGATTCTTTCAATGATTTCTAGCTCATATTTGGAAATGGGTCATCTGGGATCAAAAACTAGGTCACATGGCCCAGATATGTAAAAAACCTTTTAAACACTCCAGAAGTTACATTTTCAGTCTTAATATCCTGGAAATTTGTCAGACAGGTTTTTTTGATGATTTGTAGCTCAAGTTGGAGTATGGGTCATCTTGGGTCAAAAACTAGGTCACAGAGCCCAAATATGGAAAAACCTTGTTAACACTCTAGAGGTAACATTTTAATTCCAAATAAACTGGAAATTTATTAGAAAGCTTAATTCTATGGTTTCTAGCTCAAGTTTGAATATGGGTCATCTTGAGTCGAAAACTAGGTCACAGAGCCCAAATATCGAAAAACTTTGTAAACACTCTAGAGGCTACATTTTCAGTCCAAATGTCCTGGAAATTTGTCAGAAGGGTTGTTTTGATGATTTTTAGCTCAAGTTTGGATATGGGTTATCTGGGGTCAAAATCTAGGTCACAGAGTTCAAATATCAAAAAACCTTGTTAACACTCTAGAGGCTACTTTTTCAGTCCAAATATCCTGGAAATTTGTCAGAGAGATTGTTTCGATAATTTCTAGCTCAAGTTCAAATATGGGACATCTCGGTTAAAAAACTAGGTCATAGAGCCCAAATATGGAAAAACCTTGTTAACACTCTAGAGGTAACATTTTCTGTACAAATAACCTTGAAATTTGTCAAAGAAATTGTGTCAATAATTTCTAGGTCAAGTTCAAATATGGGTCATCTGGGGTCAATTGACCAGGTCCATAGCAACTTTGTTAAAAGCAGTCATACTCAGGTGAGCGATACAGGGCCATCATGGCCCTCTTGTTTCTGTCATCATATTTAAAAAAAAGAAACAAATAATATACAGATGATGTATTTAGAAGGAAGGAAACCTTTGTTGTCTTATAGAAAGTTTCAACAGAAACTGCCTAGTATAGTCAGTATGGACTTTTGGCAGTAATAAGTTGAAGGTGAACTGAGTACATCTTTTTAAGGCAATGAATGACAGCAATTTTCAAGAGAAAAAAAACTTTCTCAATGACAAAGGAAAATAACTGGTACAAATTATCAAATCTTGACCATTCATCTTAATCAATAAATTAAATTTTGTAAGGTTGCTGTGTCTCCAAGATGCAGTATTCTCTAAATAAAAAGTAAAAATACGACAGGGTCGCTAAAACAGGTGACAAACGGACTATCCGAGATATTTTCACTTAGATAGTGCTTATGGAATGTCAGAATTAATTTCAACATGGTTAGAAATCCACTGTTTATTAGAGTGGGTTGTGTTTTTGGACAGTTGACCTGTATTTTTGACTGTCAAAATGAGAGTTGTCTAGGGCAAACATTTTGTTTACAGTCAGTTGTCCAAGAAAAATTGTCCCCAGCGTCGGACTATATAACTTAAAATAGCTCAAACAACCGATTTTCAGTCAACAATTAATGCCACGTGATCATAAAACACATTTCTTTAAATTACTTCTTCAAAATATAGCCTATTATTAGCAGTCTCATGTTTATCCATACATCCTGTCATAACACAGGATTTATTGATCGATGACAAAATAAGACGGCTGCTGTGTATATCAAGTAACAATTCAGTGATAAGCAGTCCTCTGCTTCTCTAAAACTTCAGGCACCCCGCCTCTAAAATCAACGTGCAAGCCGAAATTCAAGCGCCCAGGTAACTTGGATCATGAAAATCAAGCGCCCCCCTGCCGGGGTCCTAAATCGGCCTGGGGAATGCCCTGCAGTAGGTATAAGTAAGTATTCTACAGGTTTCCCCGTTTCTCTCTTAAAATGAGGTGTTAGCTGTTTCCATGGATCTGTCTTTCACTGATGTTTGACTGCCCTAAGAACATGTCTGCAATTCATTATTTGGCTGGTAATTTTTGTTTCAGTTATTGCTCAAAGAAGCTGCAACTTGGTCAGTTGAAGGGGAACAGGTTTACTGTGGTGCTGAGGTCAGTAACAGGCACAGAGGAGCAGGTTCAGAAAGGGATGGTGTCACTGAGGGATCATGGTTTTATTAATTATTATGGGATGCAGAGATTTGGTGTCTTTTCTGTACCAACCCACCATATTGGAAGGTGTGCATAGTTTTAGCAACCAGTCTAAATGATTCAAATTTAAGATGTCAAAATAGACAGACACGCTCATATCTTTTTCATACTTAAAGTCTTCAGTATGATGGAGCAGTTTGTAGACCAATTTTGACCAGTGCATACAATGGTGCAGCTGCAGATTTGTTTAGTTTTATCACTATCTGCACCGTTGGTTTTGCATTCTTCAGATTTTAAGAGGTGAAATGATAGGACATGAATCGCAAGGATATTCACAGTTTACATGTAGAATGATAAAGTCAGCTTAGAGATGGTGACAGATTGCGTAAGGCACTTATTAGGTACAAAAAGAATGTAAATTTTGTAAGTGTATATGCCTTCTGGTTGTAGCAGTCTTTCTTTTTCAGAGCATTGCTGTCTTGTAACTGGAAGGAAGCTGTAGAACTGATTCTTAAACCAAGAGCTGGAGGTAAAGACATTCTTAGCAAAGGTTAAATGGACTGGCAACTATGACTAAAACTTACAAGTTTTTTTTTAATTCTTTCTTGTACATTATAAACACATTAATTTGGGAAGCTTGTTTTCTGAATATAGAAGAATGTTATATTTTGACAGTATTTGATAGAAATGATATTCTTATGAAGTTAATACAAACATTAACATCACTACATATGAGCAAGTTACATAAAAGCTGAGGTTTGATGTTTCAGAGTGATCTCCCTTGAGAGTATCTACATTTCTTTACATGTTCAGTTGTTTATTGTGTCTGATAGTATCCTAAAAAAGGACTTGTTACTTGATCTATGAATAACACTTACTTGGGATCAAGTACAATGAAGTTCCATTTTTATGTCTAACCAAAAAAAAAAAAATCAGCAATAACATTAAAAATTTTAGAAGAAATACATTTTTAAGACTGATTTCTTATTAAGACCACATTTTGACTTATCTCATTAGTGGTACATGGATTTTAGTGGCACTCCACTGTACATGGATTTTAGTGGCACTCCACTGTACATGGATTTTAGTGGCACTCCACTGTACATGGATTTTAGTGGCACTCCACTGTACATGGATTTTAGTGGCACTCCACTGTACATGGATTTTATGTTGAACACAAGATAGATGGGTAAATGAAGGTGTGGCAAAAGAGATTAGAAAAAATGGTGACTGATAAATATAGGGAGTACTGGTAAAATAAAACTAACTGTATCTTCTTTCTGGTTATTTCACAGAGGACAAGGTGATTGCAGAGGCTCGTGAGTTTTGGTGGAGAACAAGAGACAGTAAGGGAGCTCTGGCAAAGTTTCCCAAGTACACATATATAGAGAGGAATGTTTTACATGGCCTGGCTGATAGAGGAGGAAATGACTATATGGCAGGAATAAACAAGGTATACACCATTCTTAATCAGACTCTGGTCTTGTGACAATAAGTAGGTATATCCATTATTTGAGTAACTTTAAGACTTCCTTGATAACTGCAGTTTGAGTATTTCTGCATCTGTGAAGTTCGTATTTACTGTCACATTGAGCCATGTGTGACATACTGGTGAGTGAGTGAGATGCAGTCGAAGTTTAAGGACAGAAAGGTCAGTTTCAGAAATGTGGATAGAATATGATTAAATGAAAAATGTAGAAAAAGCCAGATATCTTTTGAGCAGTTCTGCAGAGTTAAATGTTGAGCCTTTCTTTTGATTTTGAAAAATTTGTTTGAAAGTAGAGTTTTGCTTGAATGTGGTTACTCGCCACTCGCCAGTGTCAATTTAATTAACCTTGCTGAATATAGTTACTCATCGTGGTCAATTTGATTAACCTTGATTGATTATTAAAGTAACTAAGCAGTGTCAATTAACTATAGTGTATGTCTGAACTGAAAATGCGGTAGTATTTGTTCTGTTGTGTTTCGTTACATTGTATTATGTTATGTTACATATGTTATGTTATGTTCTAATGACACATATGAAAATTATGTACTTACACATTAGTACATGCACCTATCTATATAATATATTACTAGATAGCCAGGAACACAAGGCTGATGTACGTGCATGCATACCAGAGTTATATCTGGAACACAGTTGTCTCGCATAGAATCAGACGACATGGTTTAGAACCCGTATGTGGAGATCTGGTCATACCTCATCAAACATTTACACTCACTGAAGGTACATGTCGTATTGTTTGATTTGAAACCAAAAAATATTGAGAAAAATTTATAAAAATTGAACTAAGGGGAATAACTCTAAAATCATGAAGTACACAGTTACGGTTCCTGTGCATTCCACTTTGTCTCAGAAACACCTATTTATGTATCCAGTTTCAAGTCAGTAGCTTTGATAATGCAGGAGTTATGCTCCGGAAAAGAAAATTAAGCAAACGGGAATAACTCCAAAATCATGCAGTGTATGAAAATTTATGAAAAACAAAAAAAAGCTTTCTATATACACGACTACTAAATGGATAGATTTACAGTTAAGACTTGCAAACTTTCAAATATAAATTCTTAAAACATTAAGTGAGTCAGCATGGCTTTAATTCATGGATCCACAGCATGACTTTTCAATCTTAAAAAAATAGGTTTTACCCACAAACATTACCATGTGCTCTTTTGTTATATACTTACTTGTGGTGAAAATATAACTGTACTTCTTTGTTAAATCATGCAGATATAAGAGGTCAGTGATCAGCTAATGTTGTAAATTATCTCTACAATGGTTCAAAGGTTAAAAATTGAAATATCAAGTTTCACTGCTGTCACTGTAAGAGAAATACTGCTTTTAACTGTATAAAGTATTTTTGTGTACAAAAATGGAGAAGTACTCACTGTAAAATTTGATCATATTGAACAGACATGCTTTCTGAAGTTAATTGGAAATTTCTTATTTTCACAGAGGTGGAGGATGGTATTGCAGAGGAATATAGAGTAAAAGTGGCCCCGACAGTGGTCGATGACAACAATATAGGTAGGATTATTTTTATCTTTTGTTATTGCTTTTTCTGGACTCTTATTTGCTTTAAGAAAATAGGTAACAATGTGATCATATGTAATATATAGCTCTGAACTGTAACAGATTTAAACATCTGAGTTCTCCTAGTGATTTTTCCTTAAAACTGGTATCATTCGACTAAAACGAAGACTTGATAATTTCTTTAAAACTGGTATCATTCGACAAGGATTCAAAATGAAGAAATGATAATTTCAGGAGAGTATACAATATATGATGTGGTTCTTCCCAAACCAGGATATGATGTAGTCTATCCAACAAATGATATAGAATGCTTGTACAAAGAGCTAATGGAGAAAGATGGCTTGGATTATCAAAACATGCGCAGCAAACATAAGTAAGCTATTTAATAATGCTGAATGGGTTTTGCAGTGACTTATTATTGTGGTAAAGGCTGATTTACTGTTTGTACCATTTGCAAGTAAAATGTTCTTGTCACAGTATGAGGGCTCAGTGCAAAAGTAAGAACATACTACAGAAGGAGATACCTCAAATGACAATCAAATACATCAGGCATTCAATTGGTCATCTCCAAAAATGAGAGTAAGCTTGTAGGTAATAAGGTTCAAGAATATTGTACTATACCTGTATGTCTTTTATTTCAGAAGTTTTTTTCAGAGAGAATTGTAGATGAAATGAGTTTAGAGAATCTCTTACACTTCATATAAGACAAACTTACTATAGCCCCTAATACATGTAAAATTTATTCCAGTAAAATATATTCCACTACAGAAGACACTTTCAAAATGGACCAACCTCCTTTAGAAGTTAATTTGATAAGAAAAGACTGTATATTAAAAGACCCCCTCGAAACAGACCTTTATTTTGCCTTCCTCTTGTGGGATGTACATGTATGAATATATGTTTTACTGGAATGGCCCTTAGAGCAGATAAAATTTCCCTAACTTTTGACATTTGATAGATACTACTTAACAGGCCCATTCACTTGAATATTTTAGTCACCAAATACTAAATGCTAAATACTCTAATAAATATTCGTTAGAAAATACAAACCGAAACTTTAATAAACTTATATTAATGGAAGGAGAATTAATTCATCATACGAAACACAAAATATTTTCAAATTATTGTGATGATTTATACATGCTAAAAACGTTTAAACACTCAACATTAACACACCATGTGTACAGGTAAACCATAAAGACGTGTCATAAGATGCAGTCTCATTGGCTGGGCTACAAATAACAATACTGGAAATCCAGATTATTGAGAAGATAGAATTGAATGGGTCACCTTCAGATCTAGCCGTAGTTAGATCATGTACTTCAGTCAGATTGTGAGCAGAGATCATGTAAATGCAATTTTTTTTCCAGGGACTTTTCACTGTCTGGTGATTACCGTCATATTGTTGTGAAACCTGAGGATGTAGAATGGAAATTGTTCAGATACAATGACTTTAATATTCCCCTAGCCCTCAGTGACTTGGATAAGATGAATAACACACCAGAACCACAAAATATTGAAGGTATTATTGAGATTACTTCTTTTTACACTGTACACTAAGAAAATTGTGGTTTTCCAGTGTTAACAGCTGTCTATGAAGACTTCAGCCCATATCATTCATTTAGACAGGATCATTTATCATTTCTATGGGTATTTGCTGATAATGTAGTGACTGCAGACTATAACCAGCACTGGATGTAGTGGATTAAACAGTTGCTACTTGCAGGGTATAGGTTAAGAAAACTTCCTAGAAAACACATTGTCTAGCTGTTTGGTTTAAATTAGTTTTTTGTTGAAACTATTTTTCACAAGGTGTTGCATTTAGTTTTTTAATTCTAAAGAATAGCACAAAAGCTAGTTGAACAAGGTTAAAATTTCCTTACAAATTGAGGTATCTGTTTGATATGATTAATTGGTAAATGTCAGTTAGCTAGAACATACTGCTGCCCTATAAAAGCTTGAAGAACTCATGTTCCTCAACTTTGTCTTTAAAAGCAAGAAATGTCTAAAAGATTTTTAATTTTGGTTATAATTATTTTTTTTATTATAATTAATTATTTTTTTTATTTTATTTTTTTTTTCAGATGGGTCTCAGCTGGCACTGAGATTGCAGCTCACACTACCTACATCGTGTTATGCTACCATGGCACTGAGAGAATTATTGAAGATTGACACATCAAGCTCTTACCAAGCTACATTAAATACATGACAGACTCTAAATAAATGTTGAAGGGCTTTGTTCAGTTTATGAAAAGATAGGGGCTTTTTACCTTGATCATCACAGTTTCTGTGATGTAAAGAAATAAAGTAATATTAAGCATGTGGAGCAGTGAAAATGGCTATCTGGTACTGTTATGATGTTCAAATGTGACTCTATTGCTGGTTGAAGTTCAGATTAAAGCCTGTGTCAGATCAGATATAAATGAAGAAGAAGTGCTTTACAAAAACAAACATGAAATACAGAATTTTATATCACAGAATGTGTGCCTTGGTTCAGTTTCAAAATGTAAACAGTGCATTAGAGGCAGTGAATGTTCCCCTGTACATGTATATGGTTTTCTTAAATAGGCTTTGATGAAAACAAGACAACGACTTATTTCATTTTAGTCTCACCCATCTACATTTGGAATTACATTGAATTTTGATGAGAATACATTTTACTTGTAATCATCAAAGTAACTTATTTAAATTATTTTTTAGTTTAGAACACAAGTTGATGTATACTTGAATACAAATACAGAAGTCGTCATTACTAGGATGCAGAATCATTTTTATAATTATGGACAATTTTACAACTTGGCAGTCTGTACTATTTGGTCCACCCACTTTCATATTTATGCACATGCTTTGAATAGTTGTGAAGATACAGTGTTTACTCATTAAACGCAATATTCTCTTGTCTTCTATAACAGTTCTTGTATGTTAAGTATGTTAAGTATTCTTGTCTCCTCTTGAACATGCTTCATTTGTTATAACCCCGAAACGAGGTTGGTGGGGGTATATTGGAGTCACTCAGTAGTTGGTCCGTTGTTGGGTCTATTGCAATTTACTTGTCTGGAATATAACTTGAAAACTAATGGTTTTAATTCAATGCAACTTCATACAATGGTCAAGCACAACGAGTGAAAATGCAGTGTACAAGAGCTATAACTCCATCTTCAGTATTTGCACAGTTATTACCCTTTGTTGGTTTTCCTTGTCCGGAGCATAACTTGAAAACTAATGGTTGGAATTCAGTGCAACTTCTTACAATGGTCAAGCACGAGTGAAAATGCAATGTACAAGAGCTATAACTATGTCTTCACGATTTGCACAGTTATTGCCCTTTGTTGGTTTTACTTGTCCAGAGCATAACTTGAAAACTAATGGTTGGAATTCAATGCAGCTTCATACAATGGTCAAGCACAATGACAGGAAGTGCAGTGTACAAGAGCTATAACTCCATCTTTAGTATTTGAAAACTTGAAAACTAATGGTTGGAATTCAATGCAACTTCATACAATGGTCAAGAACAATGACAGGAAGTGCAGTGTACAAGAGCTATAACTCCATCTTCAGTATATGCACAGTTATTGCCCTTTGTTGGTTTTCCTTGTCCAGAGCATAACTTGAAAACTAATGGTTGGAATTCAATGCAACTTCATACAATGGTCAAGAACAATGACAGGAAGTGCAGTGTACAAGAGCTATAACTCCATCTTCAGTATATGCACAGTTATTGCCCTTTGTTGGTTTTCCTTGTCCAGAGCATAACTTGAAAACTAATGGTTGGAATTCAATGCAACTTCATACAATGGTCAAGAACAATGACAGGAAATGCAGTGTACAAGAACCACAACTATCTTTAATTGCCCACAACTATAACTCTATTTCAATTATTTTACAAAGTATTCTGTTACTAATAACTTCCTCAGTTCCAAAGCAGTCGTGGATGGGTATTAATCTCATTAGTGATAGCTCTAGTTTACAATGTTTCCAACAGTTAAGACTACTCTGTTAACTTTTATGACATCTCGTTTTCTCTGACCACCGAGACCTTTCTTACTTGAATTTGGAAATTATTTTAACACATTTTCTTTAATGGGTGGGATCGCATTATTTAATGTACTTTGTGTTGTATTGTCAGCAGTAATTATTCTTTCATATCTTTGAATGATTATAGACTGTATTGAGATATTATTTACGGTCAGACTATTAAAAAGGTGATTTTGGAATGTTCTTCTTAGGTTGATAGACCCACCCCTCTAAGTTTGTTAATTTTTGAAGTTAAATCGTCATTTTTTCTAAACCTGGTAGAAGTATTACCTTTTGTTAGCTTTTTTCTTGAAACAGATCAGTGAACGGAACGGAGAAAAAGGTCATAACACCCCTTCTATCTTATCAAGTTGAAGTGAACACCACTGGAAGATAATGTGCATTTATGTGACATAGTTACTTCAAAGATAAACTTGGGAAATACATTTGTATTCTCCATAAATAGTAAAGAGATAAACTGATTTTTGTGTTGGTCTTAAAACTTGGAAAGTTGTCACTGGATTACAAAAAAACTTACAAGCACTCTTCCATAAGTCAAAGTTACAGTGCGTCCTTGAATAATTCCAGTACATAATTATTATAAATTAAAAGTGATAATTGTTTCTCTTGTGTCTTTTGGACTTATCTTCAGATTTCAAAATAAGTTCTGGGAATTGATTAACTAGTTAAGACATGTCAAGTTTGCAAATCATTTTGCTACCTCAAAATATTAGGTCAGATTACCCATTGTCATATCAAGTCAGATCTACTTTTTTATGCTCCCCAAAGGGAGAGCATATAGTCACCGCCTTGTCCGTCTGTTTTGTCTGGAGCTTAACTTGAAAACACCTGGATGTAATTTGTTTAAACTGCACACAGTGGTAGAGGGCATTGACGCAGAGCGCAGTGTCAAAGAACCATAAATCAGTTTTGCCCTGTTTATGAATTATCTCCCATTTTAGAAAAATCTTGTCCGGAGCATAACCTGAAAACCCTTGGATATAATTTGTTTAAACTGCACACAGTGGTAGAGGGCATTGAAGCGGAGTGCAATGCCAAAGAACCATAACTCTATTTTGCCCCGTTTTTGAATTATCTCCCATTTTAGAAAAAATCTTGTCCGGAGCCTAACCTGAAAAACCCTTGGAGATAATTTGTTTAAACTGCACACAGTGGTAGAGGGCATTGAAGAGGAGTGCAGTGCCTAAGAACCATAACTCCATTTTGCCCCGTTTTGAATTATCTCCCCTTTTAGAAAAATCTGATCCGAAGCATAACCTGAAAACCCTTGGAGATAATTTGTTTAAACTGCACACAGTGGTAGAGGGCATTGAGGCGGAGTGCAATGCCAAAGAACCATAACTCTGTTTTTCCATGTTTTTGAATTATCTCCCATTTTAGAAAAATCTTGTCCAGATCATAACCTGAAAACCCTTGGACATAATATGTTTAAGCTGCACACAGTGGTAGAGGGCATTGAAGCGGAGTGCAGTGCCAAAGAACCATAACTTTATTTTGCCCCGTTTTTGAATTATCTCCCCTTTTAGAAAAATCTTGTCCAGAGCATAACCTGAAAACCCTTGGTGATAATTTGTTTAAACTGCACACAGTGGTAGAGGGCATTGAGGCGGAAAGAACTGCCAAATAACCATAACTCTATTTTGCCCCGTTATTGAATTATCTCTCATTTTAAAAAAAACTTGTACGGAGCATAACTAAATGAGATAATTACCTTCACACAATGGTACATGGCATTGAACAGTAGTGCAGTGCGGAGGAACTGTAACCTTGTTTTGCAAGGTTTTTAAATAACCTGCCTTTTAAAAAATGTTGTCTGGAGCTTTACTTAGACACTATAGCTGATAATTAGTTTAAACTTAACTTATTGGTAGATGGCAGTGAGAATGAGTGCCGGGCACATAAAACATATCTAAATTTTCCCCCAGTTTTGAATTATCTCCCTTGCAGACTGAAAAAGATATAATCGGTAAACTTCCACTTTACATCTTTATTTGTTTATGAAAAATAAAATGTGCCCACTTTATGACTTTGCCTGTATGTTCTTGCCTTGCACATGTCCCTTTGGCTCCTGCTTAGGGGAGCATATGTCGGTTTTACCGATCGCCTTGTACATGTATGCAACTGTTACTTAGTAACAACTGTTTGTGTCCCATACCCATTGACATGTGTATGCTGGTAATATGGAAACATTTTTAGATTCTTTAAATGCAAGTGCTTCACATGTATGTGGTTACTGCAGGATGCAAACACTTGTGAATCAAAGTGGTGACACTTTAATGCCAAATATTTAAGCTAAAATGAATTAATGGTAACACTTAAAGCTTCTGTTTATACTTGGTAAGAATGAAAAACAGAAAAGCCTTGCTAGCAGTGAATATCCTTGTCTGCTGTTTACTTATTCAGGAAAACGGAAAGTTATGACAATTTAAGCAAAATTTAATCATTTGACCTTGATCGTCTAGGTAATTTTTAGGTCATGGTCACATTTGAGTTACTCAACATGTCGGTTTTGTCATAAGTGTTGTTTAGTCCAAGTATGAATCAAATCCAACAACAAATAAAGTTATGGCCAGTTTAAGTAAAATTCAATAATTTGACCTTGACACTCATGGTCATTTTAAAATTAAAGGTCAAACTTAAATAATAAACATGTTGGCTTTGTCATAAGTGTTGTTTTGTCCAAGTCTGATTCAAATCTAACCATAAATAACAAAGTTATGGCTAGATGTAGCAAAATTCAATAATTTGACCTAGACTATCAAGGTCATTTAAAGGTCAAGGTCATACCTGAAAGAATCCTAAAGTCAGATTTGTCATAAGTGTTGTTTTGTCCAAGTATGAATAAAATCCAACACCATATAACAAAGTTATGGCCAATTTTAGCAAAATTTAATAATTTGACCTTGAAGGTGAAGGTCATTTATGAGTCAAGGTCAAGTTTAGTCCGGGCTACTTGAAGATCTTGTCCAAAGGGTTGTTGTGCCTAAGCATGAAGAGAATCCACCTATTAATAATAAAGTTATGGACAATTTTAGCATTTTCAGACAGCACGACACCATGACTATAGCAATAACTCGATTTTTTCTTTGAAAAAAGTCAAGCTAAAAACCACAATGTATATGTAGTTCCCAAATTGCAGGAAAACACTTTAGAAAGCAACATCTACTGCTTTGATAATATCTACAATAGGTTATTTGTATTGAATCCATAAAAAAACAACAGATTTTGCTGATCTTAAAAGAGTTTATTTCAATAAAACACACTAAATATAAAAATAACTGTCAGAACCAATAAAAGACATTTTTCAGATTAATTTGACCATAAAATAATGTGTGCCTAAATATTACATTCATTGCTTAAAATACTGGTGCCGTTTTCGATATTTAAACAAATCTACTTAAATCATTGACTTTTTAACATGATTTTGATACAAATCCATACACTGTGCAACCTTGAGTCAGATACTAATGCTACAACAAATATACTACGTGCTTCTAGTGCAACTTGTATAAATCATTCCCAATATGGGATCTAATTCAACAAGTAAAACATTTATATGAATCGGCTCTACAGTTGCACAGTATTTTATTAAAATTCTCTTTAAAAAACTTCAAAATAGTTCCTCTGTTGAAACATTCACTGTTTGTGGGGGGTGGGGGGAAAGTTTGAGAACTTAACAATGTTCTAATCATTATTTAATAGTAACGTACATCCACGCATGCGTCATCCACAAATTAAGCTACTTCTACAAGTTAGAGTCTAATTTTTTTTTTCCAGTTTACCTGCTTTTCCCAATCTTCTACATTTACAAACAAATTCCTCAAAATTTACAGGCTAAGCCTCTTCCAAAAGGTACTATCTATTAACACAGGCTTGGCATGAATCAACCACCCCAGGTTTTTCTCAGCAGTATAAAAAAAAAGTGAGTCATTCCTCCAAAAATGTTGAACACAATTTATACTGGTCCACTGAGGCTGAGAGCTTTTTCTTTCTATTTGACTTGAATTGCCCATATGACCAATACAAGTTGAGCATGGTACAAAAATTTAATGGACCACTCCTTACTGTTTATTCAACATTTGTCAGTCAATTAAAGTAAGAAAGTCTTGACAAATTCATATTTGGCCCCAAATTATGCCAAACGAGAGCCCTTACCATATAAGGCTGCAATTACAGAACAATAAAACTTTCTGTTCAGATGGCCTTGAAATGAATAGCCAGAGTCCATTTTAAATTTTTTTAAATTAGGAAAATATCAAATCAATTTTAATTTGTTTTGATGATTTAAAGAATACAATATTTCTAAACAAGAGGGCCATGATGGCCTTGTATCGCTCATCTGAGTATGATTGCTTTTAATAAAGTTGTAATGTACCTGGTTAATTGACCCAAGATGACCCATATTCGAACCTAACCTAAAAATTATCGAAACAACCGTTTGACAAATTTCCAGGTTATTTGGACTGAAAAAGTTTTGGCAAATTGCAAATTTGGGCTCTGTGACCTAGTTTTTGGCTCCAGATGACCCATATTCAAACCTGAGTTAGAAATCACCGAAACAACCTTTCTGATAAATTTCAAGGATATTTGGACTGAAAATGTAACTTCTACAGTGTTTTCAAGGTTTTTCCATATTTGGGCTCTGTGACCTAGTTTTTGACCCCAGATGACCCTTATTCAAACTTGAGCTAGAAATCACCGAAATAACCTTTCTGACAAATTTCCAGGATATTAGGACTGAAAAAGTAGCCTCTAGAGTGTTAACAAGGTGTTTCTATTTTTGGGCTCTGCGATCTAGTTTTTCATCCCAGATAACCCATGTTCAAACTTCTCCGAGTAATTACTGGGAAAAACATCCTAAGTTTCATGACAATAGAGGCAAAATAGCGGCAAAAATGCGACCACTAGAGTGTTAACAATCTAAGTGTGGGCGTCCGATGGACATTGATCGATCCTAATAGCTCACCATGAGCCTAAGGCTCAGGTAAGCTTAAAAGTCATACCAAGTTGGAAGGAAATAATACCTTCGCTTACCTAGGCATTCCATTCCACCTGACACTCGACTAACCAGTCAATAAGCCAACCCTGACCTAACAGTTTCACATGCACACAAATTATTAATAATCGTTTACACTTCAATACATGGTTAAATATAATACAGAAATATATTTTATGGCACACACCAATGCCTTGGACTATATAAAACTGAAACCTTACATATCTGAGTATCTAATATTGACAGAAAAACACAAACTAAATGCCACAGATCATATGAGGTACATATAATAGTGTTTTCACTAGATTGTTTTTCTAATTCTAAGTATGTACAGGAATCACAAGGAATACCCTCTCTTTAATTTGCTCAACAAAAGCAAAAATGTCAACAACCAATTCTTGATCAGGCCATAATGCAAGACAAAAAACATTGTTCTAACATCCCTAGCCTGGCAGATCATGTATCTGATCTAGATGTTCTGAAACAGAGTGTTGGATATCTAGTCATATTTCAGAACATCAATCCCAAAAAGTCCTATCTGCTTCTTCATTTCCTAACATTTGGACTTTTTTGCATTCACCCCTTAAAGTCAAGGTAACAAAGTTGCTTTTCAGACTAGAAGTACTATTTTTATTCAGTATGACTTTTTTAAAAAAGACACATTTTGTGAACTGAGATGCGTAAGATGCACAAATGATCTTATTTATGTCCACTTTGTTCAGGCTTTTTCTAGGCAGTTCAGTAGATTACAAAAAACTAACACTAACCCGAGATTTTTTACAGTACAGTAGCCTATTTTGTGCATGCAATTTCATTCAATCAACTGATCAGCAAACAGGATTATTCTAAAATTTCAAGATCCAGTTAAACTTGCTAAGATAAGAATACTAAAATAACAGGCTTTACATATATGCTATAACTTTTAATTGAGCATGATAAATTTAGAGCTGTCTAGGGTCTTGTGACTTTCCATGTGACCTTAGCTAATTTGCATTTAGAGGATGTATCATCAAGTTAGTGAAACCAGTGGTGTTTCCTGCTGACTTGTCAGGGCTGTATTTAGCCATCTGAATAATGGGAATGCTTGTTAGTAGGATAGATGTAACATATGTAAATTCTACTATTTTAGTACATGTTATGTTTGAAAGTGAAAATGGGCTTTTAATATACACCATTTGTCTTAAATCTCTTTACTTAATAATAAGCAACTGTCTTCTCCATTACACAACAAAAGCTAGGCTCTCGTCCTAGTTTGTGCTACAAGCTTACAGATACTTAGGATCCCCCTGTTAATCTCTCCCCACGGTTTAAGTCCAAGACCATACAGACAGTTTAAAACCGTGACTCCCATCGACCATCTAGAAAGTGACACTTTAAAAGTTGTCCTGTAAAAACTAATATGAGACATGTTCATGACAATACCAGTGCCTTAAAATTCACTTGTATTCTAGCAATCATTTCTTATAAATACTTCGATAATAACTTACATGCACGACTTCCTTTCAGTCAGAAATAAAAACTAAAATAAAACTGATTATAATTCATTTCAGAACATGTTTTGGATGTATACATTTGTAATCAAATTCTCATTGTAACCTCAGGGGTTTCTCTTATTTATATCATTATATCATACAAGCATTCAGTTACTACTAAATCATTTCCAAAACTGCATTTACTCTTTGCTAAAATATATCAAATATATCATTAAACTGATTCACTTTTACACAACAAATAATTAAATTTATCTTAAATTATAACTCCCTGAATATTGCTTAAGGTCTTCACTAATGGTCATATTCCATTCAAAATACAAATTTCCTACAGTTCTTTGCACCACATTGACATACCATACGGTACTGATCACCCTGATCTTGTGAAGACTTTTTTGGACTAGGTATATACTTGCTGGTGGACATCGAATCCCCTTTTTCTGACACCTTGGGTTCATTCATTTTTTTGTCAAGGCTCTCAGAATTAAATCCATCAATGTTGTTATTTGGTTCAGTTTCACCAATACTGCTGTCCTTATCCATTTCTTTCACTTTTATCTTTGATTCCTCTTTGTCAGCATCTGAGTCTGCTGACAAATCAGCTTCTATTGTCTCCCCTTCTGTGCTCTCTTCTAATGGAGCTAAAACAGTATTATAAAAATTCAAAAATATCTGTTTTACCTTGTCAAAACAGAACAAAATTTTAAAATATGTAAGGCACAAACCCTTTAGTAAGTTTGAAAGAAAAATAAAAGCAAGTAGATTCAGCAAAAGATCATGTATTTCTTATGCCAAAATATGCATTTCACAATTTATATAGAGGGTCATCCTAGGAATATTGGTGCTTAATCATTTTCAATAGGTCAAGTTGTTGCTAAGGAGAAGTGCTTTAAGTTTTTCCTTGTGGTTGCCATAGCATATGAAATAAATTTTAGAAATCTGAAAAGGGCCAGAAAGAGACCATTCTTTTAAAGTTAGGTTGAAAGAGGCTCACTGGTTTCAGAGAAGATGTCCTTTGCATGCAATTGTTGCAGATGCAGACAATGGATGACAAACATAAGGTGATCCAAAGAGCTCACTCAAGCATATAAGCTGAGGTGAAAGCTAACTAGAACTGTGTCCATAGGACACGGATGCCCCCACTATGCATAAGTGCTCATAAACAAGAGCATGTATATCCTGTATGTAAGAATTTTTCTGTACATATACCTAAAATGATCTACAGGTAACCTTATGTACATGTTAAATTAAATTACAAATGTAAAATTTATATGTTCAATTATTTATATGGTATATAATGAAAAAATCAACTAAGGGCCATAATTCTGTTAAATATGGTCACAGCAAAAATTGCTTCCTTTACTACCATCTACACATTAAAGCTGTTCATCCCTGGAAGTTTAAGCAAAATCTGCCATCCGGTTTAAGAGGAGTTGCGTTCACAAAATTTCAATATGGTATATAGTGAAAAAATCAACAAAGGGCCATAATTCTGTTAAATATGGTCACAGCAAAAATTCCTTCCTTTACTACCATCTACACATTAAAGCTGTTCATCCTTGGAAGTTTAAGCAAAATCTGCCATCTGGTTTATGAGGAGTTGCGTTCAGAAAATTTCTATATGGTATATAGTGAAAAAATCAACAAAGGACCATAATTCTGTTAAATTTGGTCGCAGCAAAAATTCCTTCTTTAACTACCATCTACACATTAAGGTTGTTCATCCCTGGAAGTTTAAGCAAAATCTGCCATCCGGTTTAAGAGGAGTTGCGTTCACAAAATTTCTAGTGAAAAAATCAACAAAGGGCCTTAATTCTGTTAAATTTGGTCGCAGCGAAAATTCCTTCCTTAACTACCATCTACACATTAAGGTTGTTCATCCCTAGAAGTTTAAGCAAAATCTGCCATCCGGTTTAAGAGGAGTTGCGTTCACAAGATTTCGGGACGTACGGACAGACGGACAGACAAGTGCAACGCTATATGCATCCCACTTTGTGGGGGCATAAAAATGAAGCATAAATGGCAATAACTCAAGGAAAATCATTCAACCAAAAAATGCTAAATAAGGAAAGGAAAATCACGAAAGCCATGCAAAACGAGGCTTCGCACTACATGTGTGGTATCAGAGAAATTGTCTGGACAAAGCCACTGAAAAATTGATGCGTAAAGAGTTAGAACTCTGCTGAAAAGCAATAAACTGGAAAATGCAGATTACAGGGGTAAAAGTTACAGATTTTGAAAATCCTGAAATCCAAGCTGAGGGCCAGGGGGCTGCTAGGGCCCCCGGTGGGTCCAGGGCAAAGCCCTGACAGGGGGTCCAGCTCTTGGATTTTAGCTGTTTGGCATATCAAAAATCACATTTCCTTGTAAATTTATGGAACCATTTTTAATCAGATTTTTTAAATTTTTTTTGTTCTTCACTCCCTTATCAATTTCGTTCACGTTGTAGCCAGCTGGTAAAAATTTCATCGTAAATTTTATAAATTCAAATCATAAAACAAAAGCGGCCACCTTTGCATGTAAACTTCAGAATGAATCGGCGATAGTCATTGGATTATTCTAACAATAAGTCATCCAATCAAAATGCGCGATAGAAATCGGGAAGAGTAAAAGTCGTTTCCCGGTCCATAACAGTACTCTTACGACGCGGCGAAGCTTTCGCCGAAATGAAGTTTCAGATCGACCTGACCCCCACCCCACCCCCCAAATTTCGACCCGGATTTACATGAATTGGAAAAACAGCCCAGACAGAGGCCGAAAATCCGGCACAATCCGGAAAACTTTTACCCCTGAGATTATATGCACAAGGCTTGGTACTGAACATAGGTAAGATGTTTGACTGAGATCTACCTGGTGGTGTCAGCAAAGCTGACTGGACAAAATTTGTCACAGCACAATTTTAATCAATACATCTTCCCTCACATGGTAGGAGATATTAGTATGGAAGTTTTAGCTAAAATAGGTTGTTTACAAAGTACAATATCAATGAAAGTCTTATAAAATAAGGTTTATACTCACAATGCACTTTACTTGACATGTAGTCAAATGTCAGTTCTTCACCTTTCTCTATGTCACGTTTTGAGAACAAAGCAATTCTTGGCATTCTAGGATCTAATGTGTTAATCCAAACACTGTACACCTCTAAATTTGGGTCGCACTAAAAAGTAACCATCGAAACAATTATCAAGTCAGGCTTTTAAATTTTTTATGGAGGTTGCCTGATGCTACGTAATTATGCTGAACTGATCACTACATTTTGCTCAATAAATTTGCATTCACTTCAAGACTTCATTTATAAGTTATTAATAAGATAAAACATAGTACTAAATATCAAAATAAGAATTGTACTCTTATTACTAAATGACAGTTAAAGTTAAACACCAAGTGGGAAAGCCTAATAGCCTTGAAAACCTAAAAGTAAAACTGATTCAGGCCGCCATAATTTTTACCTCAGGACTCCATTACTTCAAGCTCCAAGTTTCATATAATTCTTTAACTTTTATATATCAGAAGTTGCCTTATGTTTGTTCACCAAGAGACCAATTCACTTTCAGAGCAGCTGTATAACTTTAAATTACAGATTACAATCAAAGTTTACAACAGCTGATGGATCAATTGTCTTTGAATCCACATTTTTTTAAGTTTCTCGTGACGCACACAATTTTCATACTGTGTAATCTCATTTTTGTGAACTTGGTTAAACTTAGTCTAAACAGGTAGATAAAAAAATCTATGTAAGTATAACCAGATAAATCAATAATTACTGCTCTCTACATACAAAATTTTTAACTATAATGCTCAGTTTTCTAATAAAAATGAATGTTATGACCTGAACACAGAGTAGGCTAGCAGGCAAGCTAGCAGACGATGAATTACATATATTCTAAAATAAGCAATGACTTTGTATCACTCCCCTACATAATTATATAACATTAGACAGAAAATTTTTTAAAAAAATAGAAAACCAAAAACAACTTTCTCTCTAACCACAGTAGTTAGAAAGAAACTAAATGCTTGCTGTTATTTTAAATATTTGAAGGGACACTATAGAGCTATTTGTTTTGGTGGTAGGTAGAAAATTCTGGCTATTGATGCGTCATTTTTAATAAGCTTGGTGCCCTTAGTAACACTGGATTGATTGTGACAATCGATTGCAAAACATTTCAAAAGGAATACAAAATAAACACTTTACCGAATGGTTGACAAAGTGTGAGACATTGCCATATACTGCTGCATCCACTGTGAATGGACAATCATCTCCATTAAAGTCCAGATCAAACAGGTAAGTTCTTCCAACAGAGTCGTATGTCTTCCCACGAATCTCAGCTTCTTCATTACTTATTACCTATAAAACATTGTATGTACACATCTCACACTAAAGTGTCACTGTTTTGTTTCAGAGGTAATAAAACTTGAAATCAATTTTATTCAACTGTTCAACAACTTTTTTTTCTCTGTTTAGTATATAAATTTACTTTAAACAATGCCAACAGGTTTTGTTGCTGCTATTTACAGCCCATTTAAATTAATCCAACTTCTAATTCAGTGCTCCAGCTAGGATCTAAAAAGGGCAGGGTGCTGGTAAGTGAAAAAGGGCAAAATGGAGTCGTGAAGTGGCTGGTCGGGCAGGGTGTGGGGGCGTAAGTAAGAAATGTTCCTGACCCTCTCTCATATTCTAAAAATTATCTGCTAATTATAAGACATTCTCATAACATTCATATTAACAACTGTAATTGTTTTTACCGACATCAAATATGTGGAGTGATTTTTATTTCAGCTTACTGTTAAAATTAATATATATATGTGGCAACAAAATTCAGTATCTTTTTGGTGAAAAGTCTGAGATGTGTTTCCAGTTAAACCAGATTCTTTTTTAAACAAAATTACAATGTTAAACTGTACATTATGTTGATTCATTACATTAATCAATCAAGTGGATGTTGTAAGTATCAAAAAGTCCCGAAGACACTGTTTTTTTTTATAAATACTAAAATATGACGGGGTCGCGGAAATATATGACAAATGGAATTTATCCGAGATTCTTACTCACTGCTTTGTGTTTAATGAACTAAATGTTTGCTGGAATTTCTATTTGTTCAACTTGTTTTTAATATACCTGGCTTTTTCTTGTAAATAAATCCGAGAATTAAAAAAAAGTACCAAATCGTATTTTTGCCTTTTCATACACTGTTTAAAAGGTTAGAATAACATTGGTAAAGAATTGCCTTTTCCTTTACAATTAAGCATTCAATAAGTTTGTTAAGACAAAGTTTGTTTGACTTTAAAAATTTGTAGAATCTATCGTACACAACAGTTTTCTACTCTGTGTACAATCCCAAATTGATTTATTGACCCAATTCAACACCTGTTGATGGCTGAATGTGTTAATTGTGTATCGAGTGTCAACACACAGGATTAAATCAATGAAACTATCAAAATGCGCTCTGATTGGTCAATGCTTTGAAGGTAGTACATATTTATCGCCGTTTCTGAGTATAAGCTCCGCCCATAACCGGAGCAAAGCAAGTTATTGACGTCGGCAGATGAAACATTTTCGGCGAAGTTTATATCGCTTTGATGCTTCATAAAGGCGAAGTCAGGGAGTTTTGGGCCACTTTGATGCTTCATAAAGGCGAAGTCAGGGAGTTTTGGGTGACGATTTTGCCCATTTCCCCCCCTCGTGAGAGCCCTGTAATACCACGGTTAAAATCGGCGCCGAACGGCATCGAATGTCGGCAAAAATCAAATAATTAACACCTCATAATTGTAACCGATGTCCCATCTTTATTCGTGGCTACTTTTCCCCAGGTGTCAGTGCAATATACAAACAAGACGTGTTGTAAACAAGTGAGGTAATGTACCTTTCCTACACTTGTGTTATTTTGACGCGACTGGTTTCCTATCGATTTTTTTGTTGTTACACGCTTGCATAACGCCCAGACGATAACCAGTCTCGCGGCAGTAATGGGGATTCCCCAATACACAAAAACTTTGACAATTTTTTTTACTGTTTTTAGGGCAGGGCGTTAGAAAATTGGGCAGGGCGTCAGAAAATTAAGGGCAGGGCGCGGCGCCCTTCCAAAAAGGCCTAGCTGGAGCACTGTAATTATTGAGTTTAATATTCTCTGAAAGTCAAAGTTATAGGGGGGAGGAAGGGGTCTGCAGAACACTACAAACAAAAGACTTAGATTTGCTATCAAGTATTCTGAAAAAGAAATATTTAAAAAGCCCTCAGCAGTCTTTTCTCACCTCTCCAACATACTCCATCACAAAAGTCCCTGCCTTGATTTTCTGCATTGCCTTCACTCCCCAGCCTCGTCCATTGTGTGTACGGAAGATACAAACTTTATGCTTTCTTCCATGTTGAACAACCCTGTTGGGACAATCTGGGCCACATTTGCATCTCTTGTTACACTCATATATAGGCCTCCCAGCATGGATCTTAAGACGTTTATACTTGTAATAAGCAAACTCTACACCAAACTGCACAGCGCAACATTGAGATTTCTCGCTATAACAGTCTGTACATTCGCAACCAATCACTGGGTCATTTGGAATTACTATACCTGACCCTGCTTTGTAATCATTAATGTATTCAAAATTCTCTGGTGGCCCCTCCAGGTCTACATCATTTTCTACAGTAATTGGGGCTGGGTCTGTGCTGACTGCATTCAAGTGTTTTTCCCACTCCTTTAAAGCCTCCTTAATTTGCACTTTTTTTTGTTTGTAAGCCTTGGTTCTTGGATTTAGCAAGTCTTTACTGATATTGTTAAACTTTGGTACCCTCAAACCTTCACAAGACACAAGCCCCTTGTAAGATTTAGCTTTACCTTTATCTGGACTTGTTAACGAGATCAGTTGCAGTGGTGTCAAAACTTCCTTTGCAGAAACTAACTTCACAAACAGTTCATCCACTCTTGTTCTTTTCATCTCTCTGTCCTCTTTGGCATCTTTAATCTCACAAAACTTCCTCTTTGTACCAACTCTTACAAGGTCAGTACCTATGCTATTTTTGGCATTAAATTCTTCTATCAAGTCTGGACATTCCAGATTCTGTTTTGGCTCCCAACTGTTGTGGGCGTGACTCCACCCCCTCCACTTGATAAGGTAGAACTCTATCCCCTAAAATGATTTAGGTGGGCATTATCAATGTCATATAAAAATTATAATATACATGTGGATGTTTGTCTTCATTCATGGCAATATATTTCTTTCAATGAATGAATTTCAATATTCTGTGGTGACCAGTTCAAAATCAATCATTAACAGGACTGGAAATAACTCATAAAATGATACTCATTAACGAAGTTTGAAGATGAAACTTGTGTAATTTTACAAATAAACAATTTATTTACAACACCTATCTTCCATTCAAAGAGCTGTGCAATATCATCTGGCAGAAAATATGTACTCTTAAACATTCAAATTTCTTTAATACTTAAAAGACCTGTATTTTTTTTTTTCATCTTTAACTTATATTCTGTTATACTTACATCATCCTCAACATAATCAAGAATTTGTTCCACTTCAAAATCTTCATCACTGTTCCATGTAATATCGCCTTTCTCAACCACTAAAAAAAAGTAGAAGTGCAGGTAAGTTAAAACCTTTAACCAGTTCAACGTTTAGGTGAAAGGAAGGCAGGGTTAGTAAGTTTCAAATGTATACGAGATGCAAACACAGATGACATCTAAGACTGGAATTAAAGATACAAACAGATGCACCATAACTGGAATAAAAGTAATTCTTTTCCAAAGCATTAAATTACAACAGACTAGAAACTCATGTATAATGTCTAAAATTAACATCTTATTATGTTAAAAAAATAAAAAAAATGTCAATTTTTTTTATCATCAACCTAATTATTTAAGAACAATGTGTAAACATAATCTGAAGCTCCCTTGTGAATAAACATGAAATGAATGCCACTAACTGTTTACACTTTGCACGCAATACAACTCACAGGGGCAGAAATATTAATTAATGGATATGTGTTCATACAAAATACAGGGTAATTTGTTGCAGAAAAATATTTTCTGGTAACAGGTTTAAAAAAATCTAGTTAATATAGTATAAAAAATGATAAATATAATAATCAATATTACAAAAGGACCAAATTAAATGATTAATGGGTTATCCTTTTTCTCAGATCAAAGTACCTTTTCATATTAAATAGATTAAAGAAAATCAAAGATCAAAGTACCTTTTCATATTAAATAGATTAAAGAAAATCAAAGGCCAAATCCGTACAGTTTACCATACTATAACAAAAACAGTAGCCGAAAAGAACAGGGCTGAAACGACTAGGAGGTGAAACGTCCAGCTACCAATCCATCTTCTGGAATAGACCACTATGTATTTTTACAGGAGTAAAACTTGTACATAATAAACTAAAGAAACGGAACGAAGCTTTTATATACTCCTGGTTTAGAACCCGGGGTCTATTCCAGGATATAGCCACCAGTCCACCATTATATAGAGATTCTTGGAAGTTTTTCTTCTTCTATTATAATAATAGCCAAGTTCATTTCTGATACATTGTGGCCATGTGTCTCTTAACAGTTTGCCATACATTTTTTAGCCTTTAAACATACTTCAAGTAGACTAATTGCAATATCCTTACATTTGCTCACGACTTTTTGGGCTACTGATGGACCAACCTTCTTCAACGTCAAATAAAGCAAGAATTTGTTCGTTTCGGGAGAGAATCCAACTTTCTGGTTGATACATTTTTGTTGAAGATCTAGTATACTTGATAAACAACAAACTTCTGACTCATATATCGGAATTACGTTCATTTTACTTCTTTTGGTTTACTATTTTTGTCCCTTCCTCAACATCGTATTTTGGCGCGCAACACTACTTCCGGAATTATTTAAATGCTGGTCTCTGCCGTTCCGCGAAGAAACATTGATAACATCTACTGTATAACCCGAACAATTGATTTCCGATTATAACTGGGAGGTGGGGCTAATAGCCGGCGAAACAGCTGTTAAAGAAATTTATGTTACAGAATTTTGAAAAATAAAAAGATAGTATGCTTCAGTTAAAAAGTAAAAGCAGAGATAGATCTACAGGTTGACAACCACCAGTCTTTCAGAAAATATATTGAGACTGGGGCTAGATTTGACCGTAAGTGGTAGGGAGTTCCAAAGTCTGATAGTCCGTGTGAAGAATGCGTGAGCATAGTACTGAGTTTTAGAATGTGGGATCAAATAGTTAAAGTTCAAATCGGTATAAAGTGACTGTGATTTTGTAGAACATAATGAGGGAGCTATTTAACCTTCATTGTTGTAGGGATTTCCAATTAATGGTGTTTAACATGTATGTGACACTGCCACTGTAGTTACAGTCATTCATCACATACCTGGCTGCTGACGTTTGGACACTTTCAATATTATATGAGGGCGTTTTTTTGCCAGGGATGCCATACACTAGAACAGTACTCTAGTACTCTGTACCACCCGACATCGTACGTGTACACGGAGAGAATAAAATCGAATTTCTTAAAGTTATGATAATTGTGAAGTAGGAGGCTAAGAATGGTTTCAAGGAAACATAAATCTTACAAATTCTTTAACAAAATATTAGATATTATAAGTGTTAACCGTAACGAATTTAATAAGAACAATAAGTGTATTTGACTATGGCATGTGAAAAGTTGCAATATTGATTCATTTGTATTGTAAAGTATGAGCAATCTAGTTTGTATATTTTTCATTAGTTTTTAATCATATCTTCATTTGTATTCAGTTTATTTACATGTGTGTTTTTTATCAATATCATCAATTTGTATTGTAAACATAATATATTTGTATTCTGTACTGATACTTTTGTTTTGTAAACTGAATATTAGTATTTAATCATTTTCATTTGTATTGTATTTATTTGTATCATATTTGTATATTCATTACTATTCAATCCTTAACTCATTTGTATTATATGTATACGTTTTTACATTCATATTCTATAGTTGCATTCTGGAGATAGGGCCGGGGATTTGTTTGTTGATTGTCATAGTGGTTTTCTTCAGCCGTAGGAACCAATCGTGAAAAATATCAAATATCAGAATGCAGTTATACAATATTAATAGTGTAACAGGTACAGCATACAAATAATTAAACGACTGAGTAGTAACGAAGCATTTATTAAATACAAATGTTTTTTTCGGCATAGCTGTATTAAAATCGATTTGACCTACACATGTAACGAATGAAATTGTTAGATGCAAAGTCTTTAGCTGAAGAGGGAATTTGGTTAAAAGTGTTTCAGACATTGAATTGATAATTGGCAGAATTGGTAAATGTTAGTTTAAAAACTCTGAAAATAATGCAACAATAATAACATTAATACACCTGTAAATTAAATATCAAAACGTTTAACCATAAACAATCATACCAATTGGAATATAAAATATAATAGATATGACTAAAGTTTCATTTTACTTAAAATGTTGTCCACACTTGAGCATTAAACTAATTAAACTGGTATGGAAATAGGACATTCGATTACCATGCGCGTTCAGTATTTGCCAATATCCGAAAACTATACACCTACTGGGCATTAATGTTGTACTGTATCTACTATCGATACCGATCGTCTTTTTAAAAAAAGACATTTCTTTTTTACAATGTAACTGATAAAATATATATTACCAGTACAGATTCTATCTTATAAATAGATTACTATAGAATACAAATATGACTTTTTACCATAAAACTTTACGTTATTGAATAGAAATGAAAATTATCAAATACAAATGTAAATTTCTTTATTACAAATGAAAACATAATGAAATACTAATGAAAAATGAACAGTACAAATTATTTTAGTTTATAACACAACTGTTAATACTGAATATTGCAACGTGTTACATACCATCATTTGTGTATCTTTTGAACTGTCCTATCAGAAAACTTTAAACGCACTTCTGGTCTTTATTCTTCACCAACACTAATTCAGGACGTTGTATGAATGTTTCGACATTTATATAATATAACATTCATTATTGACAGAACTGGACTGTTCTTTACTTTCTCGAATTATGAGAAATGTATTAGATGAAACTATGACTGAAAATAATTGTTTATCAGCAAAACACTGACCTATGTACAACAATTTATTTAGATGAAATCTACTAATCACGATGTGTACACTTCCGCCATTCTCCAATGGACCACAATTATGTCACAAATCTTAAGTCTCGCTTTGGAGCGGATCAGTGGCCCAGCGGTAACGCTCTGGACTGGTAACAAAGGGGTCCCGAGATCGATCCCCCGATCCTCCACTAACATTACTAATTGTCTTTCGGATGAGACGTTGAACCGAGGTCCCATGTATCAGTGCTGTACACTGAGCATGTAAAAGAACATGGGGTGTCTCTGGAACGGGATGCCTCTTGTATCTTGCACTACCCCCACAATTAAAATAACTAATATATGCATGGGGCGTCGGTCATATGGGCAACCGGTACCGACGATAAATAAACTCAAACAGAAAGCCTCGCTTTCTCTCGCCATGTTCTTTGCAACATTGGCGACCTCGATAAACCGAGGGACAACCTCAATTTTCGATTTTTAAAAGTCAAAATTAATGTATTTGGAAATCACAGATTTTCGTAATAGCTTGGATTATGAAATAAAAGGAGGGGTTGATTTAAAATATTCGAAATTTTCTACTTTTGGTACACTATAATACTTAAAGACTTGTCTTACAGCATTGAAACAAAATGGATAACTACGTAAGTTTAAGAAAGATAATAAACAACAAATGGACTGATCAATGTTTTTATAAATCTATGAGCAGCTTTTACAATAATTATGTTACTTTCATTCTTTATGAGTGATTTCTGAAACACAAAAGTTTATAAATTCAGTGATGTTATTTAAATTGGTGTTTCTTTGAATATGCCATTTTGAAGCGATCGTTTGTCATCAGGCTGCTATGGAAAAAGAAGTAATTTGTGTTTTGGGTAACTATAAAATACTGACATTGTCGGTATCAACATTAAAAAATCACTTTTACTATCATTACAGATGCTTCACGGACATGGGTGTAAAGTGAGTATAGCCATGTTCCATATGAATAGTGCAAAGATCTTATACATGATGAAATATGGTGCACAAATATATTTCTACAGGCTACAGAGAATGTCAAAATCGTATTTCATTTTTTTCTGAAATATTACAACTTGCGACATAAATATAACACATTTTACTAACATTAACAGTAATGACCGAGCCATTGGTTGTTCTGGACCAAACTATTTTTAATGATTTATGTTCTGAGGAATGTTCCAAAAAAATGAAATACATGGAAAACATACCAAGGCTGGCATGAAAATGTGTTTCTGACTCGTTGTTTGATTGACTATTAAAGCAGTATTTGACGGAATTATAAAATGTGGGGTCTGTGCGTAGAACAGAATGAACGTGACACGGGTTTTAACCAAATACATCCTGATATCAATGAATAGTTTATACGATTTATTACATTGTTATTTTATGCAAAACAATAAGCATTTCTCATAGAACAGTCTGAAAATTAAAGTGCATGTATATTATAGCATGTGAGCTTTGGAGTACTTGCTACTTATTAAGTTAACATTCTCAACGGAGCAACCGAACAGATTGTGAAACTCTTCACTTATAGTCATATGATTTTGAAACCGGAAGTGACAATGGAAGGCAAAATGACAAATTATTTAGTTTTTTTCATATCGTTTGGCGTTTTATACGCTCAAAAGACACCGGTTTTGATCTGGTCGCCCAACAGGTACGGTAGTCATTCAGTTGTCTAAATCGTATTGCTGAACTTTAAAACGAAAAAAAAGCAACTTGTTAAAGGTGACATTATCACTGAGCATAAAACCTTTAAAAACGAAAAAATAATTTTGTTTGCAGGAGGTAGGAATTAAATTTGACTTTTAAATTTAATTAGCTATACAGGAGGTATTGTTAGTTTCTTTATAAAAAGTATTGCCTTGAGTGCTCTCTTAGATTTATTCGGCTAACACATTATGATCCGGTTCTTATCACTTAAGAGCATATACTTAGGGAGGTTAGTACTGTATCCTCTGTAACCCAATTATCGGTTAGGCAGTGGCTAAGGTTACGGAACAGTAATCCTAGCCTCCAAGTCTAGGATTATGGAAGTTCTGTAATCCTAGACAGACCCACTGGAAAAGGCTACGGTTACGGATGTTTTTTTTTTTTTAGGGTTACATACCTAAAATTGAATGATTAACCACCGTTAATTGTCTCAAATAAAACATTTTCTCCAAAATGTGCAACACTAATGCTATGATACGCCATCTTTGATGTCGTTGTCGGCACTTTTGCACCTTTCTGTAATTGCGTTTTAAAGTCACACTAACATGACGTTTCTTGCACTCAATCTTATTGATGTACAAAAAAACAGTAGCGGTATAATGAAATCAGTTTTTTTTTAATTCTTGATGTTTTGGCACTGTCTGTAGTTTTTTTTTCAATTCATTCAGGTATCAACGCTCAAATTTTGTGCAAATTTACAAACATAGCAGCAGCAAAAAGTCGCTGTCCTAAAAGAAAATTAATCATCACAACTTTACAATTAAAATGGTTTGTTTAATGATTAAAAATTAAATTTGGCATGCTATTTGATATTTAACTGTTGAAAAATACGCTTCTTTAAAAAAACTTCCATCACCTTAGCCTTTTCCAGTGGGTTTGTCTAGGATTACGGAACTTCGGGGGCTAGGATTACAGTTCCTTAACCCTAGCCACTGCCTATTGGTTATTTCTGTTATCGGTGAGGAACACGCAGTTGTCCTTGCAAGTACATATACTGGTGCAATTCTGAAGACACAATTCCAGACAGTAAAAGAAGGCTTTACTTTGTTAAATTATACAGTTAACTCCTTTTCTGGAACTTGTTTCATACTTAAAATTCTCTCATTAATAAGTAGACACCATTTTATTAGATCACTGGTATTTGGTATGGCCAGTATATAAAAAGTCAGTGATAACAATCCAAAATACAACACAACCCTTTATACCAGAATGTATAAATTCACCATTTAAACCCCGGAAGGACGGTTGGCTGGATAGGAGGCAAAAGTTCTTGCCACATTTTGCTTTAGTTTAGACTCATTTATTTTACAACGATTGCGATACAAGTTCTTACAACTTAGATTCATCACGCTCGATGACTGCTTCCTGGGTTTCATACCAGTATTCACGCAGCATGGAGGAATGTGAAGATCGTGAGAGAATCTCGCCTCTGACGGGATTCGAACCCTCAACCTCCGGATCCGGAGCCCTGCACTCTACCCCTGGACCACAGTGCTTTCATAGTCATTCCGCTATTTAGAATCAAGAAACTAATTCAATCATTCATTTATTTATATTTTTGCTCGTTCACCAATTCATGTTATACTGATATATTATTATTATTATTATTATTAAAAGGATAAATAATTGAAGACATTAAGACTCAAAACCAGCATGAAACAAAAAAGTAAGAAACAAACAAACAAGTTAAACTTTTATTAGCCATTCATTTCCTGGCTGCAAAAGAAATCCAAACAACAAGTTTAAGGTTGCAATGACCTTCCTTAACTGTCGCAATAAATCACCGTGTTCCAGTCAGTCTTTTGCCTTTTAAAGTTTGCAAGTACAGAACAATGATTTTGAAGTCATTCTTGTTTTACTTCGCCTATTTAATGTTCAATATTTTTTTTAGTGAACCTACTTGGAAAAAAATACATCTTAATTTGGCATCTTTGGTGTTACCCACGTTACCTTTTTACCCTGTCACTCTCAATATGTGAAATTTTTATTGAATTCTTCCATATTATAGACTAGTCCATTCTGTTTACACACAGATAAATCATTTGTTGTGGTACTTTGATAACGCGCAAAATGCGTGTTCCTGAACAAAAGAAAATGTAACATCAGAATGACTATGTTCATGAAATGTAAAATTTCACGACATACATGTAAATATATGCTTGCCTTTTAACCAAGTTCAAGTTTTTCTTTTTCTTTTTTTTTGTCAGTCATGTTATAAGTTATTTTTATGACTGCAATACTTCTTCTGCCATATACTCAGTCAGTCAGTGGTGTAGTAAAAGGAGGTCCACATATATTACTTTTATTAAACAAAATTTTGGTTGCTGTGCTCAGTTTCTCAGAATCTAAACATATTTTCCACATTTATACTTTACACCTAACAAAGATGTATGAAATAAATGGTCATGAGGAGGAGAAAAAAACCCTTGTATATCTACTTTCTGTAAGCATGAAATTACAAGATCATAACTGTAGGCTGTCCTGTCTGAATATGTGGATATGCCAATGTTTCCGCATTAATATGTCAGTGTTAAAGTGGATGTGTCACTTGATGCCTTATATTGATTGCAGTTCTAAAGACTGTCAGCTGTTGCCAACAGTTTTAAAAACTAAAACAGAAGCATCAACTACATGAAATATCACAATGGAGAAGAACTGAATCATTTTTAAAATCTGTTTGTTCAGTACCTACACAATATTCATGCCAGGAATCTGCCATGCTCATATTTGAATTTTCAGAAGAACAGACAAATGTCACTGAGCTGGAATAATATAAGTTGCAAGAACTGACAGATGTTAAAATAAAGTAAATAGGTATAAATTATTTAATAACTAGACAAATACTAGCAACCAGTTATTAAAATTAACAAGATCAAAATTTTTGACTTTGCCATATATCATATGCACCAGCCTCTGTATTGTACAAAAAAGACCATTTAATGTCAGTCAGTTCAAATGTTTTGAGTAATTGGCACTATTGTAAAGTTGTTTTACTGACTTACCACAAGATTGTTTTTATGTTCACCAGCAGGGATGATAAACAAATCATTAGCAAGTGTTTAACCAGAACTTAAATCTGTCAGTGATATAAGTTTGCACACACTCTTGGTGCACTTTTTTGTGTTGTAAATAGTGCATCAATCTTTTACCCTACTGCTTCCATGTCTAGACTTTTATAATTTGGTAAACATCTTATCTGCCAAGTTTTGTAAGTTGTGACTTTTTCATTGAGGTAAATCTTGATAGAAAGTAAATCTTGTACAAAATCTTACATTAGGCCAAAAAAAATAATATGTCTGGTTACTGTGACATGTTAAAAAAAAATAGGGTAGGTAGGCAATTTTTTTTTTTTTTTTTTTTTTTTTAGTTTTGCTTGTTGGACAGCATATCGCTGTTTTCATTGTACCTAAATGTATTCACCCTGCACGTCTGACATATAATAATTGCTTGTGTGTGTGTATTAAACCCAATATTGTGTGTGTGTGTATTAAACACAATATAACAGCTTTTTATGTACCTTTTGGCTCTTTAGTCATCCTCTGTAGCATGCTAACCTGCCATGTAACATTGCTGCACGGTGAAGGGTACGCACAATATTAACCCTATAGGCCATTAATGAGGCTCCCTTTTGTCCACGTGTTCACATTAGTTTTAATATCAGACCTTGGATTAATAATATATGATTTTACAGTGGATAGAATCTAGTTTAGCAGACCCCGCATGTTCAAGACACAAAAAGCCCAGCGGCGTTTGAGCATTTAAACTTACTATCGTTGAAATTTGTTTGGCACATCATCCTTTATATTAATTTTTATAAAAACATTTTGGCCAGTACAAGTCGATTAATTTTTATAAAAACATTTGGCCAGTACAAGTGGCCAGCTTTTTAAAATATTAATTGAGAACCCTGCATTTATATCTTTTAAAAAAATCTGGCCGGCAGCCGCCAGTTTATTTTAATTTTTAATGACACAATATCGCAATATATTAAAATAAAAACCTCGTAAGCATTTTCTTCGTTCATCATGCTGGATCTTTGTGGACAAATTGTTGACTGGTTGAATATAAAATTAACGAAAAACATCCTCGAACGTATATTTTAGGGGAAAAGGTGACATTTTTCTGTACGCCTCATGGCGATGAATACATTTATCGGCAAACACGGCTAAAATGCAGGCTGGTTCGTCCGCCATATTTGTTTGTAGTGTAGACGCTTGCGCTGCTTCCTTTCGTTCGTACCCAGTAATTTTCGTACCTTTGCTGCTATTTTTTTTTTTTTTTTACAAAAATCGGGAAAAAAAGTTTAGGGTCGGCGGGAAAAAATAGGGTCGGTAGGGTCACCGTAACCAGACATATTTTTTTCTTTTGGCCTTAATAATGTTTTCATTTGATCAAACTTTTTTTTTTCTGGTAAATTCTCAAGACCACGTACATGACTTATGAAGTCAAAAGTTACCCAAGGATACAAAGAGGTCTAGTATTTGTACTTTCAAGAAACTATGATGGAACTATATATGTGGAGCTTTCACATTAGATACTATTCATTATATCTAGCATTATAATTTCAGGCCTCTGAGTGATTTGCCACAAAGTTATGCAGGTCAGACAGTAAATGATGCCAGCTTTAGTGAAAAATACCTTCAGCCACTGACCTCTGACCCAGGTCACTCAGTAGTAGTGTTCTTACAAGATAAGGTAAATTTATTGTTTAAAATTTCTAACACTAGCCTAGATAGCATTTCAAGCTGTTTATTGGTTATTATTGGACTACAGGTGCAAGATACAGAATAGCAAAATAAGTGAAACAGATGAAAACATAAGTGCTATATAATTTATCAAAATAAATCTGAGTACTTATAAAGTGATTGATAAAAGAGAAATGAACTGATTGCATGCATTGTATATTGACAGCTGAGTGTGGAAGATTTCACCAATCATGCAGATGTTTATAACCCAAATAGTGATGGTGGAGCTTTCAAAAATGTCAAGGTAAGTACTGACAGTTTTCTCATGGATTGTTTGCAGCTTTCAGGAGTTGAATTTGTATTTGGCTTATATGAATTCCTGAAAAGATATGTATTAGCTGCCTGTGAGAGCATATTATTTCAGAGCATGTTGCACTTTGATTTCATACTATATGTATATGGTTTTTCATTACTGGACGTTACAGGGTATAAGATTTCTTATTCTTATAAATAGATACTTTATTATAAGAAAGTTAACTTACAAAATGTTCTGCTTTGTTTTGTTTTGTTGTTCAGCAACAATGAAGTAACAACTTTACTCATTAAGGAATTAGTCCTGTACTGGAAATACCTTTTTCCACATGAAAAGTGGTAATAGTAATTGTCTTTTTGTGCAGTTAGAGACATAACACAATAGTCAGAAATACGGATTGTTTTAATATATTCATGATTTTGGTATTTATAGGGTCCCCTGTCTGGATTAGAATATCAGTGATGTAATTTGCCTTAGTGACAGTTGGCTTATATCAGTTGTAATATCTTGATTTATTAATCCATTCCAGTCAGCCATAGATAACCAGTTTTCCATTCAGCTGCCTGCTGTTACCAGTCCAAAAGAAACCATAGATAGTTTGTCAAAGTCTTTCTCTGGAGAGGTTGTCAGGGTAGACAATCCAGATGAGTTTGCAAACCTGAAGCTGGAAGATAGCAAGAGTTATCTGATCATTGTAAAACTTAAGCCAATCCAGAGTCAGGAAGAGTTCGGTTCTTTCAAGAGGAATGGTATGTTGCTGAAACTAAAAGACATAATTGTGATGAAGTTCACATCCTTCTGTAATGGGGGCCATTTATAAACTTCCCAGTTAAAAAATTTTGAAGTTTTTTCCCCAACAGAGGCAGCAGAATCTACAAAAAACAGCAAAGTTTTACCCTTCACAAATACTAAAAATGTTGTCAAACATCACTCTTTTGTTGGAAGCTAAAATTAAACGGTATACTGTATATTTGGCAGGAGGCTTTACAGACGGCAAGCATTCCTGAATTAAATTATTCATAGAATTCACGTGCTCAAACAATTTGCTGGGAAAATTGTTGAAAAAGTTATTTGGAATTGTTGAAGAAAATTGTTTGATTCAATTTAAAAATCAAACAAAGTAACATAACATAAACAATAAGGCTTGAAAGGTAAGTTAGCTCACCTGACCTGAGGTGTTGCTTTTAGTATGCTCGTGTCCATTGTCTGTCATCTGTGAGTCCGTCGTCCACAATTAACTTCAAACAACACCTCCTCTTGTACAACTGGGCAAATTGCAACAAAACTAAATATGAATGATAGTTGTATGGTCCCCTTTCAAAATTATATAACAAATAGAATTCCATACAGAATTCCATGCCATGGCAACTGAAAGTAAAAACTTTAAAATCTTCTTGTCTGAAACCACAAGGACTAGAGCTTAGATATTTGGCATTTAGTATCGTCTGAAGAACCTCTACCAAAATTATATAAATCATGCCCCTCGGGTCAAAATTGGCCCCACCCGAAGGGTCACTTCATTTTGTATAGACTTTTGTAGGAAAACTTTCAAAATCTTGCCTGAGACCACAAGGCCTAGAGCTTAGATATTTGGTTTGTAGTATCATCTAGTGGACCTCTACCAAAATCAAATAAATCTTTGAAGTTTTGAAAAGCCTTCTCTAAAGCCTATAGACCAGTTGCAATAAAACTTCGCAGGAATATCCTTAGCTGGTCCCCTTTTAAAATTATATAAAAATGGAATTCCTTGCAGAACTCAGGTCAACATCGCAACTGAAAGAAAAAACATTAAAGTTCTTTTTCTCAGAAATTCCTGGCAGGATTTGAAATATAATTTGGCACAAATATTCTTTGTGTGAATCTTTTTATGAATTCTGAAATTTATTGCAATCCATGGAAAACATGGCCACCATGGGCAGGGCTTATTTGCCTTTGATATATAGCTGTATAGGAAACTTAAAAAATCTTGTTCTTAAATTTCCATCTGGGTTTAATTTGTTGTTCTCCATACAGTCTAATGTCTGACAGACAAAATTCTGTTAGTGAAAGCTTCGTAAAATAATTAGAAATATTTGGAATTTGGAAAAATAAATGTACAGTAAAAGTTATATATATCCTGCAGGTGGTGAAGACCTTAAAATGTTGCCTGATCAACACCTTGTTTCTAAATTATATAACAAATACTATACAAATTGTCGCATTTTAAGCTTACAAACATTATCACGTCTATGTACCAAAAGAAGTTATCCATTGATTGAGTGGTATAGACTCAGGCAGCAAAGACTGGAACAGTCATATTTTCAAGTGTATCTGTTAAGTTGTAAGGAAAAAAATGAAATTAGTTGTTATATCTGATAAAATAGACTTATATTATAGATGAGGCCATCAGCAGATGTTTACATCACATGAATAAGCGTAGTGTAAAGTACAGTGCCATCTACACAGCTGATTCTTCTTCCAAGGTAAGGGGAGGGAACTGTAGTGGCAAATGTTTTGGGAAGTTTTATTTTTTTGATGAATCTGTACACTTTTGAGCACTCCCATTTCTTATTACAGAGTTTGAAAGAACAGTAAGATGACAAAAGTATTGGTTAAAATGGCAGCCATTTTGGATTTGCAATACAGTCAGTAGTAAATCAGATATCGATTTTTCTGCATTAACAAGCATTTTTAGATACTTTTTAATTCAATATTACTCATTTTAGTACTTTGAAATGTGTCTACATCTAACAGTCGTCTGGTAATCCTTTCATATAATTTGATTATGACATGCTGAAATCTTGTCCAAATCTCAGGAATTTTGGGGAAGAAATCTTCCACAGAATTTGTCAAAACAACCTATTTGTTAATTTTCTTTTTATGAGCAACCAAATGTTTTCAATTAGATTTAAGTCTGGTGACTGGGCAGGCCAAGACATAGTTTTAATTTGATTTTGAGCCAAAAAGATTGGGTGATCCTAGAACAATGTACAGGAGCATTGTCGTCTTAAAATAAATAATTGCCACCAGAAAAATGCCTAGCTAGAACTGGCCACAAATAATTAAAAAGAAATCTTACAATCTTACATACTTTTCTGAATTAATATCACTTTCAGCAAAAGTATTAGTTCCTAAGCCTGCCCAACAAATACAGCCCCGTACCATTACAGAAAACATTCTGTTGTTCTTTGTTGGAATTAATTAGGTCAGGTCTATGCCCTTCCCCACGCTTTCTCCAAACATACACTCTTTTATCATTGCCCACAACAATCTTACTCTCATCCAAAAAAATAACATGCTTCCGTTGTCTTTTAATGGTCCAATGTCATTTTAGTAAGCACCACAACAGTCTCTTATTCTGATTAACAGCACTTATAACCATTCTTTTCCTTAAAATTCACTTAAAAAAAGCCATATTTTTGTAAATGACACTGCATTGTCCTTTTTAATACTGGATTGTCACTGTTTTCATTGAATTTACTAGTAATCTCATTTAATGAATCTCTATTGTTTTTCTTTACAGTCCACTCTGATTTCCGATAACACCTCCCAGTCACTAATGCTGGTCTACCAATTCTGTCTTTATTTTCCACTGAACCAGATGACTTACATTTTTTAAAATGTTAAATATTGTCCCATATGGTATATCCAATAAATTACTGATTTTACTTGTTTTAAATCCCTTCAAATAAAAGCCAACAATTACATTTTTTATCAGGTGTTAACTCTTGGCCTTTTCTACCCATGTGTATATATATATACACAGGAATATTTCAAATATGCAGCACTTCTGATGTCATCAATGACATCATATTCTAGAAGCTAATGAGTGTAATTTATAACCATGGTTTCAAGATCACTACTACTTACTGACTTGGTAATGCAAGGGAAACAAATCTTACAATCCAGTTAAAAAATATAAAATGGCTGCCATTTTAACCAATACTTTTGTCATCTTACCATACATGTTTTGAACAGACTTTCCATGTTTTATTTACTGTGTAAAAGAACCAGTAGTTTAGAAATAAAGTCATTACACAATTTAATATGATATTTACCTTTACCAACCCTTTTGTTCCAAATACTGTCTTGTATGGATATATTTACTTTTAAGTCCTTAGGTCTTGTATATATAATGTACATTTAAGATTGAAATGTTTATTGGCTTGTTGTTTTTCCTCATTAGTTACAGGAAGAGGAAGTCCACAGTGGACGCCATTTGCTGGCTACAGATGACCAAGACCTGAATGGTACCTTCTTTATGTCTGAGAATATGAAGATGTTCTTGAAATATGTGACTGTGGCAATTACTCCAAAAGCAGATTCGGACAAACCGGCAGAAACATTTAATGCTACATTCCCATTTGTTAATGGAAGTCAAGTGAATGCCTCAAAAACTAATGACACCATAAAGTATGTGTTTGTGTATTACAGTACTTATGTATGTTGAAGTGAATGCTTTTTGTTTTATTTTTATTTAAAAATTTTGAAGTTATTTCTCATTTACGACATGAAATACAAACATTTCTACAGAGTCTCAAAGTTTCTTCCTAACCTTTCATGTAACAAAAATTTGGTTGTTTTCTCAGATACAGGTAGTACATAATGATAATAAGGTAATACATAAGATAGCATTGATTTATAAAAAAATACACATTTACATCTGGCAAGTTGTTTTTAACTTTTTGTCTGATGTCTCTTTCCTTGAAAAAACAATCAGTGTCTATCTGAATAACAAAATTTATTTTACAGGTGTTGATAATGAAATTGTTCTGCCATGATCTTTATTTAGGTTTATTAAGTTTTATAAAAGTAATAAAAAAAGTATTTCTTCATTTCTTTGCAGGCTAACATTAGAATTCACAAATAATGGAACAGCTACCCTCGAGTAAGTACATGTATACAGTTTAATTTGTATAGCTCTAAGTACCTTTTGCAGAATGCTATCCTTCATTTTAGGTTATTTTATGTTTTAAAAGCATATGAAAAACAAGTGCTAGGTATGAATGAATGCCATGCCCTCGAAGGGGCCTCAAAAATGTTAAAAGTTTTGTGACAAACAAACAGACAGACCAAAAACAATATGCCCTCCCTCTAGATTAACTGCCCACCTAGTTAGTCATTGACTGTTAGAGGGTGTTAGACTCATATTATACCAAACCTTTTATTATGCTTCCCAAAGGATGAGCATATAGTTGCCGCTTTGTCCATCCCGTCCGTTTGTCAGTCAATCTGTCATAATTTTGTCCGGAGCATAACACAAAAACTATGAGAGATATCAAGACCAAACTTCATAGGTAGTTAGATCTCATTAAGGAGCAGTGCAGTGCACAAGAACCATAACTCTTGCTTTATTAATTTTGAGTTATTGCCCTTTGAAATTTCTCATACTTATTTTTTGTCCGGGGCATGTCTCACAAAGTGTAAGAGTTACCAGCTTGAAACTTTATAAGTAGATAGATCTCATTGATAAGCAGTGCAGTGCACAAGAACCATAACTCTTGCTTTATTAATTTTTGAGTTATTGCCTTTTGAAATTTCTCATACTTATTTTTTGTCCGGGGCATATCTCACAAAGTATAAGAGATATTAACATGAAACTTTATTGGTAGATAGATCTCTATGAGGAGAAGTGCAGCGTGCAAGAACCGTTACTCTATTTTGCATAATTTAGGAGTTATTGTCCTTTGTTATTTTTCATCCTTTAAAAAAAATGCATATTAAACAATAGCCCTTTTGGAATTGGCATTTATTCGGGGAGCATCCATGGGTTCTACCAATTTCTTGTGTTTTGTAAGAATTTGTAAGAAATATCTTGCAATAAAATCCCCCTTTTTTCTTTTTTTTCATATCATTGTGACTTTCATCTGCTCTTATATATAGGTATACTAAAAGATTTAAACACAAATAATTTTTATGCTCCCCAAAGGGATAGCATAGATTCACGGCCTTGTCCATCTGTTCTTCAGTTTTGTCCGGAGCATAACTTGAAAACCCTTGAATACAATTTGTTTAAACTGCACACAGTGGTAGAGGGCATTGAGGCGAACTGCGGTGCCGAAGAACTATTAACTCTATTTTGCCCTGTTTTTTAATTATCTCCCATTTGAGAAAAATCTTGTCCGGAACATTACCTGAAAACCTTTTGACATAATTGCTATGGACCTGGTTAATTGACCCCAGATGACCCATATTTAAACTTGATCTAGAAATTCTTGAAACAATCTCTTTGACAAATTTCCAGGATATTTGGACTGAAAAAGTAGCATCTAGAGTGTTAACAAGGTTTCTCAATATTTAGGCTCTGTGACCTAGTTTTTGACCCCAGATTACCCATATCCAAAACTGAGCTACAAATCATCAAAACAACCTATCTGACAAATTTCCAGGACATTTGGACTTAAAATGTAGCCTCTAGAATGTTTACAAAGTTTTTCCATATTTGGGCTCTGTGACCTAGTTTTTGACCCAAGATGACCTATACTCCAACTTGAGCTAGAAATCATCAAAAAAACCTGTCTGACAAATTTCCAGGATATTTGGACTGAAAATGTAACCTTTGGAGTGTTAAAAAGTTTTTTACATATTTGTACCATGTGACCTAGTTTTTGATCCTAGATGACCCATATCCAAATTTGAGCTAGAAATCATTGAAACAACCTTTCTGACAAATTTCAAGGACATTTGGACTAAAAATGTAACCTCTAGAGCTTTTACAAGGTTCTTCTACTTTCGGGCTCTGTGACCTAGTTTTTGACCCCAGAGAACCTATATTCAAAACTGAGCTAGATATCATCCATAGAATCTTTCTGACAAATTTCCAGATTATTTGGACTGAAAATGCTACCTTTAGAATATTAACAAGGTTTTTCTATATTTGGACTCTGTGACCTAGTTTGTGATCCCAGATGACCCATACTCGTACTTGATCTAGAAATCATCAAAGCAACCTTTCTGACAAATTTCTAGATTATTTGGGCTGAAAATGTAAAACCAATTGTTAACAGACGGACGGACGGACAAAAGGTGATCAGAAAAGCTCACTCTGTCACTACGTGACAGGTGAGCTAAAAAACTTGTACGGAGCATAACTAGAAAACTATATGAGATAATTACTTTAAACTTCACACACTGGTACATAGCATTGAGCAGTAGTGCAGTGTGGAGGAACTGTTACCTTGTTTTGCCAGGTTTTTAGCTCACCTGTCACGTAGTGACAGAGTGAGCTTTTCTGATCACCTTTTGTCCGTCGTCCGTCCGTCCGTCTGTCCGTCCGTCCGTTAACAATTGGTTTGTTAACACTCTAGTGGTCACATTTTTGCCTCAATTGTCATGAAAATTGGTCAGGATGTTTGTCTCATTAATATCTCGGACGAGTTCGAACATGGGTTATCAGGATTGGAAAACTAGGTCACAGAGCCCAAATATAGAAAAACCTTGTTAACACACTAAAGGTTACATTTTCAGTCCAAATAATCTTGAAATTTGTCAGAAAAATTGCCTTGAGGATTTCTAGATGAAGTTCGAGTATGGGTCATCTGGGGTCACAAACTAGGTCACAGAGTCCAAATATGGAAAAACCTTGTTAATATTCTAAAGGTAGCATTTTCAATCCAAATAACCTGGAAATTTGTCAGAAAGATTCTATGGATGATTTCTAGCTCAGTTTTGAATATAGGTTCTCTGGGGTCAAAAACTAGGTCACAGAGGCCGAAAGTAGAACAACCTTGTAAAAGCTCTAGAGGTTACATTTTTAGTCCAAATGTCCTTGAAATTTGTCAGAAAGGTTGTTTCAATGATTTCTAGCTCAAATTTGGATATGGGTCATCTAGAATCAAAAACTAGGTCACATGGTACAAATATGTAAAAATCTTTTTAACACTCCAGAGGTTACATTTTCAGTCCAAATATCCTAGAAATTTGTCAGACAGGTTTTTTTGATGTTTTCTAGCTCAAGTTGGAGTATGGGTCATCTTGGGTCAAAAACTAGGTCACAGAGCCCAAATATGGAAAAACTTTGTAAACACTCTAGAGGCTACATTTTAAGTTCAAATGTCCTGGAAATCTGTCAGATAGGTTGCTTTGATGATTTGTAGCTCATGTTTGGATATGGGTTATCTGGGGTCAAAAACTAGGTCACAGAGCCTAAATATTGAGAAACCTTGTTAGCACTCTAGATGCTACTTTTTCAGTCCAAATATCCTAGAAATTTGTCAAAGAGATTGTTTCAATAATTTCTAGGTCAAGTTCGAATATGGGTCATCTGGGGTCAATTAAAAAGGTCCATAGCAACTTTGTTAAAAGCAGTCATACTCAGGTGAGCGATACAGGGCCATCATGGCCCTCTTGTTTAATAACCTGCCTTTTACAAAATGTTGTCTGGAGCTTTACTTAGACACTATAGCTGATAATTAGTTTAAACTTAACAAAGTGGCAGATGGCAGTGAGAATGAGTGCCGGGCACATAAAGCATATCTAAATTTTCCCCCGATTTTGAATTATCTCCCTTGCAGACTGAAAAAGATATAATCGGTAAACATTCACTTTACATCTTTATTTGTTTATGAAAAATAAAATGTGCCCACTTTATGACTTTGCCTGTATGTTCTTGCCTTGTGCATGTCCCTTTGGCTCCTGCTTCGGGGAGCATATGTCAGTTTTCAGTCACCTTGTTTAGTTCTGCCTTTATTAGATTTCATCTATTGTTATATTACAGGATGTTAATTGTGGCAACGAAGCAGTATGAGTTTGTTTCCATGAATGGAACTTTCTCCTATAAGGGAGACAAAGCAGAATATGACATAGACAAAATGCCAATAAATTACAAGATCCAAGCTACACGTGGCTTCTGTTACCACTGTACAAAGCTTAGGACTGCTCGAGATTACACTGTGAAAGATTATAATGGTACAAGTCTTGTGGACATTACCCTTAATGGATTCCAGGTTTGTAGAGTTAGTTATCTGTGAATGAAGACTAGAAACCAGTTTGTAGAATCTTTACTAGACTGTGAAACTCAATGAATAAAAGCTTGATTCTACAGAGTTTTTTTGTTTTGTTTTTTTAAATGGAAGGTTGTCATTACATATTTTGAAAAAGTTTTATCAATTAGCAAAAGTTTATTGACAGCAAGGTTTATCACTCGTTTCTGTTCCAAGAAACAGGTCCCTGTGGAAATTGGGAATGTTTAAAGTAGGAACAAAAATGAGAAAAATGTAGATAGGAATAGAAATTTATCAAAAACCAACAAATTTGTAATATAAAGATGTATAGAACCTTAACCCTTAATAGATTTTTCATTCCATTAAGAAGTATGTGCAGATAAACTTAGTGCAAAATATGTTTTTATGTGTTGAAAAAGCTTCCAATTTTTTATCATTCCAGATTGAAGCTTTTAATCCTTTCAACACAAGCGTTGCAGATGCATTCACAAATGATGTTTGGGACTGTGTAGAGTTCTTCACCATCCCTATCTGGATGGGTATTATCACTACACTGATTCTGCTCACGATTCTCTTCTACGGGATCACAATGATATCCAATATCACGACAATGGACCGCTTTGATGATCCAAAGGGCAAGACAATAACTGTAACAGTGAATGAATAGTGTCTGACAATTAATAGAAGATACTGTAAACCCAGGGATTTTCCAGGTACCTCAGATAGTGCTGTATGTTGCTTGTAATACTAATCATGAAACAGACGACATCATGTCTATAATTGGATTTGACATTGAAACATGTTGTAGACAATTGTTCTTCCTCAGTCAGAATTTATCAAAATAAGCTTACCTTACAATATAATGAAGGGAAAGAACTGCTAGAATTCCTGGGTTTACAGAATTTCACTGGCAGTAAAGACTGCATTTCATTTTGTTATATATATTTTGTAATTGACAATTATTTCTAACAGTGTTGCACAATTTCCACTGCATATTTCTTGGCCAGTGGCTGTTAATTTTTTAGTAAAAGAACATCTTTATATAACAATGAATTATTCAAATCTTGAAGGTGATGCAAGCAGCATTACTGCCTAAAAATATGAAACATATTAGTATGGTTAGAGGTATGATGGTACTTAATCATAGAACTTAGCTTTGTATATTATGGGTGTTGTCCAACACTTTATGAAGATTTTATTTCAAGGTTATTATTCAATGCTGGTATATTTCAAAGACCAACCATATTGTTTTCTGTGTATTAATTTTAAATGAATGAAAAGAAATCCAAAAATATTTTGGCAATGAAAGCACATTTATTTTCAGTTTTCATATTGTTTCTGTCAGCAGTGAGTTAATCTACATAAATTTGGTTAATTTGCTTAAACATAATAGACATAATAAGATATCCTGTTAACAACATTCCAGATATAGCACTATACTTTTAAATATGCAGTAAAGTATTTTTTTCATATTCTAGAGTTTAAGTTGAAACCAATAGACTTACTAGCCATTATTTGCTGTATTAGATGTTGTCAGGTGCATGTAGAAGTATATTAATTTCTGTACCATAATATTTATCATTCTGTGTTCATACTGATTTAGCCAGTTATTGAATGTTCTTGATTTACAAAGGTAATTATTTTAATCTATGAATTTCAGTCAGGGTTTGTTTTTTTGCCCTAAGTAAAAAGGGTAAAATATTTTAGAAATAATCATTTCTGCCTAGGTTAAAATAAAGGTAGATTGAACCTGCAGTTTAGAAAACAAAAGTCAAATTGAAAATTACATTTTGCTTAATATAAAAAAAGTGTAATTAGCAGATCTACTTTTCTAAGAAAAAAAAATCATGTACTGAAGATATGTTACAGTTTTGTTTTTCTAAAAATATATAATTGTAAAATGTTATCTGTGATTTCTGAGTTGATTATTTTATTTTATCATTATAATTTATTTTATACTTCCAATGATCCAGTTATGTAGAAATTATACTGATTATGCTTTCATGGTATCTTTAAATTATCTAAAGCATTTATTTCCAACATTTTATCAGAATGTTTCCAGTTTTACAAGTTGTATAACTCTGTTGGAATAAAATTACAGGTTATGTCCCCAATTGTACACACATGAAAACAAAAATGATAAAAAACATGAAAATGACATTATTTACTGAAATTATACACTAGTATTGTCTGTCATAGACTTTGTCCCTTTCATTTAACACTGCAAAGTGAATGAGTAAAATAAATTAGCTTGAGTTAAATTAATTTTTATTAAAAACTACAGTTTAGACAACATTTTTAATCAGAAAAAAATCAGGGAAAGATGTGGTAACTAATTATGATCAGATCTGGATTCCTTGAACACCCAAATTTTTATTGTAAACTGAATATAGTTCTTTTTCTGTGAGCAGTTTTGATTGAAGCTTTTGGAAAATGCTTGAAATAAAATGTACTGGAAAGCAAAGGACTAGACTGGTATTATCATTTGAAAAGTTTTATGGTAGTCAAACTGGATTTGTTATTTAATCAACAATAAAAGATCAAATTTGAACTTTTGTTGATAGTCCTTTATAGTTGCTTATATGTTTTGTTTATAGGGCCTGTAGAATTTGGTTAAGAAGTTGTTCAATTCCTGAACTAATGCTAAATGTTTGCCTGGAAACTTCTTTACTTTCAGCCTCAAAGCTGTTCAGGATTCTTTTGTTTTCAGCTTCTATTTTGTCATATACATGTATCTTTTAATTTAGGCTAAAGGCATCCATCGAACTGTTGAGAAGAAACCATCTGTGAATACTTACTTAGTATAAAAGTATTCAGCAGCTTAACTGATTGTTTTGCCCACATCTGTCCATTATTCAGACCGGTCTGTAATGGTTACAGCGTAAACAAGTCACCTTGTTAGAGTTTGATACTGATGAAATTTGTTTAGAAAGGTGTTATATTTTCATTCAGTCGACGTTAGATGTTCAGAAGTGTACCAAACGAGTTAAATATACAATGTAGCAAGTCCTACTTTCAATCATGCTCTCAACAAATGATAGTAAAGCCATTTTGCCAGATTTTGGTAAGGTACTGACCAACAAGCAGTAATCCATTGACAGTTCACGATTCTTGTTCAGTTATATTATACTACTCAAAATTTGATAGGGATCACTTACAAGAATGTGTATATTTACTACATAAGGTTGAAATGTTACCTTTTTGTTGTGATTCTGAAAATATGTTCATATGACAAGTTTGGTACCAAAAATGAGTAAGTCTGTAAACCTTCCTGATGGTTTGAGTGAAAAGTCTTACACCAGTGGCATTCTGGAAGTCATTTTGGAGGACAGTAGCGGTAACAAAGCGCTGACGTCGCGCTTTAAAGACAATAAACCGGTCCTCACACTGAGTTGTGGACCTCTGACGCCCTCCGTCATGCCTACGCGTGACATGCCTGTAAGTTTGAAACCGTCGCCACATCCTGGCAACGGTGCTCTGGGACACCCCAAGGACACCTGCCACGTGCCGTTGGGAACGCCCAGCCTCAAGCATCCCTACCCCCCTATTCATTTCCTCATCGTCAATACGCCGTCTTTGCCGTAGATATGCCATGACCAGTGCTAGGTTCGATATAAACGTTACATGCACAAGCGAAGTCTGAATAAAACGGATGTGTAAATGAAGGTACATGCCCGCGGTGCATCAATTTTCCAGGGATATCGTTTTTCCCGTGCATCTCGAGCCATGTACAGTTAGACAAACAATCAAAATCTGCTGAACAGGTCGGCTTTGTAATATCAATAAACTACATGTATGAGAAAAAATCAGTTACCTTGAGGTTATCATTAAAAGATATTTAAGAAATAAAAAGTGATCACTATCAAATTTTGAGTAGTATATCTACAACCGTATTTACCAAAACTTAGCGTCGAACTTAATAACGCCCACGTAGCGTATAATATATCAGTGCAATGGAACCATTTCTTGTTAGTGTTTATCAGGTCCTGTGACTGTTTTATCAGCTGAAAGTTTTCATCATTGGAAATTGTCTCGATTTCTAACGAACTTTTAGTGGAATAAAGAGGTAAGAAGTTTGTATCACAATGTACAATGAAGATAAAAAAAATCGTACCACACGTGCTCAGAGTAACTGACCCAGTAAAAAGACATGACATCACAAATATTTAAAAACACTGACTTAGGTCATTTTGTGTCCGTTTCTGGACATATGCTATAGTTTAGTTTAGTTTATAGGACATATGCCTGTGTTTATGAGAGAATGAATTGAAATAAAAACAAAGAAACTGAATGGTGATCAAATACGGCCAAGGCCCCTAGCGGCGGCTAACAGTAAAGACTTGAGGTTAATACTTCTTTTTCCCGCCTGTGTCTGTAGAAATACCCTGTCAGAGTTACTCACAGGTGTCGGATTAGGCTTAATGTCTCACCGTTATTGTTCTCATCTCTTTTCAAACAAAGAATTTGTTTGTGAATTAAATAACTTTCACTTGAAAAATAGCCTATAAATAAAGCAGTCTTCTAATAAATCTGCATACGATCTAAATATGAATAATGTAGGACCTTTTGTTCCACCTTCTAATCACACAGTGCTATGTTCGAAGTCTGACAATGACGTCTATAGTGTCTGAAGGAATATGCTTGAGGTAACGTTAATGTAAAATAATGGCTGGTAGTAAAGGCGCGCAGCTTGGTAATATAAAAATCACATTCTGAGCAATGCTAGCTCACCCAGCTTCCGGTCATTTTCTCTTGATTATAGAAACAGGGATTGTGGAAGATGAATTTAAAAATCCGCTCACAAAGTTCAAAATATCTCGACTTGATGACGTAGACAGTAAAACAATATGCCCGAAACTCGTCGCTTTGGCAAGCCTTACTCGTATCGATCATTGTATCATTTAGGAAAACTCGGTTATCTTAATCAGGTATATCTATATATTGCTAACCTTACGTTACATCAGATAGCATTTTTTTGTAAAATAGAAAGTTTATCTCAACAACAATATATATTATACATGACCTCAAACTTTTAAACGCAATTTTAGAATACTGATACGGGTCCTGATAGATTTTACGTCACGGCGGTTACATAGCCGTAATTTTTATTCATCAAAACAAAAACAAAAAATAATGATAAATGAATGGAAACAAAGCGATAATAGATGAATAATTACTACTCAACAAAATTTTATTAACAGGATTTATACATCATGTTCCCTTCAATATTTTTGTAAAACATCTCATTTTGAAGAGAAGCTACAATACGTTTGTTGAGAAATAGAAACTGCAAAACAAACTGAAAAAACGACTGAAAATCTTTATATAACTGTAATACGCAATATTTAGTAACACCAAAAAATATCAACATATAAACAATAAATCTTTTCATTCATCTGGTCAAATAACTTGAAAACTGTTTCACACATTGATATAAATACAATCATGTATTCGTTTTAACTAAATAGAGAAACAGTTCAAACCAAAATAGAAAAAGGGAAATACAAAAGTAACACTAACATAACTAAACTATCACTTAACACCACATTTATAATTCTGAATCGGTTTTTTTAAAACTCTGTCAAATGAATATTTGTTAAATGGAACTTCTTTCATGCTTTTGTTCACTGGTTCACAATCAGAACTTACTGAAGCCCCATAAAGTTATGAATATTGCACGTCTCCCTATAAGATTCATTTATCTCACTCTTGTTTTAGCGAGCCATTCTCTGTTTTGTTCTTGTTAGAGTCTTCGAAATTCCAGTCAACCGGGTTCACCATTTGTACTGTTTTCTTGTATGTCCAATATGGCGTCATAATGAAAGTAACAAGGGCCAGCTGCGTGTAAAGCGAGATGAACATTGGGAGCGGCATTGCAGACCAGACACGTTCCCAGTTCATGTATGTGTGATACCACAAAGAACATTCTACGACAGAACGGAGGTGGAATGTGTGCACAAGAAGAAACTGGTTGGCTTTCCACAGAAACGTCTGCGCCATATCGGCTTTTAGAAGTGTCCAACACAGACAACTAAATGGAGTGCTCATTTCTAGAATAAGTCCGCGGCAGCCGAAATAGTGTGCACTTTCTAAATAGATCAACAGGGAATACCCAACAAGGGATATCCAATGGTGGAGATTAAGGAGCAAATTGAACTGTCTATAGTATATATCTGACCATGATATCATTGAGCACTCGAATATAAAAAATCCGACTGTCGTTGTCATAGCAAAATGACTGGTCGGCGTTGTTGCAAACACAACATCCTTTTGTAACTCCGTATCGATGAAAAATGCCCAGCCACCAGTAACGATACAAAAAAGTCCATACACGGCTCTTACGATAGCAAGGTGCCAGAATATTTTTTCTTTCGTTCGCAGGTTTCTGTATGCTTTCAGACTGACCGACAATATGCTGGAAAAGACGTAAACAAGGCAGAAAAATACGAACGAAGCTGAAATGAGCATCAGCTTCACGGAGGTCTTGTTGAAATCGAGCTCAGCCAAAGACGGATGAATGTGTTCAACCAGTCCCATTGTTTCTTTGTCAAAGGTCTGGAATAAAAAACATTTATCGTTAGTGATTTATTTTAGCTCTCTCTCTCTTTCTTTGTGTGTACACGTGCGCGCGCAAAAGTACTGCCGAACTGTTCTACGCGTAATTCAGTGCACCCGTTTCAAGCTTAGGCCGAAAGTGCGTCTGACCCGTTGACCGTTTTTAATCTGTTTTTATCATCACGTTATTTCATCTCTTTTATCAATTGTGTAATCTATATTTAGGTTGTATACATACTAGGTCTCGTATGTATATATACTAGACTAGCCATCCAGTTTAGACGAACTTGCAAGCTTACTAGGCCCTATTTCGAAAATGTAAATTCTTTACCAATCACATTTCGTCAAATTTACCGCGGTATATTCAATACGTAAATTAATATCATTATCGCCGTTCCTGGACGGCGATATATACAATTAACAAGATTTGAACAGTTTTGCCTGTACACCGTCTGCCTTTAGCCAATCAAAGCGAATTATACATATCACATGATAACAAAATGGACGTCAAAAAACTTCAGCAAGGGATGCGTGAATGGACTCGCCCAACCGCCATGTTTGTCGGGTTACTTATTCGTACAACTGAAAAATACCATGATCAATTTACGAACTCAGTACCAGTCTTCAGGCTCTTGCAAGATAAACACAGGATAATCGCAATATTTTTGGTTACATGTCATTTTTTACTAGAGAATGTAGTCTAAATAAGAGTATGGTTTGTTTGTTTTTTCCAAAACTTGCACTTAAAGAAAAAAATAAATGCTTGCTTCCGGGCGATTCTAATCTGGATACAAACTCCCCGCAGCGGTTACTTCCCCTGATCAGTACAGAAACAGTAGCAAAGCGTGACGAAACCAGTGCGAGGAGTTTGATCAGGATATATCCTAGTTTTATATATGCTTGATAAGAGTCAGGGCAATATCGTATTTTTTACCTTAAATTTATTCTGTTTAAATTGCACATGTAATATTCTTATATTCTTTTCACTGCAAAGCATGTTATAAAATTATCAAATTAATTAATGACGAGCATGAAATTCATGCATCTATGGATAAGACGTCATACGTGGCTGAACGGCGATTTCAAGCATTTTTGGAAATGCTAATACTTGTATATCATTAATTTTTAACCAAATTCGGACTTTGTCACGCAATTCGTCTAACTCACCAAGAATGTCACAAAAAAGTGACACTTCGATTTTTTCTGTCTACAAAATGATACCGGCATTTTTATTCCTGAAAACCTTACACGTCCATATAATCTTTATTTTTAGCAATATTTGCTTGAAAAAAAAACGGATTTTTTACAAGATGGCCCAAGACGCTACTTTTTGAAAAATCTATACCTTCCAGCCATTGATGTATTAGAAATTCTTTTACTTCGTTATAAAAGTCATCTTACCATCCGACCCCACTATACCTTCCCATCTTAAAATCAAAAGCTCCAGAAACAAAACAGATATGTAAGAACTACTATAATTGGAAGTTCAAACCATGGCAAATTTCAAAATGATCTATTAAAGGGTAACATATCGCGCATTTGTTGTGACATAGTGGATATTGTGGTGACATACTTCTGACAGCTGCTTAATTTTCACGGAACTTTTCTTATTTAACTGAGTAACTTTCTTGAATTTTTTCTCGTTTTATGAAAAGAGAATATCATTATAAAACATTTATTTCATAACAACGTGCCTATTACTGTCAGAACGGCCACTAAATGGTCGTTAAAGTTTTCAAAATTGTTTCCTGCTTTACTTTAACCAATTTAACAATTTTTTAAATCAAATATTTCACGAAAGCCAAATAGTAAAGTGGTTTTCGCGTAAAGGTTAAATAAACGCCAGTTATTTTAAGATTTTCAAAAAAAAAGTTCTTATGTCTGTCAGGTAACTTTGTGTTGTCAAAAAATTATAATATATTTTATCTAAATAAAAACAATTGCCGCTTTACTTCGTTGAGATAAACGTATTGTCGGTTGAACAAACAAACACGTCCGAATTGGCTTGCACCTATTTTTAGATAAAAATCCTTACTTTCATGAGAGTCAATTATTTCACTGGATAAGTTTTAGCATTAGTGAACTTTCAATTTACATAATTTTTTCTTTAAAGATAATTGGTTTTTCGTAAAAGCTTTCAGCATATTATATTACCAGAAAAGCTTTGAGCGAGAATGTTATGTAGCTACAGTTAGATCCATTTATGGTTGTTCTGGTCAGGTGAAAAAAAAATGACATATAAAGTTTTGTTGAACTCGTCTAAAAATAATGTAATTCAGGTCGCAAGAGATTCGCTTAGATTTTCCTTAACTTGTTGAATACAAGTTTATATGAAATGGGTCAATCTATTTGTGCTTATTTATCGTATTTTTTATCGTATTGTATGTTGTGGGGGTAGTGCAAGATAAAGAAAGCATCCCATTCCAGAGACAACCCTGGTTCTTTTGCATGCTCAGTCTATAGCACTGATACATGGGACCTCGGTTTTAACCATATTAACGTCTCATCCGAAAGACTATCTAGTAATGTTAATGGAGGAGTGGGGGTCGAACTCGGGCCCCCCTGGTTTACCAGTCCAATGGACCACACCCGCTCCTACGAAATGGAAACTTCTGTCAGATCCTATACTAAACTGTCTTTATTTTTCATAAAACAAGAACATTTTCACAAAAATTACGTAGTTTACGTGAACGTTTTTTTTCTTTAACGGAAGCCAGATAAAACTTCTTGAAACTTATAAACCGAATTAAAAATCGACACGTTACAAACAGCTATAACGGAACTTCAATTCTATTAACCTTGAAATATTTTCAGCTGGAAAATGTTCGTGTGTGACTTAAACATTTTACCAAACGTTATCTCCTGTCAGATGAGGGAATGAGACTTTACTGTTTCCAGCCTAGCTACGCAAAGAATAGTCTAATATATTTCGCAATTTTATAGGACATACTGATCTACTCTCTTGAATGGCAGTTTCTATTCTCGCCAGTAACCGACTTTAATATATATGATACGCATACAAACATGTATCCAGTTGGGAGGATTTGGCGACATTTAGAAGAAATGAAGAGAAAAAAGGCTGTTATCATAAACACTGTTCATAAATCCTTGAAAGGTTCATGAGTCTCAGTAAAATGATAGAATCGAAGAAAGTTTTTGATAGAAGCACTGTCTATTGAGACATACTGGTATGGACGAACTAAACCGGAACCGGAACATATATTTTTACCTACTAAAATATGAATATAGCATATCGTCTCTGTATGAAACACTGCCTTGGGTACTATGTTTTTAATCACCCAAAAGGCGCTAATCCCATGCACTTGAATACCGGTGTTTCTGTTTGATTTCGCGAACAATTTTTTTCAAACACGGAATTTTCATTGTAATAAAGGTATGCGAAAGGTTATGAATTTCATTCTGTTTTAAGTCTTCGTGATTTCGTCGTTCCACAGAATTAAAAAAAGAAAACAAAACGATTGATTGAACTTTTTTTCGAACATTGTGAATGCCACGGATGATGCATCGATAAATTGCTTTTTTATCATAGACGACGTCGTGGGCGTGTAAGAAAGCTATATATAGTTTTATTACCCTTCCAGATTTTTCCCTTTTTGATTGGATTTGATCCGCCGAAAAAAATTGATATAACCGAGCCAGACAGGCAATATACACATTAAATTTCGCCTTTGAGTACCCCAAGTTGTAAACAACATGTGACAATGCGCGTACGGTTTGATGTTGCGCGGTGTAAATTCCGATATACAAGCACTTTTAAACTGTCAAATAATTGGGATTGGACAAATTGTAGGCTAAAATGCTTTTTTATTTAAGGGCCATAATTCAGGCAAAAAATCATTCAACCGAAAAACCTGTAAGACATGCGCAAGTACTTGAGGTACAGAACAATCCTGTAACATTTCATTTAAATTGCTTTACGGAGTAGTATAAGAGAAGTAGTCCGGACAAACTTTAAAAATAAAAATCATTATAGGGCCATAACTCTGACAAAAAAATCATTGAACTGGAAAATGCTGATGATATGCACAACTAGACTTGGTACTGATCATTCCTGTAAAGTTTGAATGAAATCACACCAGTAGTTTCTGAGGAGTAGTCCGGGCAAGTTTTGTGACAGACAGACAGATGATGGGGAAGTGATCCCTATATGTCATGGCTACTTTTTAGCATGTCGCAGCTACTGTGAAGCCTGCAACACAAAATTCATTATTTGGCCAAAACGCCTTTTTCATTCAAGGACCATAACTCAGCCAAAAATCATTCAACCGAAAAACCCGTTAGATATGCGCAAGTACTTGAGGTACTTATCAATCCTGTAAAATTTCATTCAAATTGCATTAGTAGTATAAGAGAAGTAGTCTGGACAAACTTTAAAAATAAAAATCATAAAAGGGCCATAACTCTCACAAAATCATTGAACTGGAAAATGCTGACGACATGCACAACTAAACTTGGTACTGATCATTCCTGTAAAGTTTGGATGAAATCGCACCAGTAGTTTCTGAGGAGTAGTCCGGACAAGTTTTGTGACGGACGGACAGATGGACAGACGGACAGACAGGCGACGGAGAAGTGATCCCTATATGTCGCGGCTACTTCGTAGCAGGCAGCACAAATAGTGTCTTCAACAGACTACTCCTTTTCTCTTGTTTACATTCGTTAGGTACGAAAGCAAATATTTCATGTAGAAGGGGTATCCTAAAGGGAATCTTATTTCGACGTTTCATTTGAAACAGCAATGATTTATTTTAAAATCGTCTTACTTGGCAGGGGTAGAGTAATTAAATTATTATTTGGGGTTTTGAGTGATATATGTGGATATATTACCTGTCAAGATAAAATATCACCCGAGCCTAATGGCTCGGGTGATATAAAATCTTGGCAGGTAATATATCCACATATATCACTCAAAAACCCAAATAACATATAATATTCAGGAAATAGATTTTACGTTTGACTGATGAATCGTCGAATATATCACAGTATAATTTAATCACTAAGGCCTGAATATGAACGAGAAACCGTGATATAATTATACGACGGCAGATCACGAAAACTAATGTAATAACACGTTGACGTCAACGTCTTTAATAATTCGCTTATGACGTTCGCACTTTTACAGACAAAACAAACAGTTTCTGGGAGTTTTTGTCACCATTCACTTACAAAACTTCTGATTAAAATAGAACATTATAATCGTGTCATGTAATACGGGATTTATTACACTCGTTATTAGAAAACGATAAAAACTCGACAGAGCCTCGTTTTTAACCTTTTTCAAACATTCGTATAACATGACCAGTTATTTAGTATCCTCAAAATAGCACAGTCAGTTTTCGATCTACAAATCTTATTCTTGGCCTACCTCCTGAGATGCTTTCGCCAAACGTTACTGCTGTGTTCACTGGTTCGCAATAATAATATCGACTATTTTTCATTTTTTATTTCTACTGTAATAAAAGCATTCACAGCATAAGGAGAAAACTCCATTTTTCACTCTTTCCACAGACTCATTTACTATCATTAAATACGAGTGTAGAATATGTAGATCTAATACTAGTGTAAAATCATACCTATTTTAGATGAGATATCCAAGAAATATACACGCTGCTTTCACTCATCTAAAGTAAGAGATGTTGAGAATATTGTAGTATTCACTTTATCTCCTCATCTCCTCCGAACTAGTGAATCAAATCTGAATACCATGTACATATATGTGCCTGCAGATCCATGTCATGTGAAAACCATATGATATACACACTATCCATTGTTTGTTTGGCGAGTTTTGATAAAAACGACATTTTTGATAAAATTGCATTTATCTAAGATAGTACATCTAATCATATATTGAATGAGGTATGTCCATAAAGAAAGTTATGAAGGTTAGATGTCAAAGGTGAGTGATGAGTTTACTACTGAACGTGAGTAGTTGTACTTCACACACACAGAGAGAGAGAGAGAGAGAGAGAGAGACGCAATATCCGGCGTATGTGACTTAATGTTGGCATCTGCACCAATTTGTAACCGGACAGAATTGAAGAGAATAGACAACACTTCGATTCAACTGGGAAAAAAAAGATTATAGTCATACAAGACTATACAAGCCGAAAATAAGGTTGCTAAGTACAAAAAACATGTGAACAACTAGAATAAGGAACAGAAAGAACCTAATGGCTATATTTACAATCATTTCACTCAAACGAATAACTACTCTAAAATTGCCTGTAATCCGCTACGCTAACGCTTAGTATATTTTTGTTTCGGCTGAGAAACGTTTGAAGGAACGATCGAAGTTACCTCGAGAGAAGAAGGGTTTCGAGGAATGAAATCGATTCCTTCAAGTGAATACAATATGTACAAGAGCTAAACTACATAATTTTGGCAAATGGTTCTCATATCGTACGATTTGGTTGAGTAATAATGACGAAGGGATATGTTAACTGTTTTTTACTTCTTAGACGAGTTAAAGAAAAGACTTACGTGATAAAAGAAAAGAATACTCGAGGGTTTCATGTATTTCAATTGGTCTTCGTTTACTGCTTATATACTAAAACAAACATGAAAAGAGAAGCTGATTTTTAATTCATCTTCCTAATTGCCAAATATCTTGTTCTATTTTTATCAATTTCTTCAATAAATTCAGAACCTGTAAGAGCAATTGTTATTTTTTTAAACATATACTCTTCAAAAAAAGAAACGCGTAGCCCATTTTCATCATTTAAAAAAACGGGACCGTTGTTTCTATGAATCTTACATGTTTTATGTCATCATGTTAGAACAAAAAAAAAAAAAATAATCACGGGTTTTAAATGTGGTGTCACTTATATAGGGTTAACGCACGTTTTTTCGTGTTATAACACGTGTTATGACACGAAAAAACGTGCTTTAACGCTATTCTAGCATAAAATGATCTAGAAAAGACATGTTTACGAAAAAAAATTTAATAAATAAATAAATAAATAAAAAATAGTATAGTCGCCTTTAGGTTGTTATGGATACGTGTTTTACATATGCGTTCCAGGGCGACACGTCAACATGTTTCAACCCGTCGAGCGGCCATTTTGAAACTTAAAAAGTGTTGATTAAAAAATATTTGGAAGGATTTCATTGTGGACTTACGATTGAAAGTATACACTGACGGCTTGTATGAGTTATGTATAAGTTACATAAACTGCCGATTTGCGTCCATTATTTACAAAGGCCCTGTAACGCGGGTAACTGAAAACGGGTAATAACAGCGCGTGAGCGCGAGAACTTCCTTGTTAACACACCTTCTTGCTCTCGTTAAAACATAGGCGAAACGGGCAAAAACAAACTATTTTATGCTAGAATAGGGACTGGTCATTCTTTTGGCCAAAATTCGTTTTTGTTTGATTGCACAAAGACACACGAGTTTATTAACGTCGCACGCATTTCACGTGTAACCCGAATCTAAGGCTTTAAAATCCAGGGGTTCTCGGTTTCAAATTCAGTTGCACATGTAGACCCTCAACGAGCCAAGTGATGCCACGTCTGAACGAAGACCAACGCTATAACGCTATCGGTCGGTTACAAGCAGTTGAATCCCAGACAGAAATAGCCAGGCGGCTGAATGTTTCCCACAGTACTATCTCTCTCTTTTGGGATAGGTACCGACAGCGAGGTTCAACACGTGATCGCCCACGCTCAGGCCGACCAAGAGTGACCACACCTGCCCAGGATCGTTACATCCGGTAACATCATTTGCGGGAACGGTTCACAACAGCGACCTCTACTGCAGCAGCAATTCCCAGATGGAGTAGGATCTCAGACCAGACAGTCCGTAACCGACTACATGACGAAGCTGGAATACGAGCCAGACGTCCCGTTATAGCTGTTGTTTTGACATGCCGACACCGTCAAATCCGACTTCAATGGGCTCAGACACACATGGTATGGCCACATCAACGCTGGAGAACAGTTTGGTTCAGCGACGAGTCGCGGTACCTGTTGCAACGAAGCGATGGTAGAGCGAGGGTACACCGACGACGAAACGAACGCTTTGCCAATAACTGCATTCAAGTCGTCAACAGATTCGGTGGTGGGAGTGTAATGATGTGGGCTGCAATATCGCATACTGGAAAGACAGCGTTGGCGCACATTCAAGAAAATCTGACAGCCCAGAGGTGTTGTGATGAAATCCTGCAGCCATACGTTCTGCCATTACTGCAGCAGAATGGCGCAGCATTTCAACATGAGAATGCCCGACCCCACACTGCAAGAATAACAACCGCATTCCTCGCGGGTAACAACGTTGCGGTGCTTCCTTAGCCGTCCAAATCACCCGATCTCAACCCCATTGAGTATCTTTGGGACGATTTAGACAGACGTGTCCGGCAACGACAACCACAGCCTCAATCGTTGCAGCAACTTGTTCATACGTTACAGGATGAGTGGAACAACATCCCACAACAGGTGATTCGGAATTTGATTTCGTCAATGGGGCGGCGCTGTCAGTCTGTTATTGACGCTGGTGGTGGACTTACGAGGTATTGAGCTGTCGTGACCTTGAACTTTGAACATGTAATGAACTTTCCATGGAAATGAAGATTTGAAAGTTGTTACGATTTGTTACGTATCCATCTATTTATTAATCATTGTTATCGTTGAAATTTGGTTGATTTTATATTTCCCCTAAATTTCACTATGCGTTTCTTTTTTTGAGAAGTATATTTACACTCAACCATAAAAGAAACTTTCGGAAAGCACATGTACAGGTTTCACATGTTATAGTTGACACGTGTATTATTGTACATGTAGTTACTTCTGCAGACGTTCTACTTCTGTATTTGGACAAGTTAATTAAGATATAACACGTACTTCGGTTGATTTAGCTAAAAATTTGTTTTGCACGTGCACGCATTTGGCCAGCATAACCGGTTTTCATTTAAATAAGCTTTTCATCACAATTTGTTGCAATTGAAGCGTGTTGTAAGAAAATTACCAAAAAATCGTTAAAACAGAGGGTTTGCCTGCCAAGGATACCGAAGAATTTGCGTAAGAGGGCCATTGAGATGTTGGAGGCTGAGGCTTCTACGACAGAAGATGCAGCACAAGTTTGGGCATCTGAACAGGCAGTTCGGAGTCTTAGACGTCGATTTGCGCATACCGGAACTACCGACGAATTACCGCGAAGTGGTAGACTGTGCGTGCAGACACGAGCCCAGGACCTGCCTCAGAGACAGCTTCCCTCACGCCCGGTACCCGAAACGTCCTGATTTCCGCGAAAACCGTCGGCAAACGGCAACTGGACAATGCAGAACTGGCGGACGATCCTCTTCTCAGATGAGTCAAGCATAGCACTTGTCCAGAGGCGATGGCCGCGTGTTCATATATGGGCGTTAGCCCAAATACTCAAATGGTTGAATATCGTGCTAAATTTTTGAATGGTCGATATCCGCCTTCAGAGCGTCAAGGCAGCATCCTGCCTGAAGTCGCAAAACTGATACGTAATCATACCGGCATAGGAATGAGCGTTGCGCCGATTGTTGCATATTGCAGAGGGATGGTTTTGGGGGTGGAGGTTCCGTGATGGTTTGGGCGGGCATTGGATACGGATACCGCACACTACTAATTGTCATTGACGGCAACCTAAATGCCTGCATTTAAAAAGAACTTATTCTGGCGTCCCAAGTTGTTCCCCTTCAGCGTCATAGCATCATTTCTACACTACTAGATAACGCTAGGCCGCACGTCGCTCGTGACAATTTACGATTTATACGAAATCATAAAGTTGATTTTATTGACAACTGGTCGTCAAATAGCCCAGATCTAAACCCCATTGAAAATCTCTGGAATAACCTCGACAGGCGCGTCCGCCTACGTCCAAATCAGCCCGCTAACGTCAATGACTTGCTTGAAGCCTTGCTCGAGGAATGGGATGATAATCCACAAGCTGTTGCTGTCAATGCGACGCCGCTGCTTACAGGCTGGCCAACCCACGTGACTGTTAGGGTATCGAATTTACGCTCAGCGCAAAGATTGTCACTCGAATCAAGTTTCTTTTTAATAACTGCTGTTATTGGATGAATTTTCTAGAAATATAGTTCAGATGTCTAAGCTTTATCAGAAGGTGTAAGGTTATATTGCAAAAAAAATCTGGTGTTTACGATATCTCTTCTAATTTGTAGTGTTTACGTTATCGTTTTCTTTTAAATCACTACAACTTTTATATAAAAGCATCTAAGTACAAGACAAGTTTCTAATGGGACCTTATAGTTACATGCATTATGACCGAAAATAGTTATGTTGTCTGAAACTGTGTGATTTTTTGGCAGGTATGTTAACGAGACCATAGCGGCTCTTGAAATCTCGTTTTCAGGAAAAAAAATCTACAAAAGTTTTGAAAAGACGATTACACCTTCTGATAAAGCTTAGAAATTTGGGTACCCTGAGCTGTATTTCCAGAATATTCATCCAGTTACAGCAAAGTTATCGATAAAAAACTTACTTGAATCAAGTGAAAATCTCTGCGCTGAGTGTGACTACGATAACCAAAAGTCACGTGGGTTGGTTTACATATCACAAGTACTTTTTCTCCTTCACATCAGTACAATCCAAACAGAAAATGAGAGAAATTCAAATAACTCTACGCACAAAAAATTAATTTTGTAGCAGAATTACTTTTTGGAACAGAAAACCCTGCCAGAACACAAGGGCTGAGGATACAGAGATTCTTTTGTAACACAGCACGTTTTTCCATCCAGTTTATTCAACAAGAAAAAAGTTAAACAATACATGACAGAACTTCATGAGTATAAAATATGGACTTCAATTCAAGAATATATACATGAGTCACCTGGTTCAAATGAAGTGATCTGTCTTGTCCAACATTTTGGGTTAATAAGTAGGGCATATGAAAATACATAAATAAGGATTTCAAACATAACCGGCTTTATGACATAAATTGCAACAACAAAAAGTTTTAGTGTAGTGCACCTTTTTAAACAAGAAAAGCATTCTTACAAAAATGACCAAGTTTGCTGTATGAAGCTATGACAACAAAAAATAGAAATAACAGTTTAAAATGTTTTAACAAAGAAATTTAGATAGCAGTTTTCTGTCATTTTGAGTTAGTACTCATAGACAGAGCAGAATCAAGCTCCATGTGTATGGGACATTTTCTTTTTTTAGATAGGATTCCAATGACAGATTTAAATAGGTGAACAAATTCACATATTTGGTTAGAATTATATCTAATATTTTATCATAAATGTTCATATTAAAAATGACTCAGGGTTTTAATATGTAAACACACCTGGCAACACACAAACCTATCTGGTTTTTCTTAAATAAAAATATATCCTAAATATCTGTCAGTTATTTCCAATCAATCAAGAATAACTTAACAAAGAAACTAAGAATCATGCAAACCTCCCTTCCTTCAATAATTGATTAACATCTCTTACCTGCTTAAAGTTCTTTAACAAGAAGTTGTAGTTCTAGAACTTACAAAAGCTAAAACATTAGGACTTGCCTAAGCTTATCCAACACTATGACTTGTCTAAGCTAAATTATAAAACAAGAGCTGCATAGGAAGCAGCATTATGATACAGGAGCCTTTGATCTTGTCTAGGCTAAGCTGAGCATTTGATCTTGTCTAGGCTAAGCTGAGCCTTTGATCTTGTCTAGGCTAAGCTGAGCCTTTGTGACTTGCACTGGCTAAAAAAGCTCAAGGTTCTTCCAAGGCTTGACAAGCCGCAGAGTTTGCCTAGGTTAAACTGAGTCCATATATATGATGGTACAACTAGTGTGTAATTCTTTCCAGGTTGTTGAATCTAAATAATACAAGTATGTGCAATTTTATGATAGTAAGTCAGAATAAATACTCCAAATATACGGGACCAGGAGATAATGATATGCTCAGGATACAAGCTAGAGACAAGAACCTTACAGGCAAAATTGCTAAAAAAATGTATGTATTACTATGACAATAAACCAATACAAAATTTTTGGGGTATATTTTCCTGCGTAGTGTACTTATTTCACTACCTATCATTTCATATATCTCAATAATGTCTTCTGTTGTGCTAAGTTAGGCTGTAAAGAAAATACTCCGATCTTTGAAATATCAAGAATTTCAGCATGTATAGAGTACTAACAAATCACAAAAATATCTTTTTTCAAAGCTATATGATTTATAAAAATAAGTCAGCGTTATCATTATAACAAACCAATTTATGACTTAAAGTGTTCGATGTTCAAAGTAACTGTCAAGGTCTGGACAAGTTAAAGCCACCGAGGATTGACTGTAGTTTAGTATAATTGATGGGAAATCATATGCTACTTGAATCAATCAGGTTTGTTTTTAAAAAATGACTTTCAAGAATAAATTATCACCGGCACAAAAAACCCATTCAATTACATCACAAAAGCTGTTTACAATATTGCAAAAACTCTTAACAAAAATTATTATCATACAAAATCAAGGTTATATACAGTGAAATATACCAGTAATGTAACAGTTAGTAAATAGATTAAAAAAGTTAAAAATTCCAAGAATAATAAATAATGTCTTATACTGTATTATACCAGTAACATAAAGATAATCTTTAGTTCCAGAAAAATAAATGAAACTATTTCCTAAAGATGTAAAATGAATGTACTTATTAGTTACTGAAAAACATGAAATTTATTATAAACACAAAGCAAAAAATGATTATCATGTTGTTTTTTTTCACACGTCATTTTAGAACTACCTATCACAGCTGTGAAATAAAAATATCCTAGGAAATTTTCAACATTCAGTAGGGCTTTCTTTTACTTTTCATAAATATAAACTGGAGAAATTCAGAAGAAACATTCTGGTGTACTTGTGTCAAAAGAAAGTCTTCTATTAAAATTAAGGTGAAAACTTGTGTGTTCTTCTGCATGTTTTATTTAACTGCAGGCTTTCATATTCAACTAGCCCTACTTTAGATCTATACACTTTGGTTGTCATTACTTTGATTACAACTGAATATTTTCTTTCTTTTATTTTTAACTATATTTTAGACCTCTTTTATCATTTACAACAGATTTATGTGTCATAACAATACAAGGTGTTTCTCTTTTAAAAGAAACACTCGAAACATGAATAATGTGATATTTTTTCACTTGTAAAGAAAACGTGCATTAAATTTTCTAATCCACAACAAAACTTATCTTTTTGTTTTAGTACGGGATTTTATGCAAATAACATAACTTCAAACATAACAATTATGTCCCACATATTCTTCTATCAAGATTAAACACTTAACATTCATTTCAAGACCAAATAACATGACAGATTAATATTTTGAAAACATATCTCAGAACTAGTACCAGAACTCTCATAAAATGATTGATAGAATTTTTAACTGACATGTAATTCCATTCTAAAATCAAGACACACCTGGTGAGGGATTTGTGGAAATCAGAGTAAAAATACAAGTTAAATAGTATTATCTAAATGTAAAATATTGTAATTTGTATCACATTTGAAACTGTTACAAACTGACTATGCATTTACCTACTTTTGGCAACAACACAGCAAATGAAAAATTATCTCACACAACATATGTATAAAACAACAGACAAAAAAGACTAAGTACAACAAAATATTATGTTTGTTTTTTCTAAACATACTGCAGTCCTGGATTTCTGTAAGGCATCTTGGGTAAACTTTATCGTGAGTCTATTTAACAAATTCACTGGCTAAGAAATAAAGTGGCATTCTTTGGGAACATAAACAAAAATCATTATCAAAACAAGGTAAAAATATCACTATATAAGTAACACTGTCAATGGAAAAATACATTTGTATACAAACATAAAAATAACAGAAGAAAAATGACACAGCCTGAGTAGTTTTAGGTAACAAGAAAGTGTTCCCTGCATGCCTTGATTAACAACAAAAAGAGTCATTCACAGTCACTTGAAAAAGCTACAAATTTTACAGAGCCGCCCCCATCCCCCAACAACAAAAACTTAGCAGAGCAAAGCAAAGTCAAAGAATAAAAGCAAAAAAAAAAAAAAAAATAGAACAAACTTCAAAATAACAATATAAAGTCAAACACTTTGATTTCTTCATTTATGTTTAAACTTTGAATTGAGTTAATGCTTTGTTTACCTAAAAGAATTCTTCATATTTTAAAGCTTCATTCATATAGGAAAACTTGACAAAAAAAGCACAAAGAAAAAAGATATGGCTAAGGTGCCTTGACTTGTTTTGTTTTTTTCAAATACTACATACTTCTTGAAGAAGAATTTATTTCCAAATAAAAAAAAATGCATTTTTCTTTGATATTTTAAATGTGTATATTGTATTATGATGTTGTCACTTTGATTTGTATCACTGGTTATTGCCCAATAATGAATTCAACAGACTTTTTTTCATTTTCATTTTGAAATGAGCTTTTAACTTATTACCACTCTTCAAAATAGCTGCAGTATCTTGAAACATAAGGCAAGCATCTTCAAATGCACATAAAAGATATTCATCATACAGCCCCTTTTCCATTTTTTAAAAGTGACTCTCAACAAAATGTATGAGTGACCAGAGAAAGAACTGAAAGACGGAATGTTTTGTCAATTGTCATGGAATGTATTTAGTCTAAAGCAACAAAAAATGCACTGTTTACGATGCTTGTAAAAAAACAACAGACAAAATATACCAGCTATGAATGAAAATAACATTATACAAAAATTCAACAAAAGATGCCCCCATCCCCGACTTAAGCCCAATCCCTTCTCTTAATCCCAACATATTGACATCTGCAAATAAAGCAAATGTGGATCAGTGATGCAGTGGTGATCTGAAGGGCGACATGTTACTATTTCTTGACAATTTACTAATTTTAGTAAAGCTGTGACCTAATCAGTGGGAATTTAAAATTAACAAAACCCTCGTGTGCTTTGCCATACCAAAATTTAACATAATCAACTTTGTTGAAACATGAGAAAAAGGAAAGCTAAATTATATGAAAGTTTTAAAATAACACTGCTCTTTACAGATCTGAAACTTATCCAAGGATTTAGAAAACAAGAGGGCCATGATGGCCCTAGATCGTTCACTTGAGTACTTTGGCTGTGAGTTTGCTGTTAAGCAAACATAAGGAGCAGTATCACATTTTCTAATTGAAGATATGTAGGTGCCTTTGAGTCCATGCAAGTAATCTACATACCAATATCAAAGATATTGGTCTATGAAGGAAGGCAATAAAAATCCATTTCATCTGAAACATGTGATTAGAATACCACAATAAAAATAAAGTTAAATCTCAATGTTCTCTTTGATTTTATGTGCAGAAAAGACACTGCTCCACCACTTCAACATTTATCTTTATGTCTCTCTCAACCAATACAGGTGCCAATTATCAGATAAGTTGAAACCTTAGGAAACAATAAACAAAAATATAATATTTGCAAAAGTTTACCTCTGTAATTTTCTTCAATCCATTTCATTTGAAATAGGAGATTAGCAGAAAGCAATAAATAATAAGTTAAAACTCAATGTTCTATTTGATATTTAGTGATATGTGAAGAAGAGACACTATTCAGCCACTCAAACAAGTCTCTCTCTGCCTCTCTCTTACAATCTTTACGAAAATACTGGATATAAAGCTATTACAGTTTTTTTAGGCAAGATTCTACAAAAACACTTCACAAAAACAAATTTCCAAATAAAATATCTTTTAAATGAGTAAGTTTGATATGATACAAGTACAATAACTAGAATCATGCTATATAAAACAAGTCATTCTTTCAATTGGCTGTTTCCTTATAATTCAGCTAAAAAAAGTCTGCGACAATCTCAGTATGTGGGTATTATGTCAAATAATACATAGTTATAGTCAGTATTGATTGCTCAGGAGTATCAATACATAGTTATAGTCAGTATTGATTGCTCAGGAGTATCAATACATAGTTATAGTCAGTATTGATTGCTCAGGAGTATCAATACATAGTTATAGTCAGTATTGATTGCTCAGGAGTATCAAGTAGAATAACATGCTGTCTATCACATTAGAAACATTTAAACAGCTCCCCCTAGTTACCTAATGTTTAAATAGAGCATATTGCACAATCAGTTACGTGTATTTGAAATTCATCAGAAACTAGAAATTGTCTTTGAGAAAAACGTATGTCTCTCCCAACATGTCATCAAAATCTGACAAGCAGTCTAAATCCAATCTGCAGTAATGGAGATATGCTGAAATGTACTCAATTTTGGACAAATCAAGGTCTGCTACACTGCTAAAAATCATCCAACAGAAACACGTTGATTACCAACTGAAGGACAGTTATAAATACAGTTATTTAAATACGTACACAAGGGAAAATGACAAAAGACACAGTAACTATGAACCAACATTTCTTACACATAAATCAAAAAGACCACAATACAGAAACTAAAAAGATCCCACTGTGTAGAAGAAATAATGCTGAATTATCATGCTTCAAGAAAACCTCCTATAAAACGATGTACCAGTGAAACTCATTACTTTCCAAGGCTTCACTTAACATCAGTTGTAGGCCATGTTTTGTTCTATCTGAATCAAGTGCATATCACGACAAGCCCACATACAGATTTTAAGGTAATTAACTAAACAGGGCACAATGCATCTGTAAGCTGAACTGTCAGCCAGTAAACAATCTAAATACATAATTTAGAACCAAAGGCTTTACAACTGTTAAATAATATGCATTTCAGTGTCAGATTAGCCTTCTGCCTTTATATTTAAAACTTTCATGTTGAGTGTATAACAGAACTGTAACAGCAAATCCCCTCAGGTTCATGTGCAGTTTTACAGAACCAGGCAGGAAAGAGCTGGTACAAATTTTATGTTCTACAGTACAGCCAGCCTATAACAATTAAACTACACAATGACTTGAATTTAACTCTTTTCCTTGATAATATATTATATTATGCACTTCAAAGAAATATACAGGTGTGTTGTAAATCCCTCCTGGTTAGACAACAAGCTTAATTAAAAGTGCAATAGAAAGAGATAGATGTATCCATACATCTATACTTGAAGCATAAAATTTGATCAATAGTAACAAATGTAAATAACAAATAATGAATGCTATATATTGTGCAAAAGGAATTTCACAGGACTAAATGCTGAATGCTCAAACAGACTTGACAGTTTTTCATTATCTCCTTCAGTCATTCTACATTAAACAATCAGTTGTCAAGGCAGTTTCATTTCTTTAATACCTCATACTTCCATGGGGTCTCAACAGCAAAGTCAAAAACACAGGCAACATTTACAGCAGCCTTTCTTTTCCTCTATAGGTGGGATCTGGTTCTGTGTGAAGGCCAGAAATACTTGCTCTAGTGTTGTCTGGTGTACTGAATAATCATCTACATTGAACTGAATCTTTGCTTTCTCCATAACGCCAAATATTTGTCCAAGCTTAGCATTATCATTTGGGATACGGAAATGCACGTATCCTTGATTATCATCAAACACTTCTGTGTCAGGGAACGTAGATTTCAGAAAGTATATTAGGTCCTGACTACCTGCAACAAAGCCGGTTCTTGGATCCAAACCCATTCTGCAGAACAGTGTGTAGCCGTGACCAAACTTGTTCTTTAGATGCTGTGGACTTCCAAAACAGACAAACTTCCCATTAACCATGATGACAATCTTGGTGCACAAGGCATCACATTCTTCCATGCTAAAAAAATTAAATAGTTTTTAGCTGAAATGATCATAGGCAACATTCATGACTCAACAGTATGACTGATCAATCTGGTAACTCCTGATTTATACACAGGCATTCCCAAGAGCTCTTTTTAAAATATAACTGTACTTTTTTGTTACATTATGCAAATGTGACCATTCAAAGACCCATCATTATCACAAACTGCAAAAACGCAGTAACAGACAAGTGCAACGCTATATGCTCCCCACTTTGTGGAGGCATAAAAACATATGCATCAGACAAAAAGAGCAGTAAGAGGGCATTGATGGTGAAAGGAATGGTTAGAGAATGCAACTGTACATGTTTATAAAAGACAAAAAAAGCTCTTACCAATATCAAATTCAATTTGAACACTACCAAAAAATGATATCATGTATTTTCTGTACTAAACTGTCTGCTTACCTGTGAGATGTAAGGATCAGAGTTCTGCCACTGGCTCGTACATCTGACAGCACATTCCACAACTGTCTACGTGCTCCAGGATCCATACCAGTGGTTGGTTCATCCAGGAATATAAATGGTGGGTCACCAATTAGTGCTATAGCTGTACTTAACTTCCTCTTGTTGCCACCACTGTGGGAAACAATTTTAGATAACTTCATGATATTTTACAGTGATAGAATCACTTTTACCTTTCAAATGTTATAGCTGATAATTTTCTTTGAAAATTTCTAAACCATACCTTCAAGGGGAAATGATTTCTAGCTGCAACTTATACAATTTTCAAGGGTTAAACACATCTTTCTTCAGTTCAATTTTAACACAGCTATGTTATTGCAGATAAAAGCATAGGAAAGTTTGGGTTTTTGAAAGAAACATCACAGCGGGACCAGAATAACAGCTGCTGTTAATGCTCAGTTGCTGGCAGATTTTTGGTCAGTTGTGACCTTAAAACTCAATACCAATGAACACTAACCTTAACGAAGGCACTGAAATAAAATGCTTGACTCTTTTGACAATGATTATGCAATAAATCTTCACCTGTAAAACCCAGTCTGCTTGTCTGCATGTTTGCGGAGCATCATCGTATCAATAACTTGGTTCACAATTCCCTTAATCTGGTCCTCATGTATACCCCTCAATCGAGCATACATGTATAATGTCTCTCTTCCTGTCATCTGATCAATCAGGGCATCAAACTGTGGGCAGTAACCAAGATTCTGCTGTACCTGTAACAGACAAATGACCAAACCTGAAACAACCATTTACGTGTAATTCTAGGATGATACTGTTTATCACAATAATAAAGAACTAGTCTTGAAAATATTCTCCAAGAGTTATGGAATGTCAATGTTGGATTTTCTTTGATCCATTTCAATCAGTAAATAACAGGGTTGTCAACAAGGATTAAGTGTAGTATTACTCAAAATATTTTAATAATGCTAATCAATTACTCATTAGATTTATACATACAATCAAATATTTTAAAGGTAGATAATTCAAATTAAGAATATGGCATAGTTCAATCTGGTTTTGTTGAAATATTCATGAAATAATGTACCTATTTATTATACTTGATTGTTTTTCAAACTACTGGAATATTACAAGATTAATCTTTATTTTTTAACGATATCATTTGTTACTATTTATATGTTCTTTAATCAATACTATAAAGAGGTTCCAACAGGTCATGTTTTGCTCCAGAGTCATGTTTGCACAAAGAAGTAACTAATGCAAGATATAGACAGAAAAAATAGCTTTAACATATATAAATATAATAACCCTATCAAAAGTTGAATACCAAATAAAGAAAATGTCCAATAATGTAAAACTCACCTGCTGGTGGGAATTGACTCTTTCTTTGTGACTAGTGTAGACCAAGATCATCCTGCACATCCATGCAGTCCGACCATGGTCTACACTATTCCACATTCAGTCAGTAAATTTTCAATAAGCATACCCATGTATGCTTACCCAACCCAAACAGTAAATGGACCTGTCAAAATTGAAAGATGGATGAGTCCATTTTAGATATTCAGCATGGTAAGGATAAACAGGTTCAACAGGACTGAACTCAGTGTGTAAGAATATATGCAATAAAAATGTAAGGCAATGATGAACAATACCTGTTTAATATCAGATTTCACAGAGAATTTTTTAAGGTAGGCACTTCCAGTGGTGAGAGTTTCTTCTCCTGTTAACATTTTAAATGTTGTTGTTTTTCCTGCACCATTCTGTCCAAGCAATCCAAAACATTCATTTGCTGGTACCCCACAAGATACACCTTTTACAGCATGGAACCCAGAACCATACACTTTAGTAACATTCTGTAATTTATAGTTTCATATTTACAGGCAAAAAAGTTTTCATGAAATGCATAGCAATAAGGAGTTAGTTAGGTTTGAACTCTTTGCATGCAATTTTAATCACTCACAAATTTGATTCCATTTTTCAAAAGCTATAACAATTTAATAAACAACAAGCTTAAGGGATGGGAATGGATTATAAGCAGTTTCCATTTATTTAAAATCCCTTAAATAATAGCATTATGACAAATTTTACATCGAAATCAACCATTTTTGAAAGAAATTGGATTTTATGCATCAAAATTTATTGCCTCAAAGAAGGACCCTGTGCACAGACCGAGACTGTGACTTCTACGCACTTCCAATACTGAATAGTAGCCTGTGCCGATAATATCTGAACGATGATTTGAAATACATGGCTTTTTATCACATAAATATGTCAAACAGTTAATTGGCTCGCTACCATTTACCACATAATTTTCACACCTTTTCAAAGATGTTTAGATTAAATTTAATAGGTTTTAAGTGCTTCAGTGCAGACTAATAAGAATAAAGTGGTACTTTTCAAAAAAGAATCAAGCAGTACTTCAGGATGAAATTTTATTTACCTACACTTGGATGTTCAATCTAGTGCTTAGTTTACTGGTTACTCATTGCCATCCCTACTTGAAATATTTATCACAAAAGACTTTAAAATACAAAGTTTTTTATTTATTTAGATATATTCTCAAGCTGAAAAATATTTCCAAAAAATAACTTCAACATATATCTTTGTATGAGGATAATTTTTAATTTCAAATAACAATAAACCACAAGTGCAAGAATCACAATAAAAGCAAACTTGTTAATTTTAAAATGTTTAAAAATTGTAGCTTTGAAAATAATAATGCTGTTACCATTCCATTTTTATAAGTAAATAAGCCAGTAAAATTTTTAAATTTTACCTTTGCAGTTGATAAATATTCCAATTTTTGCCATAATTTGTTTTAAAATATCAATGATGCTGTTCTCAACATGTTGTGTTACACTTTTCCAACATGCTCCTAGATCATTAGGTCATTAACAATACACTATCATGTATAAGTAGTCAAAATGTAGTGCAATTCAGGTGAGCTTATGTGTTAACTTTCATTTGACTGGGACAGAAATTTACCCAATTTTAAGGTAACAAGTACATTAAGCAGGAATTTGTGTCTGCTTAAAAAAAATAACATCCAATAAAATTTCGAAGATCAATAGATCATGCTTTTAATGCAAATTACCCTACACATATGGACCCTAATATATTCTGCACAGCTGTCAAAACAAAGCATTTAACAATTCCTCTTATGATACAAAAATTGTAAAAGTTGAGACATTTAGTAAAATTTTGTGGTGAATTATTTCATAAACTGAATAATATTTTATCTGTAACACTCGTTTAAACTTTACATAATAGTTCCTTCCAATAGCGATCTTTACTTAAGTAATTAAGTAAATTCATTAATTTAAAAAAATATGATAAAATATCAAAAACAGTGTTTTTTTTTTGTTTTTGTTTTTTTTTGGGGGGGGGGGGGGGGGGGGGTTTGTTGTTGTTTTTTTTAGACAGGGTTTCAGGGCTTTTTATACTGTTTTTTCATGTTCTTTTAATCATTTTATCTCTATTTCAAAAATTCTTCCTGAAATAGATGTATATTTGTAAATCATACACAAGAAGTCCAACAGATTCATTAATCTTCACTTTTGTCAAATCAATAATCAGAACTCAATTTACAAAATGGCGGCGCTCACACACTTTGTCAATGTTGAAAAAAAAAATCAGCAATTCATTTTTTTGTTATAAAGCTTTGAATGCCAGTCCTATTACACTGTATCAGTGTAAACTGATCATTTATTATATGTTTTTCTCTAATATTATCATTATTTCTCAGCATTGCCTTTCCCTTTCAGAAAAACAAAATAATGGCTAATGAAAACAGACAGCTGGTATACAGGGGTCATGATCACTTTACCCACTTTACAAACTACTCTTTCAAAAACACAAGTTTGTGCCTTTGCTTGTTCAAGCTAAAGGGTTTATAATACATTATAACATAAATATCTCTCACAAAGTACGTGTTTATTCCAAATATCTTTTCTGAGTAATATGGATTTCATCAAAATCTGAATTTTTTAAATGTACACCTTTATTCAGAAACTCTGCTGAGAAGTTTAAAATTCCAAGCAAAGTGATAATGACATTTTGCTTACACAAGCACACTAACAGACCATCAAAATCAATTAAGAATCACCTATTTTTTACCTTCAATATCAGAGAGTCAGACTCCAGAAGATTGTCAATGGGATTGTCGTTAATACGATGGCTTTCCTCTGCAACATCGCTGTCCTGCTGCTCCTCTCTGATGTCCACTTGCGACCCGACAGATACCGGCGTCCTGTTAGTGAATATGTTCATGATGCGGCGAAGTAGTCCAGTTTCAGCCAGCAAGACAATAGTGAAGTAGAAAACCCCTTGAAGTAACATGAACAGGCACTCGCGGCCAATTCCTGGCTTCTCCCAATGAAGGAAATTCTCATAGAAGGTAAAGCAAAAATCTTCATTACATCTGTCTGAAATGAACCATTACATCTTTTCAATTCTTTTTCTTCCTGAATCTTTGTCACTGACATATGCACCAATTGTCCTAGCAAAGAAGACTACATTAATTTTCTAAATTTCAATCATAAAATAAATCTATGTAATTCAAGAGATATCAATATGACTTTTAAGCAGAAAGCATTAATTTTTTTGACCACACAAAAATGTACCTGGAAAGCAGCAAGGGTCAGTGCGGCCGGTTTGATTCTGTCTGATGAAGGCACACACCGCTTTATAGTTGTACCCTTCACATGTGTCCTTGTAGCCAGCATTTGTGTACATGTCCATAAGACCAAGTCCCAGGTCATAGTTCGGGAGGAATATGATAAACACCCACTCCAATGCTTTTCCAATAGCTTCTGTTTTCAGAGCTGGGATACTTAGTGTATATGTAGCAAGAAGAAACACCAATCCTATCAAAAAAGTTATGGCTTTAGGGGTAATATTTTGGTCATTAATGTATAAAGTCTTACATTTTAATCTAAATCTTGAGTTGAGTGCATTGTCTTTTGACACCATTATCAAGGAATTCTCATCCTTTAAAAGTTTACTCCTGGAACTTCTGTCATAATTATTTACTTTTATATGCTAATCTTACATTTACATGCTTCCAGGCAAAATTACACATGAGAGCTTAAAAAAAAATGTATCAATTATCTTAACAAATGCCTCTTGCAGGATAATTTTGTGGATAGAATTTTATTTTGCTTACCAGACAAGAGATTGATCATAGACACAACCACCATGCCAGTTGCTGGAACCATGAAGAAGTAATGCAGCATGTAAACAAATGGCAACACCGACCATCCATACAGCATGAAGATCAGGAAAACTATACCCAGTCTATTCTCATTTACATAAGCATCTGTCTGGAATGCCGCAAACACAATCAAAAGCAACAGGACTGGTATGGTGTAGTTTATGATGTCCCATATAAATGTTGATGACCAATAGGCAACTGGACCAACTCCACTGACTACCTGAAGATGTTTTGCACCAACGGATCGTTCCTTTATCAAGAATATGATGAAACTGGTAGCCATAAATGCCATACCAAATAAGACTGAAATGGCAATGGTAAATCCAGTGCCATTGGTAGAGAAGAAAAGACGGCGTGAGTTATCGTTTATCTTTTTTGGTAAGGGATGGTTGGTTACTTGTATATCCTTATTACTGTCATTTGTTATCTGCTTCAGAAGTCCATTCATGGTGTAGTGTAAGGCAATGGCTATACTATGGTATGGTTGGCCATTGTAGTGAGCTGTGGCAGTGTCAGAAGTACTGTCTTCAAAATCCCCGGCAACAATGTATCTCCTTGAAACATAAAGAGTATGGAGACTTCAGAAAAGAAATTAATCAGCAATGTATGACCTCTCATTTATTCTTATAATTTACATTATTTCAGAACTATGAATAAAAATAGACTGAAGGATCCTTACTGTCTAACAGTTTAACATCATTTTTTTAACAGATAAAATATGATACAAAAAGGCCATGATAATTATGATGGCCCTATATCACTCAATGGCTGAGTATGACTGCTCTAAACAAGTAATAACATTCAACTAAAGTACAGTACACTAAGACATCTAAATTTATGTTCACGTAATAGCAAATCAGTTACCTGGACTCTCCCTTCTATCACCTGACTAGATTTTATACTGGGTGAATATCATTTTGATAAATAGCTAGTGAATCCCAGGATGGGGCCATTTGTAAATTCAACAAACAAGAAAATCAGCAGAAAAAATGTATGCTCACCAATGTGATCAATATCCCCACAATACCACTTTGTCAGAGCAAAAGGGGAAATATCAAAACAGAACTAAATAAGCAAGGTAGATCTTGTGTACCAAACTTCTTCACAAAATTTTCTAGCAAACTTTTCTATCAAAATGTCTAAGAACAACACATCATTATCCGTAGGCATCAGTATGGCCAAATTATTTCAAAATTACTTGATAAATTACTGACTGGACACAAATTATGGATGACCTCTAACAGTAACCCTAACCTTTCAGTTATGCAGCTAAGAGTTGTATGCCATCCAAGGTCTCAATGTGTTAAACATCATGTCAACTTATTTCGAAACCTTCATGCATGATAAAGTTACAGCCGGAACAAGAAGATGACCATCCAACCAACCTGGATATACTCACCCAGTTTGTGAGGGTATAAACAAGAGGGCCATGACAACCCTGGATCGCTCAACTGAGAACTTTGGCTGTGGGTCTGCTGTTATGCAAACGCCAAAAGCAATATTTCAAAGATCTCATAATTTATACAAATAAAACCTATGGCGCAGAGGCAATTTTGAACCTATTTTTAGCCATGCGTGCCATTTTGTGCAATGGAGTAGAACCATTTGAGCAATTTTTATAGGTGGATATATAACAAACATTCCCTTGAAATTAGGTAGAACCTTTGGTGTGTTTTTCTTCTATTTAATTACCATGTATGAAGGCAATGGGACTGGTAAGATGACTGTATTTTGCTTATGTAGTTAAACTGTTAGCACCAGTCAAGCCTTTATAAATCATCATCTGAGAAGGCTGGACCACGCACCAGACAAGAATGAACATACTTAGATTGTTTTCTGCAAGAAAGTCTCAAAAACAGTTTAAGAAACAGTACACACTTTTTTCTTTAAAATTACTTCCATAAAGAAAAACTAAGAATACTAGGAGGTTTTTAGAAAAAAAAATCGGAAAAAAATAGAAACGTTTGAGAGCCTGAATAAACATGGCCAACTAGTGTTGTGATTCTTAAACACTGCACTTTTCTATCATTTTATCTATCTATTAATTTGAATATCAAGGATACATGTTGAACAGTTTTTAAGTAATTCTCAGAATAAGCATCATCAAAATAATAAAAAAAAGGTGTTTAAAAAATTGGGCAAAGTCGAGTTATACTTCTTTGATAATTCACTTCCTCTATTTCCTCTCTATCAACAGGTGTAATATCAGTTAAATCCCTTGAATACTTCATTGGTGTCTGAGTTAAATCCCTTGAATACTTCATTGGTGTCTGAGTTATACTCTGGACAAAACAGGACAGATGGATGGACATACAGACAAGTCGCTGAATATATCCTCTCCCTTCAGAGAGCAAAAACAAGGAGGCAGCTAGAGTTATGGTTCTTGAAGACCGTACTAACTGCCATTCCCCTCTATCAATGTGCCAGATATCAACTAAATGCCTTTCATGGTTTAAGAGATTTGCTCCAGACAAGTAAACTGTACTTTAGGGAGATAACGAGAAAACTAAACAAGATGAGTTATACTGCACTGCACTCACTCTCAATGTCCTCTATCATCTTATGAAGTTTTAAGTAAATCCCTTCATTGGTATTTGAATTATACTCTTGACAAAACAGGACAGAAGGACAGACAGACAAGTTGCTGACAATATGCTCTCCTTTTGGGGTGCATAGAATGCAAGTCCAATGGTCAAGATCAGCCACACTCTAAGTTGAGAGATGATAGAGCCAAAAATGACACCAGAGGCAGTCTGGGTTCACTATACAATGCCTAGTGCCCCCGCCCCTCTCTCTCTCTCTCTCTCTCTCAATGTATAGCATGTGACCCTCAGACAGGGCGAAAAGTGACCCCTGGGGAATAATTTGAACAAATTTGGTAAAGTTCACTACCAAAATGTCCACCAAATCTCTAGGCCTTCTAGTTTTAGACAAAGTTTTTCAATTTCTTTATTCTTGTTGCCACAGCTACCAGAGTTCAGCTTGGAATGGTTTTCTCTGTACAACTCTGACAAAGCTTCATGCCCGCCAAGAAACAAACTTTGACAAAGCAGTTTAGGAAGAGATGTTGTTAAAATTTAAACTTTATAACAGACACAGGGTCATCACAAAAGCTCACTGTGACAACACTGTGCTCAGGTGAGCTAAAAACAGGTTGCTTACCTGTTGAAAGTTGCTGTTCCAATGTCATCCTGTACATATCTGAAGTAATCATCCATCTCTGTATATTTGGATCTGTCCACTTTGCTGGTAGTTCCAGAGAACTGGTTCATATAAAAGTTTGCTCTCGAGGTTGTTGTAGATGTTGCTCCAATGCCATCACTGTAGGCCACTGTGTAATCACTAAACGGGCTCAAGTCAAGGGTCAAAGATGGTTCATCACCCACTTCTGGGATTGCCTTTTCAACAGACAATGCAAGAATTGTGAATATTACAGGGAGTAAAAGCTGTGCCGCAGCAACAGAAATGTTACGTCTTGCATGTAGAAACTTCTTCACAAACATTCCATAGAACTGCTGGAAAACTAGAGACATTCCATTGTTCTTCTTGATTCCTTTATTGTATCCTGGAAAAGATGCAATCAAAGGATTTCTGAACCACTGTTTTATAAACTAAAACCAGTAGTAATTCACCACTAATTTCAATAATTAACAAGAAAAGTACACTTAACAGCTTTTTAAACTATAGAAGCTTCTATATTGCACTGTTTTTTGGCAATCTTCATAGAAAGGCAACTTTTGTTCACACACAAATTCACTGAATTGATATCCCCTGCCAAATAACACAAATCACTGAAATGAGACTGATATGTTTACATAGATCTTTGACCTTGGATTTGAGTGACATTTCAAGTTACACATGCCACAAGTCTAAAAATACTATGTTTTGCTTAATCAGGGGGCATAAGTCTGCTAATCTCCAATAAATTAGCGTCCAAATACCTAGGTACATAAGTTCACATCATGCTGACTATTTTTAGAAAGTTTAATGGCTCCAGCAGTTATACATTTTGAGTTACACACGACACAAGTCTAAAAATTCTATTTTTTCACTTAATCAGTGGATGTAAGTCTGCAGATCTCAATAAATTTGCATCAAAACGCCCAGGTGTGTAAGTTCACATGCTGACAACTATTCTTAGAAAGTTTCATGGCTCTAGCAGTTATACGTTTGGAGTTACCAAGTGGTCGGGGCATAAAAACTATAGGTCTATGACTCAACCCAGTACTGGAAACAAGAAACAAAAAAAAAACAATTACCTCTTAAAAACTGAGGAGAAGTTTATATAAAATCTACAAAATGCATATCAAGCAATCAAAGGCAACACTTTAAATGTCTTATAACAGTTTAATTTCATTATAAAGAGTCTTCTAATTAAGGCTAAGATTCTTTTTTACCAATAAAACTTCTTTTTGATTTATTTTCCATTTCAACTACAGTTTCAACAGATCCGTCTTGGTAGTATGCTGCATTTGTATTTCCATTCCCAAAATCATTAATGAGTGCTGGTTTTTCAGGTGAGCTCCCAATAGGTGGCAGTTTGTCTTTGACTGACATTTGCGGGGTCTCAGAACGCGAGGCACTGGCTTCAAAAGCTATTTTGGGTAATTTGCCTGTACTTCCATAGCTAGGATTTGGAATTCCACCATTTTCTACTGCAGTTTCAACATAATCATCTTCCCCAGTTCCTTCTCCAACCCTGCAAAATGTACAACATTCATTCATATATATATTATATCAATATATGCAAATAAGGAACAAGAGGGCCATGATGGCCTTAGATCACTCACCTGAATACTTTGCTTATTGGTCTGGTGTTAAGCAAATATCAGAAGCTCTTTTAAGATTCTCCCTATATAAATCCATATGAATTCAAGTTACCCCCAGGGTAGAGCCGATTTTCACTCAAGGGGCATAATTTGAACGAACTTGGTATGTGACATCTAGCTGATACTCCATTAAAAATATCTGAGTTCTAGGCTTCGTGGTTTCAGACAATTTTTTTTTTTTTTTTTAAGTTTAGCGTATATAAGCCTATGTATAATCAACTGACCCCGGGGCAGGGCCAAATTTGACCCTAGGGGTATAATTTGAACAAACTTGGTAGAGGCCCACTAGACATTGCTACATACCAAATCTTAAGGCTCAGGGCCTTGTCATTTCAGACAAAAAGATTTTAACAGTTTTGCCTATGTAAGCCCCATGGTGGGGCCAAATTTGAGTACAAAATATAATTACAATCCATTGACACCTTCAAGAGTTATCATCTGAAAACCATCTCTTTGCAAAATAACCAAGTAAAAATTTAGTGGTCTGAACCCAAATTTGAATATTACCTGTATTTTATGATGTTACGCCTGTGTACTAAAAATTATTACAATCCACTGACTCCTTCAAGAGTTATCATCTGGAAACCAAGAAATGGACTGACCGATGGACCGACTGACAAGCTCACTCCTATATACCCCACTAAACTTTGTTTGTGGGGGTATAATAATTGACTGATGACCATTTCTTTAGTATACTAAACATATAATGCAGTGAACACAAAATCGATAGAATAAATCTATTCATGCCAACCATCCTGTAAAGTTTGAAGAAACTATGTACATGCAGTTCTTGAATCACAGATTACAAACTATTTACAAAGCAAGCCCCTGAGAACTTGGCCTTTATTAATGGGCACATAAAAAAATCCAGATAATTACTGATCATCCTAACAATCCTTTGGAGTTTGAGAGTTTCTGGTGCAAATGATACGAGATATTGATCTGAAACTGCTTTGTAATTCAGGCCCCTAAGAACTTGACCACTGCCCTGGAAAGCCAAGAAACAACAGGGATCGTCTATCCATGACCATCCTTCCTGGGATCTGTTATTGATTTGGAAACAGATTTTGAAGTGCAAGCCCTTGTGAGCTTGACTCTTGGCATAAAACCATAGGCAACATCTACTTGCTATGTAACCATTCTGGTAAGTTTAAAGGTTATGGGTACACTTCCATTTTTTGCTGTTTGTCTAGAACTCTCCCCTATGAGGTTGACCTTTGACCTAGTCAGCAACTAGAACTGCCACTGTCATGGCCTGAATACCCCCGCATAGCACTTTGTCAGAATCAACAGGGGTCATTCAGAGGTCATGGACAACCTCCCTGCCAAATCTGAGGGTAGTAAGCCAGTACACTGCTTAGTTATGTATTCTACATGTTTTTTAGTGGCAAAGATCAAAGTAACCATTACCTTTGACCTACTACCTCAAAACTGAAACTGCCATTGCATGCCTTGAACCCCCCTGTGGGCCAAAGGATTGTTAAGTTATTGGGCGGACAAGGAAAATCTGACGGACGGATGAACAGATGGATGGAGGGACAAGTTGATTCCAGTATACCCACCTTACAACTTCGTTGTGCGGGGGTATAACAAATTTTCTTTTTATTACATAGTTTTTAATGGATTTAAGTCATTTTTACTCATTTATGCTGCATAACTGGGAGGTCAAGCTTTTGAGTGAAAGCCACTGTAACCATAACCTTTGACCCAGTGACCTCAAAATCAGTAGGGGGCATATACTAGTCATGACCAACCTCCATACCAAATATGAAGACTGAGGGTCAAAGGATTCTTCAATTATTGGGTGGACAAGCTTTTTTAGTCAAAGCTCCTGTGACCATGACCTTTGACCCTGTTATCTCAAAATAAATAGGGGTCATTTTCTGATCATGACCAACCTCCACACCAAATATGAAGACTGTGGGTCAAAGGAATCTTAAGTTATTGGGCGGACAAGCTTTTGTAGTCAATGCCCCTGTGACCTTGACCTTTGACCCAGTGACCTTAAAATCAGTAGGGGTCATGTTCTAGTCATGACCAACCTCCATACCAAATAATAAGACTGAGGGTCAAAGGATTCTTAAATTATTGGATGGACAAGCTTTTTTTAGTCAAAGCTCCTGTGACCATGACCTATGACCAAGTGACCTCAAAATAAATAGGGGTCATTAACTGGTCATGACCAACCTCCACACCAAATATGAAGACTGTGGGTCAAAGGATTCTTAAGTTATTGGGCAGAAAAGCTTTTTTTAGTCAAGGCTCCTGTGACCTTGACCTTAGACCCAGTGACCTCAAAATAAATAGGGGTCATCTACTGGTCATGACCAACCTCCACACCTAATATATAGGGTGGACAAGCTATTTTTAGTCAAGGCCCCTGTGACTTTGACCTTTGACCCAGTGATCTCAAAATCAATAGGCGTCCTCTACTGGCCATGAATTATCTCCAGACCAAATATGAAGAGTGTGGGTCAAAGGATTCTTAAGTTATTGGGCGGACAAGGAAAAACCGACGGACGGCCAGATGGCCGGACGGATGGACAAGCTGATTCAACTATACCCCCAACCACTTCGTTGTGTGGGGGTATAAAAAGATAATAGGGGGCATCTATTCATTATGTCTAACCATCCTGTACAGTTTAAAGATCCTTTTTGCAGTTATTCTTGAGTTACTTATCAGAAAACCCTTTTAAACTGAAGGCCACTGTCAGCTTGACCTTTAACCCAGTTGGACCACAAACATTTAGGGTTCATTTACACGAGCAAAAGGGGAAATATCAAAACAGAGCTAAATAAGCAAGGTAGAGTTATAGGTCTTGTGTACCAAACTTCTTCACAAAATTTTCTACCAAACTTTTCTAACAAAATGTCTAAGAATGACACATCATTATCAGTAGGCATCAGTATGGCCAAATTATTTCAAATTACTTGATAAAGTTACAGATTGGACACAAAATATGGATGACCTCTAAGAGTGACCCTAACCTTTCAGTTATGCACCTAGGAGTTGTATGCCATCCAAGGTCTCAATGTGTTAAACATCAAAACCAACCTGGATGTACTCATCCAGTTTGTGAGGGTATAAACAAGAGGGCCATGACAACCCTGGATCGCTCAACTGAGAACTTTGGCTGTGGGTCTGCTGTTATGCAAACGTCAAATGCAATATTTTCAAAGATCTCATAATTTACACAAATAAAACCTATGGCACAGAGGCAATTTTGAACTAACAGCTTATAGGGAGATGCCATTTAAACCAAGATGTTGACAAAAATCTATTTTTAGCCATGCATGCCATTTTGTGCAATGGAGGGTAACCATTCGAGAAATTTTTATAGGTGGATATATAAGAAACATTCCTCTGAAATTAGGTGGAACCTTTGGTGTGTTTTTTTCTATTTAATTACCATGTATGAAGGCAATGGGACTGTTAAAATGACTGAATTTTGCTTCTACTGGCCATGACCAAACTCCAGACCAAATATGAAGACTGTGGGTCAAAGGATTCTTAAGTTATTGGGCAGACAAGGAAAACCGACGGACGGCCAGACAAGCTGATTCCAGTTCACCCCCCCACAACTTCGTTGTATGGGGATATAAAAAGATAATAGGGGGCATCTATTCATTATGCATAACCATCCTGTACAGTTTAAAGATCCTTTTTGCAGTTATTCTTGAGTTACTTATGAGAAAACCCTTTTAAACTGAAGGCCACTGTCAGCTCGACCTTTAACCCAGTTGGACCACAAACATTTAGGGTTCATTTACACAAGTTGCCAAGCATGCCTACCAAGTATCAAGTTTCAATGTGCATGCCTTCTCAATTTTTTTATATTGGAAACCTCTTGGTAAGAAACAATTTGTGAAATGCAAAACCTTGTGAACTTCACCCTGGAGGCCAAAAAGCATAAGAGATCATCTACTAACCATGCCTAACCATTCCTTTTAAAGTTTGAAGGTCCTAGCTGTTTTTCAGTTATAGATTGGAAACCACTACTGACGGACCAATGGACTGACAAATATGAACAAAGCTATAATATATATCCATTTCTTTGAAAAGGAGGTTCAGGGATAAAAAACAAACAAGAGGGCCAAGATGGCCTATATCGCTCACCTGAATATGACTGCTTTTAACAAAGTTGCTATGGACCTGGTTAACTGACCCCAGATGACCCATATTCGAACTTGATCTAGAAATTATTGAAACAATCTTTCGGACAAATTCCCAGGTTATTTGGAATTAAAATCTTAACTCTAGAGTGTTAACAAGGTTTTTCCATATTTGGGCTCTGTGACCTAGTTTTTGACCAAAGATGACCCATATTAGTACTTGGGCTAGAAATCATCAAAAAAACCTGTCTGACAAATTTCCAGGATATTTGGACAAAAAAATGTAACCTCTGGATTGTTAAAATGGTTTTTACATTTTAGGGCTCTGTGACCTAGTTTTTGATCCCAGATGACCCATATCCTAATCTGGGCTAGAAATCATTGAAACAACTTTTCTGACAAATTTCAAGGATATTTGGACTGAAAATGTAACCTCTAGAGCATTAACAAGGTTTCTCTACTTTTTCACCCTGTGACCTAGTTTTTGACCCCAGATAACCAATATTCAAAACTGAGCTAGAAATCATTGAAACAATCTGTCTGACAAATTTCAAGGTTATTTGGACTGAAAATGTTACCTCAATGAGTGCTAACAAGGTTTTTCCATATTTGGGCTCTGTGACCTAGTTTTTGACCCCAGATGACCTATATTCGAATCTGAGCTAGACATCTTTAAAACATCCTTTCTGACAAATTTCGAGAATATTTGGACTGAAAAGTAGCTTCTAGAGTGTTAACAATTTTTGTTCTATTTTTGGGCTCTGTGACCTAGTTTTTGATTCCAGGTGACCCATATTCAAATTTAATCTAGAAATCACTGAAACAACCTTTCTGACAGATTTCCAGATTATTTGGACTGAAAATATAACCTGTAGTGTTAACAAGGTTTTTCTATTTTTGGGCTCTGTGACCTAGTTTTTGAACCCAGATGACCCATATTCGAACTTGAGCTAGAAATCATAGAAACAACCTGTCTGACAAATTTCCCGATTATTTTGACTGAAAATGTTACCTCTCCTTCTACAAGAAGATTTTCAAAGTTTTCACTATATAAGCCTATGTAAAACCAATGACCCCGGGGTGGGGCTAAATCAATTGACCCCCCGGGCGGGGCCAAATTTGACCCCAGGGGCATAATTTGAACAAACTTGATAGAGGTCCACTAGACAATGCTACATACCAAATCTTAAGGCTCAGGGCCTTGTGGTTTCAGACAAGAAGATTTTCAAAGATTTTCCTCTAAGTTGCCATAGCAACCAGAGTTCTTGATGGAATTGAATTCTTTGAACAACTTTGGTAGAGCTTCATGCAAGGAATATCCCAGGCATGTTTCATCAATGTTGGCTCAGCAGTTTAGGAGGAGATGTTGTTTAAGTCAAATTGTTGACGACGCACGACAGACGCCAGACATTCAACGATCCCAAAAGCTCACCCTGAGCAGGCTCAGGTGAGCTAAAAAGATTAAATATTAATTTATAAGAACTTAATATTATTTACTTTAGAAACACTTCCTCCATTGTTGTGGCAGATGTACCAAAGCTATTGACACCAAGTTCAGCCATCTTGGCCTCCACTTCTGTAAACAGTTTCTCAAATTTCTGAGATTCACTGAATGGCAGTAGATAGGAGATTTCTGCACTGATCTGACTGTCAATGTAAGCTGATGGTATATGGGACTGCACAAGCTGGGTCAGTCGATCAACATTGCATGTCTTCCCTTTTACAATAACCATATGGTATCCAGCACCTGTAGGTAACAGTACTAACCTATGAATTCATATATACAGTTTGTCATGATCTGTTACTCTTGAACAATGATACTCAATATGACAGTCCATAGATAATTCTGTTAAAAATTCTTGTTGCATATATTTCAGATAGGACCAAATTCTTGAATTTCAATCTAAACTCTCTGTTATTTCATTAAATTTTAAATAACTGCACAACTTCAAAAGTTGTAGGACTTAGATTTTTAAAATCTTTTGAATGATAGATGAAATATTAGCTCATTTTACCGTATATACAAGAATAAGTATTACATATTACTGTCACAGTTCATTAACAGAAATTTAATCTTTATTACGAAGTAAAAACAAATATTTTACCATAAAGTTTCTTCAAGAACATGGAAGTGCCACAACATTTAACTACTCCATCTGCCATGATTGCAATTCTATCACCAAGGATATCTGCCTCGTCCATGAAATGTGTGGTAAGAATGATGGTACGACCCTCTCTGTATTGCTGTAGAATGTCCCAAGTTTGTCGTCGGGCAGCTGGATCCATTCCTGATGTAGGCTCGTCCAGGATAACAATCTAAAATGATGCAAGATAATTAAAACAGCCAAAACAGAATGGCTTCTTTCAGTCAATTCAACAGATACAAACTTTTTCCCATTAATGTTTCAAACATACTACAAGTATTCTTTCTAAACTTTTCAAAGCTTATGTAGAAGTGCTTCTTTACTAAACTAATTAACATTTACATACCCTGCAATTCTCAAATGCATTACATGTCAGAGAGTTTGTCAGCTTCAGCTTAACTGCAGGTTTTCATTTTAAACATTAGAAAATATAAATGGAAGCTTGTCAAAACAAACATGTACACAAAACAGCATGAACCAAAAGTCTTATGTCAATTACCTTAGATCCAGCAATGAGAGCAATACCAACAGAAAGTTTGCGTTTCTGACCTCCAGACAATGTACTGGACTGAGCATAGCGCTTCTGTTGCAGTCCGAGGACCTGAATCATCTCTGTAACCTCACGATCTACATCCTTGCTGGGACATCCCTTCAACTGTAATAGAAACTTCTTTCCTCACTGTTCATTTACTGTTTCACTTACAAACATATCTAAATATGTAACAGCCCTCAGTCAGCTAAGCAAATGAAATCATTTTTCCTTTAGAGATTAACTGTTTAATGTTTACTAATTATCGGCACCATTTTGTCCTTTTCACAAATTTAATGATATAGCAAATGCATGCTAAGCACCACTTTAAGTTATTATTCATGGTAAACTGAGAAGCAGGTAGCAGGGTTGGCACAAAGTTAGTTAAGCTATGTTATTTTTTATATATATATAAAAAAAACAGTGTAACAGGGTGTTTTTAAATGTCAAGTAAGGCCAGTTCAAAATTGTCCAACCAGTAAAAGTTTGAGATATCAACAACTCCTACCTTTGCAAAGAACTTGAGGTGTTCCTCAACAGTAAGCAGGTCAAACAGAATGTTGTGCTGTGGACACAGACCCAAGTCTTTGCGTACACTTGTGATGTCTGTACGAATGTCTTTACCGTTTATCACTGCTGTACCACTTGTTGGCTCCAGGAACCCTGTAACCAATTTATAGAAAGCTATATGGACCCTTTAAGAGAGACCTATATGAAGACTAAGGTAGGTTGACACAGATACAACAGAAGCAAGGAGCAAGCACTTCAATGAGTACTTCACTTTAAGTTCAACCAAATTAATTAACAGAGAAAAATGTGGTCACCATGTAAACATTTTGATAGTAAAAAAATCTCTTTAATGTGACATCTGATACCAATACATCTTCATTTGGGTTTCAAGTGTGGTGGTACTAAAAACATTTTGCTTTGCTTTGTTTTATGTGCAGCTTTTTCAATATGGCTAGAACTGTCTTAACCACACATTTAAAACATGCCATACTTGTAAAACCTTCCCACATTTTAACATTTCCATGTCTGATTACAACAGATTTTTTACAACCTACACAGAACAATGAAGACTTTAATCCTGTCCTATCCTACATAATTGCAGTTCAAACACAAGTTAAAACATTTATATTGATTTAAACTACCTTCTGTATTTGCTCAAATAATTAAGGTTCCATTTTAGGGAAACTGGCAGTATTTAAACATTGTAATATTTACAACAGGCTATCACTGAAACTGCAATACCACCATGTCAGAGAAAAGGGGAAACTATAGAACATGTTATGCCCATCTACAATTATTGGTGATCTTGCACACCAAGTTGCAAATCGATAGTCCTAGAGATGTGGAAGTAGTTTGCATAACAAGATTTTACTGTGATTCGTATTAATTTAGCTGTGTTTATTGGTGAACATGCACACCAAGTTTCAAAATGATAGTCCTAGAAAGGTGGATGTAGTATGCATCACAAAATTTTGCTAAGATGGGCCATGGCATTCATGAAAAAATGCTTCACACACATCTACACGTCTTGACAAACATGCACAGTAAGTGTCAAATTAACAGTCCAAAATAGATTTTTGAAAAGGACTGACTGACCACCCAACAAACTGACCTCCAGACTGTAATATGACCCCTATTTACCCCCACACACAAAGTTTGGCAGGAGTATAATAAAAATTTCCTGATCATGTTTACATCTATCTACATGGATACAGACATTTCCATTTTCTGTTCAAGTTACAAGTTTTTACAAAGCAAATTCTGGCAAAACTAGAACTGTCGCTAATGTGATTCATACCCCCACCAATAACATTGCTTGAAGGTGACTTGGAAATTTGAACAGATGGAAAAGGGAATAACTTTTGTGGCATAAAACAGTTGTGTTTGATGGGGAAAAAAAAGACAACACTTCACACAGGTAATGGTAATGAATAAATTTTGAATCATCAAATCAGGAAACAGGTAACAATAACTTTTGATTTTGCAAATGTACTAAATCAAAGAAATTATGAGCTAAAATAATGAATATCATGTATTCAGCCAAGTAAGAAAAAAATCCTCATCTTACATTTGATTGTCTAATATTTGACGTTCAAGTGTGACCTTGACCATGAGCTAGTACAAGGGCAACAAAAGTTCAACACCAGTTCTGCATATCCTCTTCATCAGGGAAACATTTGAGCTAAGTTTGAATAAAATCCGTCAAGGGGTATAGGATTTAAAGAGCGGACCGAAAAAAATGTCTGACTTTCTAGTGTGACCTTGAGGTGACACAAGGGCATTATGGGTTATGCACATTGCCTTGTTGAGATGAACATTTGTACGAAGTAAGAAGAAAGTCCTTGTCTTATAATTCATTGTCAAATATTTGATCTTCAAGTGTGACCTTGTCCTTGAGCTGAACAAACAAGGTTAGGGTTAGGGTTAGGGTACCCTAACCCTAACCCTTTTTAAATGTCAGATATTTGACTTCCAGAGTGACCTTGACCTTGAGCTGGCACAAGGACAACTTCAGTTATGCACATTGCCTTGTTGAGATAAACATTTGGGTGAACTTAGAAGAAAATCCTTGTCTTGTAATTCATTGTCAAATATTTGATATTCAAGTGTGACCTTGATCTTGAGTAAGTACAAGGTCAGAATGGGTTCTGCACATTGCTATCATGAGGTGAATATTTGAGCCAAGTTGGAAGAAAATCCTTCAAGGGGTATAAAATATTCAGAGCAGGCATGAAAATTGCTTTACCTTCCAATGTGACTTGACACAAGGGCAACATGGTTTCTGCATATTGCCTTGTTGAGTTGAATATTTGACCCAAGTAAGAACAAAATCCTTCAAAGGGTTAAGAATTCACACAGCAAACAATACTTCGAGCCGACAAGGTGGAGACAGACGGACGGACCGATGAGGCAAAATGATTCAAGTATACCCCCCCACTGCCACACCTTTTGTGCTGGGGTGTATAACTATTCTTATTTTTGAAAAATTTCTATGCCTCTGCAAAGTTCTGTCAATATCTTATAACATATAGTTCAATTTGGTGCACAAGCAGGCTAATGTCATTTTTTCTTTACAGCTTGTATTGGTTATTGTCTCTTTTCTTGCTTATGGAACTACCAACTTTTATATATGTAAATTGTTGCACATGCTGAACCTTAGTTTTAAAATCAGTGAAAGTCTTTCATTGTTTACAAGTCTTTACTATCTTTACCAAGAAATAACTGCGGTTGGTTTCAAAATTACCGTTGGCTATGAAAAAGCTTTCTTTGGTATCTAGTACTTTCTGCAAAGAAAAAAAGGAGTAAAAGAAGTAAAGTGTTTCTATTTTTTTCCCCATAAGAAACTGAAACCAATCTTCAGAATGAAATCAACTTTATTAAAAGAATATTCATATACCTGTAAGCATAGAGATGGTAGTGGTCTTTCCTGCTCCATTGTGACCTAGCAGTGATGTTATCTGTCCTTCAAATATGTTCAGGTTTGTATCACTGACTGCAACCTTTTCCTTGAAAGACTGCAAGGATATTAAAATTTGAGAATCTTTGTTATTTTTACAGCCAATTTTTCATAGATAGATTATGCATACCCTTAGCATATCTTTTTCATACCTTCTCTTCTCTTCCAAAGTTCAAACAGCTAAAATAAAGCATAACAAAATCTTTTAATATTTCAAACTGAAACCCTCGCAGCTCTAAAATCAATAAACAAGCAATTTCTCAGTTACAAGGGTTTATACAGAAGCCTTTAAATACCTAACACACTGTAAATCATCTCAAATCAGGACATCAATAAAGTTTTCTGATAGGTGAAGAGCAAGCAATATCCTTAGGTAATTGCTTTGCAACAAATATTTTCAAAAATATTTCCAAGGAATTTTCCTATTTGGTGATATCAGACCCCCCCCCCCCCCCCCCCCCTTCCCCAAAAAAAATGCTTAAACTAGGTTTTGGATCCCACAGAATTCTCATGGCAGCAGAAACTGAATAAACTTTTTTCTTTTTTCCAAACTTCAAAAGAAAAACTGACAGACTGAGGATAACACACCTTAAACTAATACAGGAAACACATTTCATTGTGTTCCCTTCACTAATATAGCCTGAAAAGGTCTCAAATCATTTTCTTTTGCACATGACACGTTGTCCTAATATGGTGAATATTTGTGCAAACTTATTTCAAAATCCTTTGATGAATGGAAAAGTTGTGGACCAGACATAAAACAGATCCTATAACAGACCATGTTAAGCTTTGACCTCTAAGTGTGACCTTGACCTTGGAGGGGTCTGGGTGTTGGGCATGAAACGTCGTCTTATTATGGTGAACATATGTGCCATGTAATTTCAAAATCACTTGATGGATTTTTTCTTTGAAAAGGCAGGGGACAAAAATAAAATAACTACTTTCATACAGAACAATCTAAAACAAAATAGTACAAGTTCATTTAATTGCAAATAAATGATATCAGAATATAATAAAATTAAGATTATCATAGAATAAGATAAAATCAAGATTATCATAGAATAAGATAAAATCAAGATTATCATAGAATAAGATAAAATCACAGCTAAAACTTTAAATACAAATCTAAGTCTAAAAATCAAGATAATTTGTAACTTATTACGACCATGATAAAACAAACTATATCCTACTTTCTGGGAGAGTGTGAAGAACAAATTAGCACACAGAAAAAAATCCTTTTAGTATCTTAATCAAACCAAAAATCAACACTGTTATTTTTCACTCTTTTTTGTTAAATTCTGGTGTAATCCAGTTAAAATCTTAAATCATGTCATGTTACATTGTACATTAGTTTTCATGGTTTTCAGAAAAAAAATCTTCATTAGAATGGAGGGGAATAAATAAGCGACAAAAGAAATAGACACAATGTGAGAGCATCTATGTAAAAAGAAGTAGAATGAATGCCTGAAAATTATAGTCATCTAAAAAGGGAAAAACTTTTATTAAACTGATAAAATATTTATTTGATTAATTCAAAATTGTGTATACAAGCACTGAAAACCAGAGTTATAATTGGTCATCTAAGGAAAGTCAGACTATGTCACTATAAACTAAACTGAAGAAAAGAAAAATATTTTCAAAATATTTCCAATCTGGGTGTAAAAGTAATAAGGAAATGTTCAACTGATAAAGTATAAACAAAAGGTATATATAGCTGAGAGAGAGGCAAGTCAGTTACAAAAATCAATATTTCATTATTTTTATACAGTCAACCTCCAAGACAATTATTCCAAGGTAATATTACTATGGCTACAGAACTGATGTAAAACCTGATGTTCAAGTTTTTTTAAATGATCTACTTAATTATACACAAACATCTGAGCTAAACAGATAATAATCTAATCAGCAAGCTCTGCAAAATTCTGCAATATGTCCTAGAAACAATGTATTCTTAAATATACATGTATCAGATATTTATTTTTATCCAGGTCAGAAACTATGATCATCAATTTCTATATGCAGGGACAACGGATATCTCATTTGCATAGTCATAGTCCAAACGATTATACTGGTAATATTTACAAAAAAATTAAGAAAGTCTAACAAATCTTAAATTATTTTGCTAAAAGCACACTAAAACCAAAATAAAAAAAAAGAAGGACACTGAAACAAAAATGATTCCGCAATGATGACATGGGAATAAAACAATGGAATGGTGTATTGTGTGAGTCCCCCATATCAAACTGTAAAGAAAAAAAAAAACACATAAAAAATGAAACAATGGTGCCATTGTCACAAAATACGCCTGTCACAAAAGCTTTGCAGAAGATGTGGGCATAACTGATAAAAAGAGGTGTAAGTAGGGAAGCAAGTTTGACTATTTCTAGTGCTGGATAGTGAAACAAACATTTGAAATGAACTTCTGACCTTTAAGTGTGACATTGACCTCTGACCTACAGACCTGGTTCATGCACACAACACTACGTTTTATGATGGTGAACTTTAGTATCAAGTAATACCAAATTCTCTCAATGAATGTAGAAGATATGCTCCTGACAAAATTTGGACATTTCGTCATCTCTAGTGACCTTGACCTTGCATATATGGACCAGGATTAGAAGTCTCATGATAGAGAACATTTGTGATAGAATCCCTCAATTCATGATCAGTAAATGGTCCATACTTGCATTTTCATATTTTTATCTGACTTTTGACCTCTGTGTATCAACCTGACCTTGGCCACAGGGACCTAAATTTTGCATGTGACACTCTGTCTCACAATAATGAACATTTATGCCAAGTTATATTATAATCCCTCCATGCATGTAGAAGTTTTTGCTTTGGACAAGTGTTTTTCTCTGACTTCAAAGTGTGACCTTGACCTTTGACTTAGAGACCTGGTTCATGCGCGCGACACTACCACCTATGATAGTGAACACTGGTACCAAGTATCATTAAAATCCATCCATGCACATTGAAGATATGCTCTGGACAAAACTGGATGCCGCCTGCCTTCCCACCAGCCCGCCATGGGCGTTCCCATATGTCCTGTTTTTCGAACCGGCATATGAAAACAAGATTTGAGGGGACAAGCTATAAAGGAGAGCCAAATGACCACAAGTGATGACAACATCTATAAGAAATACTGCAATTCTTACGTTTCCTCTTTTAAAGCAGTTCATGAAGCTTCCACCGCCAAACGTCTACACCCGTAAAAATTCAAATCCATCATAATAAAATATATTACATGCTAAAACACATTTAAACAATCAAAGAGTAGAATACTCTATCACTGACTTACAACAATTCAACCTTTTTAACCAAACATGCTATGCAGTGTGATTAAATTTGTAAAACCAGTTGTTATTAACAACTAGTAACTAAAAACAACGTGCTTTGAATAAAACTAACAAAATATTTTACAGTTACTAATTCTTTGTTTTAACAGTGTTTCATTCGAATAATCAAGTTGACTTTTAACTTAATAATCCAGAAATAAAGGACTGATCAGAAAGCTCTAAGCTTACTTCAAAACTTTCTTTTAACTCAAACTTGATATTTTTTTTTTTTTTTTTAATCAAATCCATGAAGACATGGAACAGTTTCAAAATTTTCTTGTTTACCAGGAAAATTTACCTTTCCAAAACAAGGGGGTGGTTTCTGTTCAGAACAAATCTAGTATGATTTTTCTCAACTAAAGATTGCCAAATTCTTTTAAAGTTATTTTTCAACTGAAGAATGCATTTCTCTAAAGAGGATTTAATCAGACAATATAATATCCCTAGTCTAAGCCATATATTGGACAAAGAGTCTGAAAACATTCTTAGAGAGCAAAAAGAAACTTCCATGCCTGCTCTGTAGGTATTATTTAAACATACATTTAAACTCTAAACACAACACATTTTACAAGCATAGTTTTAATTGCACATTTTCCTGTTTCTCAAAAAAGACACAGACACAAACACATATTATACATGAAAACATTCAAGTTTGTATAAACAGGAATATTCATTTCAAAGCCAAAAATACAATTATTGATCATGTATGGATGAAATGAAAAATTCCATTCAAATTTTATAATCAAGAATACAGCATGCAGTTTCCAAAATGCAAATAATATAACAAATCAAGGAATCAAATTATGACAGAAAAGACTGATGAAATATGTTACCTTTCTTAGGTGACGAATACTAATCCCTACTTTGGCCCCCTGTGGGTCCCTTTCAAATTTCTCATTCTGCACAGATCCATCACCAGTATTCTCATAATCAGAGTCCTCTACCTTTGATCCACACCAGTATGAAGGCTAAAATACATAAAAAACAATTACAAAATATTATAAATTTATTTGCGTAAATGTTATACACACTGTGTTCATCACTTTAGTCTTGAAAGCTAACTCAAAAGTAGTCAATTTCAACAAAATTTAGAGTGAATCACTATCTTACATTTCTGCCAAAAACTAAACTGCCCTAAAACCTAACAGTAAGTGTTAAAATATTAATTTCCCTGTATATTTCACAGAAATCAGTGCCAGGACAAAAACATTTAGTAGAAAAACTTAACCCAACATAGTGTCAGTTATAAAACTAGCAATCATCGTCGGAAACCCACGTTCCATCCATTCCGTTTCACTCTGTTTATCTACCGTGGGACAATTGGCTGGTAAAATTTCGTACTCATGAATAATTCATTACCTACTTTCATTGTTTCTGTAAGATTTCCCTTGCGGAATCTCAGCCAATGAAATTACTTGTTACAATTTGACTTCCGCGCCTATGTTTAAATCCTGGGAAATACGTCTATTTTAAGTAACTTGTCATTATGCCTACTCTGCACACTGAAGAGTGTCTATTTGTAATGCGGCATCTCATTCGATGAAGATTTATAACCCTTTGCTAATAAATATTCATGAAAACGAATAATGAGCAGTCAATTATCCCACGGTACATAATGTAGTTGTGCGGAATATGTACCGGGGGTCACCAACGATGACTAGCACTACTTCACAACAACAACTTTATCATAAGAAGTGTTGACAAAAAATACCTTCAATCTTTAAGGATGACTTTTGTTTTTGCAAAACATTCAGACCATGATCAGCCTGCACAATCATATAAACTGATCATGGTCAGCACTGGTTGCTGTTTAGTCAGCACTTCACTGACTTAATACATCTGTCTAAACCAAATGTTGTACAAGTCCATTTTAAAAACTAAACAGAAACATTTAAAATCCTAGACAAATAACATGCCCTTAACTGCATAGGAACAAGAAATCGTTAGAACTGATGGATGCTCCCCGAATAAATGCCAATGCCAAAACGGCTATTGTTTAATATGTATTTTTTTTAAATTATGAAAAACAACAAAGGGCAATAACTCCTAAATTATGCAAAATAGAGTTACGGTTCTTGCATGCTGCACTTTTCCTCATAGAGATCTATCTACTAATAAAGTTTCATGTTAATATCTCTTATACTTTGTGAGATATGCCCCGGACAAAAACTAAGTATGAGAAATTTCAAAAGGCAATAACTCAAAAATCAATAAAGCAAGAGTTATGGTTCTTAAGCACTGCACTGGTCATCAATGAGATCTATCTACTTATAAAGTTTCAAGTTGATAACTCTTATACTTTGTGAGATATGCTCCGGACAAAAAATAAGAATGAGAAATTTCAAAAGGCAATAACTCAAAAATTAATAAAGCAAGAGTTATGGTTCTTGTGCAGTGCACTGCTCCTAAATGAGATCTAACTACGTATGAAGTGTGGTCTTGATATCTCTCATAGTTTTTGTGTTATGCTCCGGACAAAATTATGATGGACGGACTAACTAACAGATGGACGGACAGGCGGGATGGACAAAGCGGCAACTATATGCTCGCCCTTCGGGGAGCATAAAAATGGAATTTAATTAGTATAATTACCAATGAGAAGCGAACAAAAGTTTTAAATTTCAAACAAATATTTCATTTTGCTACATTAAACACACTTAGAAAACTAAATAAATTTGTAGAGAACATGCATGCTGGCTTTGAAATCTAAACAAAAGTACTAGCTTTTACAAAGTAGACCACATAACTATCTGTGATGTAAATGGATCACAAATGTGCAATAATTCAATCTCTATTACTTATCACATACTAATACCTATTCTTACATTAAGAACCACAACTATAGGATTGCTAATCTAATGTTCTGGACAATATACAAGAGATGCTAATAAAGTCCTTGACAACTAACCCTTGATGTGTAACTTATGTAAGTAATATCAGGGTTGCCAGCACTTTGGTGAAATAAAATTCCCTGACTTTTCCCTGACTTTTCACTGACCAGTTCATGTTTTTCACTGACCAAAATCGTCAAACACATAAACGGCCTCCTGACCTCCCCTATAGCCGTCCAATCCTCCCATTATATTTTTTGCATGTAAACTTGTATTTATTTTCCAAAATATAAAACATTTACATCAAAGTAATGATTCAAACATTGTGTTCTACTATTCTTAACTATTTCTATTCAAACACAGTGTGACTGTTGGTCAGTGAAACATGTGAAACATATGACATGAAGGCAAGGGTTGCAAAGCCTTTCAGTCTTTAGGCTGAATGATGTTCTAAGGTAAATAATGGGTATTATAATCACTAAGTTAACATATAATGCTTCTTAATATCACAGTTTACTGTTATTTGAATTTAATGCTTAACTGTGAGAGTGATAAAGTCAAATATTAAATGCCTAAAGACTGCCATAGCCAAGTAAGACCTTCAATGCGTATATTTTTCGACCTTTGAAATAATTTTTCCCTGACTTTTCACTGACTTTTCAGGATTTTCATTTTTCACTGACCAAATTTCAAAATTCCCTGACAATTCCCTGACCTTGAAAAAATACCCAATTTCCCTGACTTTTCAAGTCCGCTGGCAACCCTGAATATAATAAGGTTAACAACAGGTCTCCACATAATAAAAACGTGTTAATAGTCATTCACAGTAGAACAGAATTCAGTGATCAGTAATGATTACCTTCTAAAGAGCTAAATATTAATCTACATGTATACCACTAGAAAATCTGAGTAAAATCATATCCTAAAAATCACTACGCTATTATAACAGCAGGGAGATCGTAAAGTTCAGTCCGAGTGACCACTATAAAACTAGCAGACAGAAATGCTAGTGTGTGTGTGTAAATACCTTGACAAAAATTCATTTTTGATTAAAACCATATGTATTTCCCCACAAGTAACTCCTGCTATCTTTCATTTCACAATTTAATTTTTACCTGAATCGGTTATATGCTTATAGTTATTGCTACAGAATTACACTCAAAACACCTGGTCATATAACAACCTGTTACAGAACACCGAACAATATTATGGAGCCATTGAAGACATTCTTTTGTCCTTTCATTACATTTTGCTAAGAACAAAAGATAAGACATTACGAAAAATGTGATTATATGAAAAATATTATGAATATCACCAATTCAAAATAATGAGTTTTGACTGTATTTTGTTTAGAACATTCAAGCTTTCAAAGTATCAGTTACATGACTAAAAGAGCAGTTTTTTTTCTTTTGTCATACATCATGGTACTTTGTAAACAAGAAACATGGCAATGCCACGAAACCAGGTTTTCAAAAATGTTGTTCTGATTCTATACTATAGTATGAATTTTGGAATGAAGATTGCTATGAATATTCAAAAGATTATAACATGACATGAAGGAAAAGATAATATTCATGAGAATACATGATAATGAGTAGGATGTAAATTTCGGCTAACAATACTGTCTGCAAGGAGTATACTTAATAATGAGACAACAATTTCTGCACGTCATCTTGATGTGGTAAACATTTGTCTGAAGTTTCATCAAAATTCTTCAAAGGGTTGAAGAGTTACAGAGCGGACAGGATTTTCAATGTTAATGTCACTGTGACCTTGACCTTGGAGCCATCAAAATTCTTCAAAGGGTTGAAGAGTTACAGAGCGGACAGGATTTTCAATGTTAATGTCACTGTGACCTTGACCTTGGAGCCAGCCATGCGGAACATGCGTTCTGCACGTCATCTTGATGTGGTAAACATTTCTCTGAAGTTTCATCAAAATTCTTCAAAGGGTTGAAGAGTTACAGAGCGGACAGGATTTTCAATGTTAATGTCACTGTGACCTTGACCTTGGAGCCAGCCATGCGGAACATGCGTTCTGCACGTCATCTTGATGTGGTAAACATTTGTCTGAAGTTTCATCAAAATTCTTCAAAGGGTTGAAGAGTTACAGAGCGGACAGGATTTTCAATGTTAATGTCACTGTGACCTTGACCTTGGAGCCAGCCATGCGGAACATGCGTTCTGCACGTCATCTTGATGTGGTAAACATTTGTCTGAAGTTTCATCAAAATTCTTCAAAGGGTTGAAGAGTTACAGAGCGGACACAATTTCGTTTGACGCCCGCCCATCCGCCCATCCGCCCGCCATACCCCAATCTAATAACCAGGATTTTCAAAATTGAAAACCTGGTTAATTAATGATCAGTATTCAATCTTAGAAAGAGTGAGGCAATTAAACCATAACTTAGGGTAATGCTTTCACTACATGACAGGTTTCACAATATTAGTTGGAAGTGTTGCTTGATACATAATTTTTATCTAACAGATTTTTCACCTAAATAAGTTTGTTTTATTATTTCAAACAAAGTCATTGAAATTCTAAAATGGATGCACAATAAAAAGCTATACAATTATCATGACCTGTCTCATGTGCAAAAGGAACATCTATGTGAGTAACAACCTCAGAGGAAAAAAATTGTTTACATATATTCTAAAATGTTTGCCTAAGACAGTCAGTGAAGAACTGATTTACCACTGAAAGTAATTTTAAACTTAGACCTTCTGCCCCATAATGCACTTCAACTTGTACTATTTTGTACTAATTGTAGCATTAATGAACAAAGTAATGCTGGACTTCAGAAGTGTCAAAGATTTATTTCTAAAACATTCCTACACAGCCAGTTTGAGAAACACAATAACAAAGAAACAAGAAAATACCAGACTGCACTATTTTGATATATTACATTAAAAAATGAGTATTTGAAGCCAGATTTATTGACATAACTGGCTTACGGACTGGCAATGTTTATGGGCCAAATCTGTAATTTATAAACCAATGGCCTCTACAGGAAGCCCTTTTATTGGATTTGAAGAGGTGGGGTATCATATAAACATAAAAGCAAACTACAAGAAGTCTGCATTTAAAATTGTGACGCATGTCAGGTTCACATCTAGGGAAAAAAAGAAAGAAAGTAACCTTCTTTTTGCCACACCAGTATGTTGCCTAAAAAGTATAAAAAATCAGAATACTTCTTTGCAGAAAAGACACAAGCTATATTTCAGCCCAATTTTTACATACATATGCAATTCATTATCTAATAAGAAAGCATTCTCATGTGGAAATAATATTAAGGTTGAAATCAGTTTGCTACAACTCACTTTGGCACAAATGGTTGTAGAAAGGCTGAAACAAATCTAACAATACTCACCAAGAATGGGAACCAGGGTGGCTGGGCCACGCCAGCATCTCCTGGGTTTATGTTGTCCACATACCATGCAATCAACATGTACAGTACTGTGTCCACAAGTAACATCGCCATGGCATCGAGCATTGAAAAATTGTCGTCTATGGTTCCTGGTTTGTAGAAGTTGTTCCACTGGGCACCATCACCTAATCAAAGAATAAAATATTAAAAAAGATTAAATATATACAAGTACATTACTTAAATACTGAAGAAGAGGTAAAGGTAAAGGTTTCTTATTTAATGTGGGTAGTCAACAAAGTCCCCACCTGGTGTGGATGGAACAACTTATTTCCAGAAGAGCCAACGGTGCGTGTATTTTACCTTCCAGATCCCCAGTCTAGGCCGATACTGCTGGAAACAGTACCCGGTTAGGTTACCACCCAGTCCTGGGAAATCAGTCGATAACTCAGTCGCTACCCAGAATCGAACCTGGGTCGCTAGCTTCGTAGCCCAACGCACAAACCACTCGGCCACCAAGTCACCTAGAAAATCTATTTTTAGCTCTGGTGGCCATTCTGTGGAACAGTGTTTTAGGCAATTTTTAGTTGAGGGCTATATGAGGAACATATCTTTGAAATAAGGTGGAAAATGACCTTGCAGTTTAGGAGGTGATGATTGTTTGATTTTTTTCTTTCTATTTTTAACTTTTCAGCCCCTATGTGCAAAACTGTGGAACAGTTTCTGCAATTTAAAAAAAAAGCAATATAATGAATATTTTTGTAAAGTTTGGTTGAAAATGGCCTTATGGTTTTGGTAGACATGTCATTTGAAGTAAAATGTTGCCGACCAAGGTCGGACAATGGACACAGGCTGATCCCAACAGCTCACCTTGTGCATATGCTTAGGTGAGCTAAAAATCAATCTTGAATTAACTGCTGCTGATTCTACGCACCTGTTCCTTCATAGATAAGCATAGTGTTGACTCCAAAAGACATTCCAACATTGTGCAGCAGACAGGCGGCCATTTTTTCTGCCTGTGACATAGTCTCATACTGATCTCTCAGGAAGAAATATGGAAAGTAAGTCAAGAAAAACAGGATACCAGCTGCAAATGCTGCAGAGTTTGCTGAAATACAAAAAGACACTCTTAGTTAATAATGACACCATACAAATGACAAGAATTTTTAATCAGAGGTTACTCTTCTTAAGTTGTATAGCTCTTCTCCTTTTCAAACCGTGACATTTTTTTTGCTTTTTGCCAAGAAGTTCATGCCACTTCCCAGATTTTTTAATTTAAACATGCATCACTTTGTAATGTAAGTTTCCAAGAGACTTGCATGCAATACAGATATCCCCTATGAGCAAAAGCCTTTCCTATTATAACACTGCAAAGTGGCAAGGTCATCATCTACATTTTGCCCAAACATAAGAATTCATTAAGATAGCTCTAATAAGTTATCATAGGATTCACATAGCACTTGTGTATGACAACTTTAATTCCCAGGGTAAGCAGAAATCTAGATGAAAAATCAAACTTATAAGCATAAACTCAATACTTACAAGTAATAATCTACAAATCAGCTAACTTTTATGTACCGAGCATATGCAGTTCTTGCAGAATCCAGATTTTAAGACAGATGAATGATTACAAAGATGAAGCACAAAATTCAGGCCTATATGCAAACTTTTTATGTTGCCTTATATCAACAGTAATATTTAACAAACCTTGCTTCTGTACTATCAAGTTTTTGCAGAATTCAAATTTTCAGAATGGAGAAACATACATACTCATAAAGAGCAAATTTTAGAGGAATATAACACATTTTACAAACCTTTACTGAAGAATGTGCTGATCATAAAGCAGAAGGCAATGGTTGCTATCACATACAACAAAAGGAAAACAAAGAAAAGTGTTGGGTGCGTGTAATTCAAGATTTTTCCTTTGTCTCCGAATGAGATGTTGAAAATGATAGTGTAGAAGATGCAGACCAGTACAAGATAAATGAGGTTCTTGACAAACCAGGACAGCCAGTATATTGATGTCTTCAAACCCATCATCTTCATAGCTTCCTGAAATTACAATAATGACCATCTTTATGAAGAAGAATGAAACATAACACTACCAGATTCTTAGGAACTTCTGGATATTATGAAAAGATGCAGCTGCTTATGTTTAACTGTCATGACTGTCAAAAAGGTTATACAGTTGAAATGTAAATTAATATTATAATAATTAATTGTGTTATGAAAATCAGTGTATAATGATATTTAATTTGAGACCATTCTCTTTGGTACCTTTTACTAGAAAAAACAAGTAAATTTGTGAGCTAATGCTCACTAGTGATACCCCCGCTATCAGAAATTTGACTTTCATAATGTAATTTGCATTTGTCATATGTATAAAGAGTGTCAAATTTTTCCAAGTATTTACCTGAATTTAATACAACTTCATCCAAAGCATAGCTAGATGGATATGAAAATGGTCAGAATAATGAACAGGTATTACATCTGTGATTTCTGATTCATCGAAGTCTTTATTCACAAAAACACGATCAAGTGAACCTCCTTTCCTGTGTGTTGGTAACTTCTAAGTATTAGGTAAACAGGAAGTAGATGAGCAAGGAGCATATTATCGCTTTATACCATATGAGAATATAGGATAAAGCAATATGCAAAATATCAGGCTGCTGCATCTTATAGTTGCTGAGAAAACTGTGACGGAAATTGTGAATGTATGTCAATTATGTGTAAAAATCTAAGTATTCGGTAAACAGGAAGTAGATGAGCAAGGAGCATAAAATCCCTTTACACCATATGGGACTATAGGATAAAGCAATATGCAAAATATCAGGCTGCTGCATCTTATAGTTGCTGAGAAAACTGTGACGGAAATTGTGAATGTATGTCAACTATGTGTAAAAATCTAAGTATTCGGTAAACAGGAAGTAGATGAGCAAGGAGCATAAAATCCCTTTACACCATATGGGACTATAGGATAAAGCAATATGCAAAATATCAGGCTGCTGCATCTTATAGTTGCTGAGAAAACTTTGACGGAAATTGTGAATGTATGTCCACTATGTGTAAAAATCTAAGTATTTGGTAAACAGGAAGTAGATGAGCAAGGAGCATAAAATCCCTTTACACCATATGGGACTATAGGATAAAGCAATATGCAAAATATCAGGCGGCTGCATGCTCTAGTTGCTTAGAAAACTGCGACGGAAAATAAAGATGTCGTTTGGTTGATGTAATGCACCTATATAGTGACAAAATCTAAAAATATTTGTTAAACAGGTAGTAGATGAGCAAGGAGCATAAAATCGCTTTACACCATATGGGACTATAGGGTATAGCAATATGTGAAATATCAGGCTTCTGCATGTTATAGTTGCTGAGAAAACTGCAACGGAAATTTGTTACGGACGGACACACGAACGGACACACGGACAAGGGTAAAACAGTATACCCCCCACTTCTTCCAAGCGGGGGTTTAAAAACAATACAATTAAAAACATTTTTCTTCAAAAGTTAATCTGATTGACTAATTAAAAAAAATCCCATTTCTGCTGTTAATTGTTATCGAAATTAGTTCCTATATAATCAGCTTTACTGCTTCCTTTAATTTTCAGAATTAAAGTAACTGATGCTCTATGATAAAACATTGTATCATTAACCTTTAGTTTTTTCTCTTTCTCATAAGCAATATTCATTGCCATCTGAAGAGCATTCAAAATGAAACCTAGCACCAGGAACAGGGGCAGGTTAGTCTGCAGCACTGTCGCCAACACGTCCTGCAGGAATGGTGGGTACAACATCTTCTTCAGGGCAACCTCTATATTTGCGAATGACCCTGATGAATGCTTCTCTATAAATGCTTTATCTATGAAGTATTGTAGAGCTAGAAAACCAGTCTGATAGTAATCTGTAATGGTAAAAACATACATGTCTCATTATAAACATTCTGGAAGAACACAGTCCTCTAACCAGTGGCTATTAACCAGACAGTATATAACATACACACTGAAACATATTCAACTCAGTAAAGTCAGTCTAACAGCTTCTTTGTGATCCTATCAAAATAAATGAAAAAAGATTTTTTATATTCTTAACACCATTATCCTCATATTTCAATTTTTCATCTTTGGGTAATGCAAAACAACTTGTAAAAATAACATACATCAAGAATATGATCAATATAAAAGACAATGTTACAATAAGATACAAGGGTTTGTTCGGTTATTTTAAAAAAATATCAACTTAGCCATTTACCTAAGTACAAGGAAAGAAGCATTAATGTTATACATACATGGCTCGCCACCAGTGCTGTCATTATTTCTCCATCCAAATGATGAGAAAAACTGGTATGTGTTTTCTGTTCGCCAACGATCATTATCCTCATTTCCACTCCGCAGTGTCACACGTAACTTGTAATCTAATGTGTCAGGAGGGTTACTGGTTGTGTCAGATGTAAAAACTACTGCAGCCCACAGGTCTTTGTTTTCATTTGTGTTCCATTCCAAGAGAAGAGCTGTCTCTGAATTAAATCCAGTTTCTGAAAAATACATTAGGGAACAGCATGAAAAACTTTCATACAGAACAAACACACAAGTTCCATGGTTGGATAATTATAAGAGAAATAATTAAAGAAAAAGGTGCATTTTTTCTTTTCAACTGAATAAACAATGCAGTACAAAAATTTACAAAATAAAACAAAGTTATGTACTTTTAACAGACTTGCAAAATTTAAGAAAGATTTGGTGTGATTTCATAAAACTTTAGAAAGATTAAATTTAAATCTTTCAACTATGAATAACTTATTCCTAAAATGTCAACTAAACTGTTCCATCAAAACTCAACTATATAACTACCATGTAACTAGAGTCCAAACTTAAGTCACAAGCTGTGATACATGTACTTTTACTTTAGCTTAAATCAAACTAACCCAATATTCCATTTTCTTACCAGACCACCAAACCTTCTGTATCTATCTATTTCAGTTTACCTTCCACTGATATTGTTTTCTAAAGTGTTATTTTAGACTTGTGCAGGGAGATAGTGCAAGATACAGGAAACATCCAATTCCAGACATTCCTGGTTCTTTTTCATGCACAATATACAGCACTGATACACAGGATATGGGTTTAAAGTCACTGTCTTACAGTCTGCCAGAAGTACTGCTAGTGGAAAACGATGTTGTTGTATTTGAGTTTATTTATCGTCGGTACCGGTGCCCATATGACAGATGCCCTATGCAGAGATTAGTTATTTTATTTTGTTGGGGATAGTGCAAGATACAGATGGCATCCCATTCCAGAGACACCCCTGGTTCTTTTGCATGCTCAGTGTACAGCATTGATACATGGGACCTCGGTAAACGTCTCATCCGAAAGACAATTAGGAATGTTAGTGGAGAAGCGGGGGATCGATCTCGAGACCCCTGGGTTACAAGTCCAGCGTGTTACCACTGGACCACTGAACCGCTCCTTTGGAGAACGACAGGATCGCACTCAAGGGCCTTGGATTACAAGTTCTGTGCACTGCCACAAGACCATTGATCTGCCCAAACATATAATTATGTTTTCAATGCATCAATACATGAATGTATACAACATTTAAAACCCTGCTGAAAGTTACAAATTTACATCACATTGATTCAAACAATTGAAAATTAACTACCATCAGATCAATAAACACTAACTTTTATGGTGTTTTATGTTTATGATATTTGAATAACCCGAGTCAGGCCATATTTGAATAGGTTTAAACAAGCACTTGCTGACATGTGGTTCAAAACTTACAGACAAGAGCTAATCAGTGGTGACAAAGATTATAGAAATTATGAACTGTGATGAAATCTTTTGTATCAATTTGTTATCTCTATTCTAGCTGTATGTAAATACTTCAGCAATAAAATGAACTAATGAACATGTTAGAAATAAAGTGCAGTAAATTTTTTTCAATTATATGGCAAAAAGAAACAAAACAAAAAAACAAACAAAAAACATGAGAAAGGCTTTTTCATGAAGATATGATTGAATACAAAAGAAAGTCATCTTAAGTGAACATTTTTTAAGAGTGAACTGAACATGGTTCATTCATTATCCTATCAGGACATTTATGTTTTGTTATCAGTAAAATCAATGTGATACTGGAACTTTAAATGTACGGTTTGTTTGTTTTCTAAAACATATTTTTAAACGTTATCTTTCATCATAGAAATAAACATGCACAGAATAGATAGCCTGAGTAATTTCCTTAGCTTATTTTAGAGTTTAACTGATCAGCTACCAAAAACAGCAAACAGTTTATTATTCATAAGATAAACTCTTCAACTGATGTTATTTAGTTTACACAAAACATAATGAATTTAATATAACACTTAATGGTTTAAAATCTAGTACCAGATCATGTGACTGCAAAACCTATCCTAATTTAATCATTTGTGCTAATATATGAACCACCCTAGAATCAACCCAATTTGGTGGTTGCCTTTCAATGCTTTTTGCAACTCTTCTTATATTATTTTCTGTAATTCTTGCCAAAAACAAGACAGCAAGTTTCAAGAATTGTCCATATATATTTTTACAAATATTGACCAAGATATTCATCTGTTGTTAACCTATTTCACTAAATTTCTACATGTTGCCAAAAAATGAAGTCAACAGCTTTCAAAAAAAAACTTCTGTAATAATCTCTGACAGAAAGAGGGTCTTATAAAAATCAAAAGGATCTTGTAAGACAGAAAAAGGTTTATCTGCTTAATTATTCAACAGCTCTTGGAATATCTGACTGTCACTCCTGTAACTTGTTCCATTAGCAAAATCTTTGGAGCTCTCATCCTATGCTTTGTAATGATTTAAGAGACTTAATATACAGAAAGACCAAACACTTTTTGAAATGACATGGAATTATCTATTACCAAACTAAAAGGTGTCCATGGCAAAAAGTAAAAAAAAAATACAGCCAAAAGACAACTCCACAAATTGAAACAGCATAAATATATGGTGCACTACAATTAATACTTAAACACTGACTTTCTTTATATTTTGCTAGAAACAAAATTTTCAATGAAGCCATACAAATATGTGATTCTACAAAAACATCACCAATGTCAAGAACTGCCTTTCAGCTGTAATTCAAAGCATAATCAAATGGAATGTATGCTTTCAAAGATTACTTACTTTTTGTTGCATTTGTCTGACCAGAATCGATTATGCTCTGAATAATGTCATCTGTAAAAGCGTTAGTTGGAGTATAGAAGATAGTTGTCTTGTCTGCAGCAGTTCCTGACAGATGTGGATATATTCGCTCCCATGTTGTATCTGCTTCTATCAGCTCGGAATCTGCTAGGTTACGTATCATAAGAAGTAACAAAGCAAAGAATACTGGTACCACAACCTCGAAAACCGTCACAACTTTCTTCCTGCCTTGTAGTTTAAAGTTCTTCCATAGAAGCAAAACAAACTGCCCTCCAGCTGAAGACATTTTCCTGGTGTCAGTCAGTACAGATCTAAAATCTCACACGACATATACTAACTTTGTCTTCAATGATGAAAAAAGTATCTTCTCAATTCTTATTAAACTGAAACAGGAACAAAAAATTAATAACTTTAATTAAATCATTTCCTCGGACACAGAGGTTATGTTTGCCATCTTCATTTCATACTTCTACAGTCAACAACAGGAAGTACACATACACCTAACTTGATAGTGCTTGACCCCTTTTCACTAAGGAACTGCCTACTTTCACACGCATACTATCAGTTGTCAAGTCAATTTTATTTTACATATTTGAATGTCTTCAGTATGTCCTCAAACCTATCAATATTCATTTTTCATTTCCATGAACTTTGGAATATCTCACTTTTTCTCTATCAGGTGACACAGAGTAAAACTCAGTCATTAAAGTGATGAGTGTTGCTAAGTTTGAGGATGTTGTCATTACTCAATCATATGAAAAATAAACTGTGACTTGACAATCAGTGCTTTCTCACTCAGTTAACTAGCTCTACTGGACCACCCCTCTGAAATTGGACCAAGTGTTTTAATGTTAGCCAATCAGTACTTGTTGACTAACATCCTTAAAGAATAACACTTTTGACTGTGTGAGTATGACTGCTAGTGTTCAGCCTCGTTCTTACTAAATGCAGTAAAGGTGGTATACATGCTGATGGCAGCAAGTGTGGGTTTGCTGCTCGATTTTTCTTATCTAATCAACTCTTACTATCAAATGCAGTTTCTGTTTTAAATGAAACCTGCCATTAAATGACTAAGTATAAAACTTGTGAAATAATTTCTTAGCCATGAAGAAAAAAATCAGGCATAAAGGATTTTCATCTTGTCTAACAAAGTTACAAGCAGATAAGCAGCAGGGCTTTACAGGGAAGTTTAGATAGAACTTTTGCTTAACCATAATTTTTTGCAACTGTGATGGACTGTCATATTTTGGGAAATTTTGCTGCCACTACTGGGTTTTCAATTGGGAAATAGCCTGTGATATAACTATGTAAAGCCCTGGAGCTAATAAATATTTGCAGCAAATTAAGATTGTGAATTAATGAACCAACTAACAAATCTGTAATTGTCAAATACATGAAAAAAACCTACTGAAGATACATCAGTGTATTACTTGTAACATTAAGCTGATTATGTTTAAAGAAAAAACATTTAACAATACCTTTAAACTTTTATAGATCATCTCCCAGACCACACCTTTCTGTTTTACTGTCTCCTTCTCTAGAATGACTAGAACCTGAAATAAACACAAGGATCACAGATTTTAACCTGCACAACTGTGCTATAAATATAGCTGTGTAGCAGTATTGGATTTTTTGTCACGTTTCTGATCATGAGATTTCCTTGTATGGTACACCTGTACTGACTACCTGTTCAATATAAACCTACCCATTAAAATCTTATTGAGGCCGGGTACCAAGGAAGGTTAAATCTAAACCTTGATCATGCTTATATAACAACAAAATTATGGTATCGACTGTGTGTTTTGATGATTGTACTAGATGAGGGAAAAGAGATTCAATTTGTTACAACATACCTTTATTTAAATTTTGTCCTAAAATGAACTTTAAGTTAAGATATAATCTCATATGAAAGGCATGTCACCAAATAATATCTTTAACAGCCTAAATTGTATCTTATATAACTGAACAATGGCCCCATATCAGGCACCTGTAAACTGCTGAAAATGAAAACTGACCTCATTTTGTTCCGATGGGCAGATCTTGAGTATCCTTGGTGAAGCTTTAAATGCTTCAAACAAGAAGATTGACAGATTTTTTTAGCACAAAGGGAGTAAATTGTATTTCATACACAGTCCTGCTTATGCAACATCAAATTAGGGAAAATAATATTATTGTGCTTGAAATTCTCAATCAGAAAGGCTAAGGTTCTTTCAGAATTTCTCCTATTTGAAGCGATAAAATGCAGTGGAATTTAAATTGGATGCAAAGTAGTTTTTCTCATATACTGACCAATCAGGCCACAAGTCTTAAAAAATCAATAAGCTAGAATCTAAAAGCATATTTTTTTGCTTTTTTAAAATTATAAAGAAATTTGTCCCGATGTAACAATGCAAATCGTAAGGTACCAATCAGTTTCCTATTAAGTTAAATTAACCAGAGCGACTCCGCTTGTGACAGAGACGTATATACGTCTCTGCTTATGATGATATCTGATGTTACCATATTCTGGATGTAAAAAAAGAAAACAACACTTCTGATGTCACAGAGACAATTTTCATACTTTAAGTGCAATAGTTCAGCAGACACATGTAATTTTTCACACCTTTGCTTGACTGATATTCAGTTATAGATTATGTTCCTTGTTAATCTAGTCACCTGTCATTATCATATAACCATAGTCAAGATATGATTTTGCTCTCAGTGTTTGCCTATTAAATTAATAATAAATCTGAAAAAAATTTTGACCACTGCTATTTTTACTTAAAACAACTTGAGAAAGTGCCAAGAGAATGCAGAACAAAATCAAAATTACCGACTTTTACAAATGAGCATAACTAAATAAACAGTGTTTGATTCATACATGTATGTGACTGATATATGGTAGAAAGCATATTGCAGAAAGCTGTATTTTGACAAAATGTTAAACTTATTTCTAAGCAATGTTGTAGTTTTTGATACTTTCATAACTGTGTGGTGCATGTTATTTCAGAGAATATTTGTCAAAATTTGTAGTGCTTTAATTTACAGAGTTGGCTGGATGTAATGATATAAATTACATGGTCTCTTGACTATTGTTACAAGCAAAGTTTACTGTATTTTTAATATGGTTAAAATCAAATTTTCAAAACCACTATGCTATGAAGACCTGATGACAACCAATATAAGGTCATGTTCTGGCAATCTGAAAATCTATACCAGTATAAACAATGCAGGTCTAACAGGTCTAACACATCCAGTCAAATTTTGACATACCAGTAACACTCAAAACAATTTTATAAAGAGGGTGTATCAGATTCTATCCACAAATTGTCGCCATCTCAGGAGGGCAGGCTGTTTACAGGTTGGGCTAAAGATACAGAGGAACATGCTGTTACAGGTCATATTTTGGAGTGAACTGTGTGGAAAAGACTTCCTCCATTTCTGGAGCACAGTGCAGAAGGGAAAGTGAGTCCACAGCTTCAGAGCTAAGTGAGGACGAAAAAGTGGTACACAACTCAAAAGCCTAGACAGCAAATAAACCTTCCAAAAGCCATGGGAATCATCACTATCTGAGGACCTGCAGGCTGATCCAGTCTGGGAAAATCAACAACCAACTTTAACTGAAAGACTACCCAAGATTTCATGGCCCAAAATGAGCAGCTAAGAGTCTTTTGATAAAGACTTATACCTCATCCTTCTGTTAGTACTTTCAGGGGCAGCTGAAAGGAAGTAGCAAGCTCTGACATCTACAACCTACATTTGTACACACTCAGCTAGGTGTAGTTCAGCCCAAAGAAGAAAGCGAAGTCACAGGAACCTCCAATACAACAGTGAAAGATCAAGAAGTTGCCAACAAAGTTATTCTCCCTATGAAAGAAATTCAAAAAGTATTGCATTTGAAAAAATAAGAGTAGTGCAATAAAAAAAAAGAATCATAGTATAAACAAGACATGCCCACAGGCAGAATGTTGAGTCCCCTCGTCTTAATTCAAACCTGAACCTATAAGCTTCAGATCAAGGAGAAAGATGTAAACATAGGTGAGATGTGCACAGCACATCCTCTGTATACCCAAGGCAAAATCTTGACATTGCATCATCTTAGGTGACCTTGACCTCTGACCCAGTGACCTGGTTCATGAGCATGACACGAAGTCTCATGATGATCATTTGTGCCTAAAAAACTCAATTCATGTTATTTGAACATTTTGATATTTTTATTTGATCTTTGACCTCTTGTGACCTTGACCTTCATTTTGCGCAAGACAACTCAACTCACTATGGAGAACATTTGTTGTAACCTATATAAAAATCCATCCATGTATAAAGAAATATACCCACAAATTAATGTTTTAATTTATTTGACCTTTGACCCTGAAGTAACCCCTTGACCTTTGCCACAGACACCTGAATTTTTCGCGCAACAAACTGCCTCACTATGGAGAATATTTGTCCCAAGTTATATAGAGGATATTTGTTTGTTTTTGTGGAAGATGAGAATTTATTTCATCAAGTGAACACCATATGTGATATTTTCACGAGTGGTGCAGCCACGAGTGAAAATATAAACATATGGTGTTCACGAGATGAAATAAATTCCCATCTTCCACTAAAAACCAAACAAATTTTCTTTTTATTTTATGCCAACACGTCAAAAATGGGTATTTTATGACATTTTTACTCAGGGCCTTCAATAAATTCCCCATGGTGAGCCCCAAATCAGTTAATGCGTACTTTGGTCAAACCGTTACTCCGCACAAAAAAAAGTGCAGACAATCTCCAATACATATGGTAACTTTACTTCTGCTGAAATAAACTGAATACACTTTCATCAAATAACATTTATTTTTCTCTACACAGTTTATCAATATTTATTGAATTTTAACCATACATACTTTAATTATAAAAGCGGATTAATACCGAGTAATATTCAATCAATTGAATTGAAAGTCGGCCATATTGGATATTGTCCATGTGAGTTATGTAAACAAATCAGACATTTTAAATAATTTATGGCGAATTTCATCATTGTTCACAACTAGTTAGGCTCAGGAATTCAATATTATAACTGGATTTAACAAGGTAAATAAATTTCACTCGCTGTCACTGTCTGAAATACATGTACAGCGGATTCTCTTGTATTTACGTGGTGGGGAAATTAGTTCCGGCACAAACAGTGGATTATCAAAAAGTGTAATTTCACTGATTCAAAACAGTGGATTATCACTTTTATCTCATTGATATTTCCCTATATTTCATTGGTAGGCATAAAATAAATTAAAATCCCTCCATGCATGTAGAAGTTACGCTCCGGACACGGGTTTTGCGCTGACCCCCCAAGTGTGACCTTGACCTTTGAGCGGCTGACCTGGGTTTTGTGTGCGACACAACCCCATCATGGTGAACATTTGTACCAAATCATTTTGTTATCCTTCAAAGAATGAGCAAGATATGGACTGGACAAATCCGGACAGACGCACATACACCAAACCATACGCCAAAAGTGGCGACTAAGTCGAACTCACCGCAAGCGGCTCGACAAAAAAAGAACTGCGCATGTTTGCTATGTCAAGGGAACCACTGACTAACTCATGGGAATTAGTTAGCTATGTCGTGGGAACGAGAATCAGATAGCAAGATATTGTGCAACTCTTTTTTCAAAGCACTACTTTTTATTTCAAATTGCACTTCTCTTTTTTTTTAATCTCGTTCCTATGGAAAACTTACTTAAGGGAATGACTTAGTATGTCATGGGGATAAAAATTTAGTTATTCCCACAACATAGCTAACTCGTTTCAACGAGTTAGTAAGTCTTCCTTCAACACAGCTAACATGCAATGTCCTTTTTTATATAACATGATTCTTTTTTTTTTTTTTTTATGCGCCACTCATTTTTAGAACGAAATTTTATTTTTTTCAGACTTGCACTTCTCTTTTTTTTCAACTCATTCCCACGACTTAGTAAGTAAGTAACTCGTTCTTATGAGATACTAAGTCGCTCCTTTGAGCTACAAGTAGTATCTCATGTGAACATGATAAAACAAGAGGGCCATGATGGCCCTGTATCGCTCACCTGAGTATGACTGCTTTTAACAAAGTTGCTATGGACCTGGTTAATTGACCCCAGATGACCAATATTCGAATCTGACCTAGAAATTATTGAAACAATCTCTCTGACAAATTTCAAGGTTATTTGTACCGAAAATGTTACTTCTAGAGTATTAACAAGGTTTTTCCATATTTGGGCTCTATGACCTAGTTTTTTAACCTAGATGTCCCATATTCAAACTTGAGCTACAAATTATTGAAACAATCTCTCAGACAAATTTCCACTGAAAAAGTAGCCTCTAGAGTGTTATCAAGGTTTTTCGATATTTGGGCTCTGTGACCTAGTTTTTGACCCCAGATAACCCATATCCAAACCTGAGCTACAAATCATCAAAAAAACCTTTCTGACAAATTTCCAGGACATTTGGACTGAAAATATAGCCTCTAGAGTGTTTACAAAGTTTCTCGATATTTGGGCTCTGTGACCTAGTTTGCGACTCCAGATAACCAATATTCAAAACTTAGCTAGAAACCATAGAATTCAGCTTTCTGACAAATTTCCAGGTTGTTTGGACTGAAAATGTTACCTCTAAAATGTTAACAAGGTTTTTCCATATTTGGGCTCTGTGACCTTGTATTTTACCCCAGAGGACCCATATTTGAACTTGACCTAGAAATCCACAAGGCAACCTTTCTGACAAATTTCCAGATTATTTGAGTTGAAAATGTAACCTCTAGAGTGTTAACAAGATTTTTCTATTTTTTGGGCTCCGCGACCTAGTTTTTGAACCCAGATGACCCATATTCGAATTTGATCTAGAAATCATAGAAGCAACCTTTCTGACAAATTTCCAGATTATTTGGGCTAAAAATGTTACCTCTAGAGAGTTAACAACGATTTTCAATATTTGGGCTCTGTGACCTAGTTTTTGATGCAAGATTACCCATATTCGAACTTGACCTAGAAATCGTCAAAGCAACCTTTCTGAAAATTTCTAGATTATTTGGACTGAAAATGTAACCTCTAGAGTGTAAACAAGATTTTTCTATTTTTGGGCTCCGCGACCTAGTTTTTGAACCCAGATGACCCATATTCAAACTTGAGCTAGAAATCATTGACAGAACCAATCTGACAAATTTCCAAGATATTTGGGCTAAAAATGTTACCTCTAGAGTGTTAACAAGGATTTTCAATATTTGGGCTCTGTGACCTAGTCTTTGACCCAAGATGACCCATATTTGAACTTGACCTAGAAATTGTCAAATCAACCTTTCTGACAAATTTCCAGATTATTTGGACTGAAAATGTAACCTCTAGAGTGTTAACAAGATTTTTCTATTTTTGGGCTCCGCGACCTAGTTTTTGAACCCAGATGACCCATATTCGAACTTGAGCTAGAAATCATAGAAGCAACCTTTCTGACAAATTTCCAGATTATTTGGGCTAAAAATGTTACCTCTTGAGTGTTAACAAGGATTTTCAATATTACGGCTCTGTGACCTAGTTTTTGAACCCAGATGACCCATATTTGAACTTGACCTAGAAATCATCAAAGCAACCTTTCTGACAAATTTCTAGATTATTTGGACTGAAAATGTAACCTCTAGAGTGTTAACAAGATTTTTCTATTTTTGGGCTCCGCGACCTAGTTTTTGAACCCAGATAACCCATATTAGAACTTGAGCTAGAAATCATTGATAGAACCTCTCTGACAAATTTCCAAGATATTTGGACTGAAAAAGTAGCCTCTAGAGTGTTAACAAGGTTTTTCTATATTTGGGCTCTGTGACCTAGTTTTCCAACCCTGATAACCCATGTCCGAACTCGTCCCAGATATTAATGAGACAAACATCCTGACCAAGTTTCATGACAATTGAGGCAAAAATGTGACCACTAGAGTGTTAACAAACTAATTGTGGACGGGCGGATGGACGGACGACAGACAAAAGGTGATCAGAAAAGCTCACTCTGTCACTACGTGACAGGTGAGCTAAAAAACCGGGAAGCGCAATTTAAAACAAGGGCGATCAGTGATCACATGTGTCGCCTGATGATAGCCAATTAAACAGTAGTATTGAGAGGTGATTGGACAGTTTGTAGGCTAAAACGCATTTTTTTTATTAAAGGGCCATAACTCAGCCAAAAATCATTCAACCGAAAAACCTGTAAGACATGCACAAGTACTTGAGGTACAGAACAATCCTGTAACATTTCATTTAAATTGCTTTAGTAGTATAAGAGAAGTAGTCCGCACAAACTTTAAATATCAAAATCATTAAAGGGCCATAACTCTGACAAAAAATATTGAACTGAAAAATGCTGATAATATGCACAGCTAGACTTGGTACTGATCATTCCTCTTAAGTTTGGATGAAATCGAACCAGTAGTGTCTGAGGAGTAGTCCGAACAAGTTTTGTGATGGACAGACAGATGGACAGACGGATTGACAGACAGAGGATGGGGAAGTGATCTCGATATGTCATGGCTTCTTTTTAGCATGTCACAGCTACTGTGAAGCCTGCAACACAAATTTCATTATTTGGCTAAAACGCCTTTTTCATTTAAGGGCCATAACTCAGCCAAAAATCATTCAACTGAAAAACCTGTTAGATATGCGCAAGTACTTGAGGTACTGATCAATCCTGTAAAATTTCATTCAAATTGCATTGGTAGTATAAGAGAAGTAGTGCGGGCAAACTTTCAAAATAAAAATCATAAAAGGGCCATAACTCTCACAAAAATCATTGGACTTGAAACTGCCGACAACATGCACAACTAGACTTGGTACTGATCGTTCCTGTAAAGTTTGGATGAAATTGCACCAGTAGTTTCTGAGGAGTAGTCTGGACAAGCTTTGTGACGGACGGACGGACATACCGTTATTTTTTGAATGGTCGATATCCACCTTCAGCCTGAAAACTACATTTAGATCTACCAACTAGATTCTAACACGGTAAGCAAGATATGTGGTCCGTAATGTCCATCATAAGGTCCATATTTTTTCCAAATGTTTTAGATGGTAATTACACTCTGAAAAGTTATTTGAAAGTACTTGTACTATTTCAGTTAAAATAAAAACAAAGAACTTTATATTATGCAAAGTCGCTCACAAAAGATGATACTAGAATGATTGGCTGGACACACGTTCTCCATTCCACAGAACATAATTGTGAAAACTTGTGAAATTCCTTATTAATTAACATAACATAACATAACATATAGTTTATTCGACATAAAATTGTATACATACAAAATATAGTCGACTTACAAAATACAACTTATGCAAAGCAGAAGAGACAGGTCTGTCTGTCTCTCTGGACCTATTTTTGATTACCAGAGAAGTTCAGAGTAAAATTGAACACCATGAAACAATGCATTTAATATAAATAGTAAGAAATTCAATATGAGATTGATGTTATCAAAACATCACATTAATACTTAAAAAGGGTAATAAAATTATCAATCTTGATGTAATAAGCTATTTCTACGGATTTTTTGTTTGTTTTGTTTTTTGAATCGATCGTAAACTAACGTGTAAATCGCTTATCAAATTGCAACCGTGTAATTTCTATGTGTGTCACACATATATATTGCATATTATGTCTGATTTAATTAATATAGGCAGTGATGACATATATATCACCTATATATTTTACAATAGGCACATTGACTGATGACATCACAAGCACAGTTACTTGTTACTATTAATAGATTTCAAAACAATAACATTCAACGTTCCTATAGCCACGGAACCGTTATAACATGTAATGTGATGATAACAATAATAAAATCAATGTTAAACATAGATAATAATATTATCGCGATTATTTTAGAGTACACAGAGACTTGCTATATATATTGTTGTGTATCATTTAACACAATTTGCTCTATTTGTCGAGCGTCTACAGTTATTGTATAAACTGTCTGAGAATAGGTAATGCATGTACTTACTAAACAGCTACAATCTATACGCATAACACACACAGAAACAGCACATATAAATATATAAAGGTTGACAAAGATTATTATTAAATTCTTTCTTGAAAAGCACAGTATAAGAAATTTGCCAAGCTGTTTAATATTTTATTATTCTTGCTTGTCATAAGCACTTCAAATTTTTGCACTGTAGGCCATCTACAAAAATACGGTTTAAAAAATCTTTTACGCAAGTAATAGTATTTTGGACACACTAGTAGTAGGTGATATTCATTCTCTATCACATTCATAGAGCAATTTCTACATTTCCTATTTTCTCTGGGAATATTATCGTGCCTACCAGTTTCTATAGCTAAGTTATGAGATGACAATCAAAACTTAGTTAATGAAATTCTGTATTTATTTGTGTTAATAACATTTAAGTACTTTTCCTGTTCAAATTCATGTTTGATTAAACTTAAGGATGATAATCTGCTAAAGTTATTAATTCTCGAATACCAATTTTGTTTGTATATGTCAAGAATTCTCAGTTTTATCACTTCAATATTTATAGTACTTACATTTTGCTGGAGCCATATATCAGACATACCTATTTGATTTAGTATAGATTTAACATGAAAAGTCCAATTATTACCATTATAAGAAATATCGTTATCTGCGTCTGCTTTAAGCATATTATAGGTTTTCTTAAGAATACAATCATTACTAAGTTTTAGGAGTTTTAGCCAGTACTTCATAATTATTATTTTTCTATGTATTGCCATTGGATATCGACCTAGTTCTCCATACATTCCGTCCAAGTTTGTAGATTTTCTGACACACAGTATCTTTCTAAGAAATTTACAATGGATTATTTCAATATTTTTACATTCATTATATCCGAACACTTCTGCGCCATAGTTCAGTATTGATCCTACTAGACTGTCAAACAGTTTACATTTGTCGTTTGTTTTTAATTCTAACTGATTATATACTACAAATAGGTTGTGTAATGCAAACAACGAATGCTTAGCAAGATGCTTTTGTGTACGGTACCAATTACCATTTTTAAAGAGATGAATGCCAAGGTATTTAAATGACTTAACAACTTCTAAAATTTGATTATTAAACGTAACATTATGCATGGTGTGCCTACCCTGTTCAAAAATCATAATTTTAGTTTTAGCTGTGTTTACTTTTAAATTCCATGTATTACAATAAAAATTTAAATCGTTAAGCATAGACTGTAGGGCTTCCGGTGAATGGGCAAACAATGCCGTATCATCCGCGAATAGTAACATGTATAATTTTGTATCATCTAAATTAAAAGTGCCATCCATATTACCATTTATATTATTGATTAAATCATTTACAAAGAATAAAAAAAGTAAACTTGAACTGGGATCACCCTGTTTGGCACCGATGTTAGACTCGAAGCTATCTGATAAGGTTCTGTTATATCTCACTGCAGCTTTTACACAGCTATACATACTTTGAATAGCTTTCACAAATTTAGAGCTTACGTTTTCTCGTATGAGTTTATGAAAGATGAATGATCGTTCGAGTTTATCGAAACATTTTTCGAAATCTACAAACGCTACATATAATTTCGTTTTGTTTGATAATGTTTTAGCTATGACTGAATGTAGTATGAAAATACAATCGATAGTTGATTTTCCTTTTTGGAAACCAAACTGATGAATTATTATTAATGAAAAATTGTTAGATTCCCTGATTATTGGTTGATATCTACAAATTCTGTTAATTACTCTATTGTTAAATGTGCTGAAAAAATTTTTTTATTTGCAACATATTTTACAAGTACAACAATACAGTGAATGATTTTTATTACAAACAAATGCATTAAAACAACATATTTACATACACATGATTATATACAATCATTAATCATTAATTTGGCTTAAAGATATTATGTAACAAATATATACAAGATTCAAATGAAATAGAGTTAATGTAAAATTTGCTATTTCCTTTTTTTATTTTAATATATTTTTTATTTCTATTTTCGGTAACTTAACTGTAACCACCTTGACACAAGTGAAAGCAAGATAGAAACAATGTTTAAAAAATATAATATAATCACTACTTATACTTAAGTTGTTTATAATTCTATATTGGTAAAGTTTTCTCTAATTGGCCAATCTTGTCGAAACGAAACACAAGTGTGGCCTATAAATTAAATGTTAAATTATAAATTAAATATGTTTTAATTATATTTTTGTTTTTTCCTGATCAGCCAATCGTCTAGCAATCAGTCTATTAATTGCCACTTGATGTCTTCTTTAATTTCAGCAAACACCATCATAATCAATTTGTGTAAATAATATCAACATGACATTCTTTAATTGAAATATGAAAGATGCGAACAACCACTTTTATTGGTAGACTAGTGAATGTTGCATACCGTATACGTAGTTTCAGCATTTAGAAACATTTAAAAAAGAATCAGTTGTGCTATATAATAATATAATACAAAACTAGATATTGCTTAAATATCATTACAGCTATTACTGTTTTTTCATCTCTTAAACGTTTTTTATAATTAATATCTTTGGTGGACAAATCATTAACATCCAATTATAATACGGACCAGTTTAAGGGACATTACGGACAAGATTTGGGGACATTATTGACCAGAAAATAATGAGAATGATCCACATTAAATCGATTTCTAGTTCTCTTTAATATACATTTAGACATAGCATTTAAGACAATGGCAATGATTTCTGAAGCTTATAGTTAAAATATATGAAGTAAAAAGTAAATTAAGAAGGCAATAAATGTTTGGTGCATGGAAAAACAAGAAAGCACCGGATAGCACCGAAACACCGGAAAGCACTCAATTTTCTATTAAAAACACATGAAAAAAATATTTTATTGCATTTTAAGTATTACAAATAGATTTATTAATGATATTTCAATAAAATAAAATGAATTATATACCTCAGCTTTTGTCAATTTAATGATAATTTTGGTAAATTATTCATTTTATTTCATTGAAATATCATTAATAAATCTATTTGTAATACTTAAAATCCAATAAAACATTATTTTCATGTGTTTTTAATAGAAAATTGAGTGCTTTTCGGTGATGTGCATTTCATTTTAACTGGACCGGAAAGCACTCATTATACAAATATGCCTCAGATTTCGTCAACTTAATGATGATTTTGGTAAATAATTCATTTTATTTTATTGAAATATCATTAATAAATCTATTTGTAATACTTAAAATGCAAAAAAACATTATTTTCATGTGTTTGTAATAGAAAATTGAGTGCTTTCCAGTGTTTCGGTGCTATCCAGTGCTATCCAGTTTTTCCATGTACCAATAAATGTTTTCTCTATGTCATAGTCTTCCAGTATTCTTTGGTCTTTTCGGCGGTATAATCATAAAAAATCAGCTAGGATATTTCCTATAAAACCTTTTATACAATAACAAGAACGTTTTATTCATTTTAATACATGAACAAATATGTTTTTGAACATGGTCCGAAGTGTCCCTAAATCTGGTCTGTAATGTCCGGTCCAAAGGTTGACGGACGTTTCACTCCCAAGACTTTTCCTCCCAAGACGTTTCCTCCAAAGACATTTCACCCCGATGTTGGGGATGAAATGTCTATACTTATTCAGTCTTTTCATCCCCAATACATATTCTTTATTATGTTTCAAATTGATATACCGTTGATATTGTTACATAAAATATATTTGATAAATATCCACAATCAAGTAAAAGATTATTTTTCTGATCATAATTTGAAGAAAAAATTAGGAAATATAATGTGTAGTAAATATGAAAATTATCATCAATTATTAAAGTCATATACTTTTTTTATACATAAAAATATATAATAAAAAATATGTTATATAATACGTTTTATTTTATGAAATAAATATAAATCATACAATAAATGATTAATATTAAATTAATGATTTGAAAAAGTTTAGGTTTAAAAAAGCATTATCTTAATATTCAAGAAATAACAATATAATACAAGGTTAAATTTGTAAATGAATTATAAATTATTAATATTATGGTGTCTTTGAAAATTCTGTTGATTAACATCAAAGAAGGTGGTGCTTCCATATTAAAAGGTGCAAACATAACCAATGAAAAAATTTTTAATAAATACAATCCCGTTTGTTTTCAGTTATTATGAATTATTTTAATCCCTTTGATGATGGTCTCTTTGAAAAATTTCTTGATTAAAAAACCTCAGAGGGTGGTGCCTCCATATTAAATAGTGAGAACATAAACAATGAAAAAAATGTCTTTCACTTACTCATGTTTATTAATGGATTGATTATGAATTATATTAAACCTGCTGATGTTTTATTTTCAAGAATTTGTAATAATGGAATTGAAAAATGTGTATTATGTCTGTCTTTTTAAAAAAGATTTATTCGTATTGTCAGTTAATTACCTGTTTGCTTTTTAAATAAATGAGTGAATAAAAGATTGAGGAAGTTTTGAAATAAAGTCCTGATTGTGTTTTAATTATACTCCCTTTTAATCAGCACCTCATCGCGAAATGTGTGAGGATTTTGTATATTCCCAATCACTGGCAATATACAATAAACATTCCAAACATTGCATGCTTCTGAAAGGTGTGAACTGTAAAAAGGTGTCAATAATGTGATAAATTCAGTCATTCAAAAGCCATTATCTATTATATTAATTAATCTTCCGAACTCAACTTTAAAAATAAACAAGAAAACATGGATAAATAAAATTCACCACCTGAGTAATTTTATATTTTGAGGGTGTAATAGTCTTGTACAATAAAATACTGGGAGAGAAAAGTCTTGGGAGGAAAAGTCTTGGGGGTGAATTGTCTCGTTGAGGAAAAGTCTTGGGGGTGAAACGTCTGGAAACCGGTCCGAAATGGCCATGGTCCGCAAAGTCCGTAATTTCAAGAATTTTCGAGTTTGGTGCGATCTTGGAAAATTTTGCAATAAGAAATATTCAAGAAAAAGAAACACCTATCACATAATGATACTGATTAAATTACATGCAGTGGTGAAACAAACATATCGATAAAACTTACCGAAAAATTGTGTAAATGACAGACAAACGGTTGCATCCGAAAATTCTCCAAACACCTACAGTAGGCCTATGCGATGCACATCAGTTCGTTGAAATATTCAGTTTGATATTTTACTTTATCTTTTATCGACTTATAAACAAAATTAGCTCTGAAATAACATGGGGGAAATTTAAATGAGTTATTTGCTGTTAGCGTTAAAATGAGACATTTTTTTAGAAATTCCCTACCATACCGTCAAGCTGACGATACAGAAGAGTTTTCGTCTAACTTCGTTTTCGTCTAACTTAATTTATAGTATAAACTGGGAGAAGATTTTGTCTACTTGATTATATTGCATATCCAGAGGCCTTGATCAGACATTTCTATTGCAATTGAAAGTGATTCTATGTATGTTAAATAATGATAAACTGTAAAAATCCATTTGTTGTATAAACAGTATACGTAAAAACTCAGCATATATATTTCTTTTTAAGAAATTTAATTTCCAGTAATTAAAAACTTTGTTTATGCACAGAGTTCGGAAGATGGATACGACATAATCATAATGACTGACCTGGTGTGCATCGACCATAATCACCTTACTCCAGCTAGAAACCTAACTACCTAATTCCACAGTCCCGAACCCAATACCACATGAACTCATTCCCCCTTTCCCACGCGCCCCCCTCCCCCCCCCCGAACAACCAGACTTTGGAACGATCTTAAAATTCCCTTCTACGCACAGTCCAGCCCCAGTCCAAGCCCCAATATATTTGCTGAGCGACTGGCAATGGTATAGTCTTGTATAATGTATAATTAATAAAGATAAAACACATATAATACTAAATTGAAGCATTCAAAAAAAATATTGAAGATCTTAAAATATAAACAGATACTTTTCGATTTGAGATGGTACGAAACGCATTTTTTTTAAACACAATTACAAAAAATATTGAATATTTTGAATTTTTTATTATGATGCTTATAACAACAGCTCAGTATATGCGCATATTTTGTCCCACAATTTATTATATTTTTCTATTATAGTTCTGAAACAATAATATTATACAGGACAGACGGGTGCGTGAATACATGGAATAAGGAGCAAAGGGCATTAAACTATGGAATGCGGGTTGGGACATGCCACTTGCTATTTGCCACCTGATACTTGCTACTTGCTTTTTGTGATTTTAACTGTCGGTTTGTTTCTCAGTCACCGACAAAACGAGCGGGAAATATACAGAATAATTTGGACTTTTGGCCGTGACGCAACCATGTCTTTACTGTGAGCACTTTCTTTATGAGATAATTAAATCACGTAGCAATATCCGCTTTGTTTTCTTACAGTTAAAAGGGATTCAATCAAAGTATAGCAAACGGCCAATAGCAAGTGGCAAGTAACAAATAGCAAGAAGCAACACGCAACTAACAAGTGACAACTAGCAAGTGGCAAATAGCAACTGGCAACTAGCAACAAGCAAAACTATTAGATGTACATGTTTAATTTATTAGATTCATTTATTTTTACATCGATTGCGAAGTAAGTTCAACTTAGATTGATGACTGCTTACTGGGCTCCATACCAGTATTCGCGTAGCGTGGAGGAATGTGAAGATCGTGAGAGAATCTCGCCTCTGACGCGATTTGTACCCGCGCTCTACCCCTGGACCACTGTGTCTCCTCCATTACATGTAAGAAAATATTTAAAAATAATCTACAGTTTCAGTCGGTCTAATCCGAAAAATTAACAGAAACGATAAATTTGTGCACAGCACTTTCTTTATGAAACAATTAAATCACGTAACAATATCCGGTTTGTTTTCGTTCAGTGAAAACAGATTCAATCAAAGTATAACAAATGGCCAATGGCAAGAAGCAAATAAAAAATAGCAAGAAGCAACTAGCAAGTGACAACTAGCAAGTAACTAATGGCAAATAGCAACTGGCAAGTAGCAAATGACATGTCCCAATCCGCATTCCGTATTAAACACTTATATTTCCTCTTATTAAATAGCATGTTGTCATATTCAACAAATCTAAAATCTGAGTGCGCTTATTTTAATTGTTGATTTGTACGAAATTGATGAGATTTTTTTTTTTGAAAGGCCATACTAAAATTTATCAGCATTTTCAATTTTGCATGCCAAAAATAGTAAAATAACATATCAGGAAAACCCACAGTCGAAAAACACAGCCATCCTTCATAGTCAAAAAGTAGAAGAAAAGATAGCATAAAATCATTTATAGATCAAATAAAAAAAGACACCACATACAATTAACGAAAAAGAGAACCGCGGGGTTTCCGCCTTTGAACGGTCAGTGGCAAAACATTTGCCACTGGGGCTTAAAACCAGGGTCTAGGGTGCAACAAGCTCACACGTTCCCCAGCAGTTTATCATAAGAACAAAGAGGAACAAGTTGTATTGGTGAATTTATTCCAACCCATCCACCATTTGACAATGTTGCATGCAAAAGCACACAAAAAAAAGAAAACACAAAACGCTAATTTAATGGCATTGAAGAGCGAAAGAATAGGTACTCAAAGACCTTACTGAGACAAGAGAATTTGGAGTCAAATCAGCAAAAAAAAGTGGAGACAAGCACATCAGAAAAGACCACAGTCAAAAAACGCAGCCCCCACCCTCAGTAGACAGTCAAAAAGTAGAGGAAAAGATAGCATAAATTCATTTATATATCAGTTTAAAAAAACTCTGATACAATTAACGAAAATGAGAACCCGAGGGGTTACCGCCTTGGAACGGAACCATGTTCTAGGGTGCACCATCCTCACATTTGCTCCAACAGGTTATCATAAAAACAATCCAGAACATGTAGGTTGTCTGGGTGAATTAATTCTAACCCACCCATCAACTAGATCAACTAGTGTCGTAAACCTATTTTTTCGGTTCCTTTTGGCCTATTCAGTGTTTTGTAACGTGTACTGATTAGGCGTAAAATGATGGGCTAATTAATGTTCCATTAATGGCCTCTGATAATGTCCAACTGGCTCTATAAATCATGGGGTATTTCTTCCCAAAGTTTCTTGTTGTTGAGGGTTTAATATTTCTGATTATTTTATCTCTTGTCTCTATCAAGTTTAACTAACCATCCAAACTTTTCAGTTTTCACTGTTTTTAATAAACATGTACACAGTTATTCTATTTTCACTATTAACTAAGTCCTGTGATGACCGTTTTCACAATTTGATTGTTACTCTCTTATTGTATGGTACCCACTTTTGGGTTCCTTTTTCCTTTTTATATAAATAATTCCATACTTGTTTTTAATATAAGTTTTGTAAAAAAAAAGGCTAGGTTTCCAAAACGTGGACAACCTGCTGATATAGTGAGAAAATTCTTTCTCTGTTTTATGTAATTATGTTTTAAACAAAGCTAGGTTTCCAAGACTTGGACAACCTGCTGATCTGTTGAGAAAAAACCCTTTTCTAAAAATTATTTTCCGCCAAAATCTCCCAAATACTCGGGCTTAGTACCGCCCATTTTGTAATAAACCAAAGTCAAGAAGTTTAATTTTGTTCAATCGAAGGTTAGATTTTTAGCGGGTTTTCTAGAAACATCCCAGTCCTAAGGAATGAATTCCATATGTAACCAACATTTAATTTTAATGTCTCTGATATAATTTTATAACCATTAACTCTGAACAGGTCGGGGCTGAATGAGTGCCCGGATCTGTATTTGATTACCTGATGATGACAGACAGGCTGCTAGAATTTTCTAGGGTCACTTTAAGTTCCTGGAGAGATGAATAAGATTTTAACCAACATCTTTCAATTTGTAACTATAAAATTTTATATAAGACTTAGCAAAAATATATCACTGAAAACAGATCTATGCACGCGCCTCCCCCTTTGAAAGTTTAGGGGAGGAATTCGCATGATTATGTGAATTCTCGTAGAAACAAGAACGATACATATTATTAACTTGTGAAAAGATGCAGAATTAACGACAACAAAAATTGGAAAACAAATGAATAATAAAAACACATTTTTTTAATGCAACGGTGGCGGCGACACCTTATATGAATCAATATTTTCCTGAAACGGAAAAGAAGGCAATTATGGCATGATATAATATACACTGTATATGTAAGTTTTCGCCACTCTAGTCAGTTCCTCCTGGTATCTTTAATAATGCTGCCCCAAAGTTTTGACTGCTCCACTGGGCGGGTTTCGACTAAGAATATTTTCTTTGCCTTTGATATGTCGTACGTTCAGACAAAACTCTGACAGACAAAGGGACCAGCGCAAGAGTCTTTGGTTCGAACCTCGGGTGCGATTTAGCCAAACTAAAGGGTTGTGATCGGAAAATATGGTGACCGGTCCAGAGCCAACATAGTGTGCCATTGAACTTTTCATCTTGGCCATTTGTTTGGGGGTGGTAACCAGAAGATGTTATATGTTGAATGTTGTGTTCTAACATAAATCTCTTACTTTCAGCACTCATAAATGGGCTGCCACGGTCAGTTAAAAGTGTGTGGAGGGTCCCATGCCGAGCCCTTAGGTCAGACAAACACTCTATAAAAATCTCAGAGTTCGCCTGAGGACGTGCATATGTCTCTGCATACCTCGTTGCATGATCAATGAAGTTAAAAAATATTTATTACTTCTGGGAGTCTCTGTTAATGGGCCTACAAAGTCGGCAGAGATGTAAGAGAAAGGTTCTTTAATTACAGGGAGATGTTTAAATGGGGCGGTAGCGGGTTGGACTCCACGGCCAGCACGTTGACAGGGGCCACAGCAGTGCTGTTTGACATCTCTCCGGAGGCCTGACCAGAAGAAATGTTGAGAGATCCGCACCAAGGTTTTATCTGGTTCCCTGTGTCCAGATGCCAGTGAACCATGAGCGGTCTCTAGGATTCGAGCTCGGTAGGGTCGGGGTACAACTATTTGCTACCGACGCCTCCACATCTGAAGTGCCTTCTGCCTTCGAGGCTGGTCTCGCCTCATAAGTAGTCTGAGATCTTGTTGCACATAGAACCCGGATTGAAGAGGGGGTTGATCCCCGGCCTGACCCCATAATGAAGCCAAGGTAGGATCGGCCTCTTGGGCGGCCAGAAGCTCGGCATGGTTCTGGGTTAGAGCCGGCTCGGCTTCGGCGTCACCCTCGGGTTCCTCTAGGTTTTCCTCGGGTGCATTTGTTTGGTCAGGTTATTTGGCGTGATCCTCCTCCCCTTTGGATTCCTTTGCCGGGTGCTCGCTTACGGGAGTGGCCACTTCGGGCTCTGGTGCAGGTTCCCAGGGAGTTGGTGCCAGATCAATTAACAATCGGACGCCGGCGACGGCCTGAGTGGTCCAGTGTAGACATCGCTCTGCACTTGGATTTCTGCCACAAGGTAGTGGTCGATATTTAAGAATACACCTCTAATGGTCACTTCTTCAGGGGTGTATCTCAATTGGTACTTGTCATGCTCGGCAGGGGTGTACATAGAAAGAGTAGCTCCGGTATCTCGGAGGTAAATGACTCAGGTCTCTCGACCACCACCAGGGGCCGTAATAATTGCAGTATCCGTGTATTTACGGAGGTCCGGGTTTACCGTGTCTTCCGGGGTTTGTGTAGTGGACACAAAGGCGTAACTATGATTGGCGCCAACAGGCGGCGCGGGTGTTTGGTTCGATCCCTTAAGATCTCGGTACTTCGGGCTACTAGGGTCGGCCCGACACTCATTCTGATTGTGGCCAGGGCGTTGGCAATAGCTACAATACTTAGAAGACCTAGGGGGCCTAGAATTCGTATGTGATTGGGCAGTGCCTGGCCTCGACTCAAGCTATGTGAGTCGGATCGAGGGGGTGCAGGTCTGTTGTGCATTCCCGTTTCGGTTGTCAGGCCTGGTGACCCGGGTGGTTTTGGTAGATGGCGTAGTGGCGGTTCTAGCCATCGCCTTACGATTTGTCACAAACTCGTCGGCTAGTGCCGCAAAATCACGTTCTTGAATCTCGGCCCGCTTATCTAACAGATAACAGTTCAGCTCGTCCGGTAGTTGGGAGACGAGCCGAAAATGCAGGAGCTTGTCTACCCAGTCTTCGTGGGTTAACTCCTCTCCTTGAGTACATAATGATAACTGATCTGAAAGATCCGTGAAAAAAATCACGGTATGCTTGCTGTGGACGCTTAGTCCAGGTTAAGAAATTGTTTCTATAAGTGGAAGGTGAGACCGTATATTCCTCTAGTACGGCCCTTTTAAAGGACTCGTAATCATTGGCCTGGTCACTTGGAAGGCGGTAGTACACGATGCGGGCGCGATCGGGCAACTTTTCCAACAGGTCCGCGACCCAGTGCCTACAGGGAACGTCATTGGCCTGAAAGAGTTTCTCTGCCGTAGCAAAAAACATTTCTGGTCGGGCAGAGAGGGTCCACGCAGGAATACCTGCCTTTATCCGAGGACAGTGGCTCGGGCGGGAGTCCCTGTCAGAGACAGAGTCTCGAATGAACTGATTGGCCAGTTCTTTGGCGCGAGCCCGAACCATGGCTTCCTCGTGCTGTATTCTCCTTTCTTCTTGAGCAGCGGTCTTGGCAGCTCTTTTTTCTTCTTGGTACATCTGCAATTGGATGTCCTGGGGGGCTGCTTTAAAGAGGGGTTCTTTATAAGAAGATCGTAAATCGGGTCTCTGGTGGACTGAATCTCCACCTGGGACAGAACTAATAGTGTTAGAGGGGTCGGGTCCCGATGGGCTCCTTGTATCCCCGCCATTCTGTTCCTGAGGAGTTTCACAATCTGAGTCCTCCGATCCGGAGTCACCCATAGGGTGCTGTCTCGTGTGACTTAGGGTGACTTTAAGTTCCTGGAGAGAGGAATAAGATTTTAACCAACATCTTACAATTTGTAACTATAAAATTTTATATAAGACTTAGCAAAAATATATCACTGAAAACAGATCTATACACGAGACAATGTTGCATGCAAAAGCACAAAAACATATATATCATAAAAAGCAATTGGTATTGTAGAGTGAAAAAGGCAGGTACTCAATGACCTTTCTGAGACCAGAGCATTTGGAGTAAAATCAGCAAGATCTTCTTATTTTCTTTAATTCATAAATAAACTTTTCATAAGACACTGGTTGAGAAATACCTTGCTGCAGTAGTGTTTTTAAACTGCAACTGTATTTTTACTTAAATCTGTGCATCGGCGATAAAACTTGCAAAACGTTTTCTTGAAAACGAGCTCTAGAAAAGCGAAAACCTTGTGAAATATACACCGCATAAGATGTAGCGCGTGGGGAATATGCTCACTACCTGTTTATAAATAGAAGTTACAAATCTGACATAAATATTATCTAGAAAGAAAGACAGCGACTCGGTCATGACTTGACAAGTCAATAAAGTAACTAATAGGAAATTGGCAGTAGCAGTAGCAGTTGGCAGTAGAAATTAAATCAAACGTGAAGTTGGCAGTAGCAGTAACAGCAGTAGCAGTAAAACAATACGTGAAGTTGGCAGTAGCAGTAACAGCAGTAGCAGTAAAACAAAACGTGAAGTTGGCAGTAGCAGTAACAGCAGTAGCAGTAAAACAAAACGTAAAGTTGGCAGTAGCAGTAACAGCAGTAGCAGTAAACAAAACGTAAAGTTGGCAGTAGCAGTAACAGCAGTAGCAGTAGGAAACTCTGAAAGTCTGCGAGAGTGTTTGAAACAGTCACAGACCTGGAATCGAACCGGGATGGTCGCTAGACTTTCTAGATTGGCACCAAATTCCTGAAAGTTTGCAGTTATGTCAGAAACAGTAGCAGACCGTAACAATGGACACAGGAGGGTCCCTTAACATCAAAAATGACATTTTCTCGATTTTGGCACCAACATTCCTGAAAGTCTACGAGAGGGTCAGAAACAGTTGCAGACCGGTAAAATTGACCCGGGAGGATGGCTAGACCTTAAAAATGACATTTTCCCGATTGGCACCAAAATTCCTGAAAGTCTGCGAGAGTGTCAGAAACAGTCACAGACCAGTTACAAGAGTGCACAGTTAGTTGCAATGGGGATGCTCACTACCTGTTTATAAATAGAAGTTACAAATCTGATATAAATATTATCTAGAAAGAAAGACAGCGACTCGGTCATGGCTTGACAAGTCAATAAAGTAACTAATAGGAAGTTGGCAGTAGCAGTAGCAGTTGGCAGTAGAAATTAAATCAAACGTGAAGTTGGCAGTAGCAGTAACAGCAGTAGCACTTCACGTTTTGTTTTACTGCTACTGCTGTCACTGCTACTGCCAACTTCACGTTTTGTTTTACTGCTACTGCTGTTACTGCTACTGCCAACTTCACGTTTTGTTTTACTGCTACTGCTGTTACTGCTACTGCCAACTTCACGTTTTGTTTTACAGGTTACTGCTGTTATTGCTACTGCCGACTTCACGTTTTCTACCGCTGCGTACTGCTACTGCTCACTTCCTATAGGTAGTTACAGCAGTAGCAGTAAACAAAACGTGAAGTTGGCAGTAGCAGCAACAGCAGTAGCAGTAAATTAAAACTTGAAGTTGGCAGTAGCAGTACGAGCAGTAGCAGTAAATTAAAACTTGAAGTTGGCAGTAGCAGTACGAGCAGTAGCAGTAAATTAAAATGTGAAGTTGGTAGTAGCAGTACGAGCAGTAGCAGTAAATTAAAACGTGAAGCTGGCAGTAGCAGTACGAGCAGTAACAGTAAATTAAAACGTAAAGTTGGCAGTAGCAATACGATCAGTAGCAGTTAACAAAACGTAAAGTTGGCAGTAGCAGTAACAGCAGTAGCAGTAAATTAAAACGTGAAGTGGACAATAGCAGTACGAGCAGTAGCAGTAAACACAACGTGAAGTTGGCAGTAGCAGTACAAGCAGTAGCAGTAAACAAAACGTGGAGTTGGCAGTAGCAGTAACAGCAGTAGCAGTAAATTAAAACGTGAAGTTGGCAGTAGCAGTACGAGCAGTAGCAGTAAACAAAACGTGAAGTTGGCAGTAGCAGTAACAGCAGTAGCAGTAAATAAAACGTGAAGCTGGCAGTAGCATAAAATAAATCATGTTTAAACATCAACAGACCCTCCCGAGTCTATTGCGTAGTTCTGCGACTGTTTCTGACACTCTTGCAAATTTTCATGAATTTTAGTGCCAAACAACGTTTTGTTTTACTGCTACTGCTGTTACTGCTACTGCCAACTTCACGTATTGTTTTACTGCTACTGCTGTTACTGCTACTGCCAACTTCACGTTTTGTTTTACTGCTACTGCTCGTACTGCTACTGCCAACTTCCTATTAGTGCGATATCAGTTTTTTTTGGCCTCCACAGGTTACAACGACACTAAGATAGCTGAATTTAGTTACAATTTCAATGGGCTGACTGTAATACAAAAATCTAAATTTTCAGGAATACTGAATTCCTTTATTGCTTCAATAGTTCTTCCTCAACTATTTGGATATTTCATTCTTAAAACATGATTTTAAATTCTCTCTGTTGGAATCGATAAACAGATTCTAAAACATCCTCCTCTAGTAAGAAAACTCTGTTTTAGTGTTATTTATGACTGAGATACTGTTCAAAAGAAGACAATGGTGTATTTGAGCTCTTTACATCATTAGTTTGTTTTAACATATTCCAATTTAGACGTGCATTTTATAACCGACTTCCAACAACTCTTTATCAACAATATAGAACAGAACAGAACAGAACAGAACAATACTTTACTCAAAGACTTGTACAACGTACATTGTCATGTATAATACAGAATGATATAAGTATGAAAACAAAGTGTTAACATGGCAAGCAAACGTGTATATAACAAACAGTTATACGTGAATAAACAAACTGAGGGCAAACTTATGTTGATCTCAAAGTCATAGCTTCTTTTATAAACAAACAAATATTGTATAAAACTAATTGGTTGTTGCTTTGTAATAATTCCAAAAAAGAATATACATTGACGGGTTCTTGTTAAACTTCTGGAGGATATATTTTCTTCTTGATGCATTAAAACAATGACATATACAAACAAAGTGATAATCTTCTAAATCCCGTAAATTACAACACAAACAATAACGCAAGTTTCTTTCTATCCTTTTCCTGCCGTATCGACCTGTTTTAATTCGTAAAGGTAACAAAGTTAATTATCAGTAGCTGTATTCTGTAGTCTGCTATAATAGGGTAAAGTACTGAGGTAATTTTCGTACCCAGAACAATGTGTAAGCTGACTATAAATTTTTAGTGCAGGGTTTGTGTTAACACCGCCCGACCATTCCTGAATATAAAAATAAATAACTCGCTGCTTAAATCCTTTTTTGAAAAAAATTTAAACGTACTGTATTACTGTTTGCAAAAACATTGACCGAGCCGTATTTATTTAGAAAAAAATTTAACATTTGAGATACAATGGTTTCTTCTTTTGCAGGAATCTATTAAGTTTTGTTCATAATTTTATTAGTTTTATATACATGTATTATATTTACACTCAAAAAAGAGACAGAAACTTTCGCTAGGTTCTGATTGTAAGAATTTCATTACTTTTAAAAATTAGTATTACAATATCGAATGCAATTTGTGTAATCATCTATTGTCAATACAGAGCAAGTGTAAAATTGTTGAACAGTTATCTATTTCATTGTTTAATCGGTGTTCATATCGGTGAAGGTCTAATTACAGGAGTCATCAATAAGCAGCGCGTGGGCCCGACGGCTGCGTCGACGACTGCTAAACAGCGACGTCGCATTGACAGCACAAGTTTGTTGACATCAGCTTGTGCCTCCTCAAGGCTGCACTCAAGTCATTGACGTTAGCAAGCTGATTTGGACGTCGACGAAAGCCCCCGTCAAGGTTATCTCAGAGATGCTCAGTTAGGTTTAGATTTGGGCTTTTTCGAGGCCAGCCAGTTTTCAATAAAATCAACATTATAATTTCGTAGAAATTGTTGTCACGAGCGACGTGCGGCCTAGCGTTCTCTTGCTGTAGTGTAGAGATGATACCATAATTTTGCAGAAGGGAACAATATGAAGCTCCAGAATAAGTTCTCTGTAACTGTGGGCATTTAGGTTGCCGTTAATGACAATGCCCGCCCAAACCATCAAAGAACCTCCAAACCCAAAACGATCCCTCCGCAGTATGCAACAATCGGCCTCATTGGAATGCCGGTATAACGCACGTGGCCATCGCCTCTGGACAGTGAAAATCTGGACTCATGTAGGAGGATCGTCTGCCAGTTTTGCTTTGTCCAGTTACTGTGTTCGCGGGCCTACTAAACCCTTTGTTGGCGACGACGGTCTGTTAAAACGGGTCCGACGTAAGGGCGACGCACGTACAAACCGTTTGCCACCTAAACGATTGCGAACGGTTTGCACGGAAGTCCGTTCGCTGTTAGTACCGGGCGTGACGGAAGATGTCTCTGTTGCAGGATATAAAAGTCATGGGCTCGTGTCTTCACGCACAGTCTACTACTAAGCGGCAAGTCGTCAGTAGTTCCGCCATGCGCAGATCGACGTCTAAGACTGTGAACTACCAGTTCAGATGCCTCAACTTGTGCTGCAACATCTGCAATAGGAGCGCCAGCCTTCAAAGTTCCAACGGCACTCTCACGCAAATTCTTCAGTATTTCTTGGCTTTAAAATTACGGCTTTGCACGATTCTGTTTTATTCTTCTTACAACACGTTTAAGTGCAACAAATTGCGATGAAAAGCTTTTGCAAATGCGTGCACGTGCAAAGCAGATTTTAGTTAAATCAACCGACCTACGTGTTATAACCGAACTTGTACCGAAGTAAAACGTCTGCAGAAGTAACGACATACTTGTATGTACATTTATACACACGTGTCAGCTATATAACATTGAAACCTGTACCTGTGCTTTCCGAAAGTTTCTTTTTGGCTGAGTGTACATTTCCTTAACAATGTTTCTATTCACATCTTACTTTTACCGTACTGACTCTATCAGCAGTTACAATTCATTTACTAGTATTTATTTAAACATTTAGTATAATACAATATTGATGAACTGAAACGTGGTGCGTGGGACAATGCATGTTCGAAATGTGCTCTCTTCTTTATTTATCAAGATTATTTCGTGATCTTTTGATTTGCATAAAAAGGGAAAGAAACCTAATATACATAAAAGGATTTGAAAGATAAATTTTTTTTAGGTAATTCAGTACGTGACTGCAGTTATACAAAATTACCCATTATTCATAACAAACCTTAAGTTATAGTCTTCAAACAAAAATTCTTTTTTATTGTTAATTACGATAACATATATACATACATAAGGAAAATAAAAATAGACTGCCTTGGACCGGACCGTCATGGATTTTAATTGCATTATAGATCCTCTCATTTTTTCAAACATCTTTTCAGAATTATTATCTCAGTACACCTGAACCGGCCTGCACTTGGCCGTCTCCGACTTGAGCCGTTACAGAGAAAATGTGTTTTTTTTTTTATAAAAGAAGGAAAGATTTATATCCTGATTCGGTAGATCCAGTATCTGTACCAGGGACATAATATAGTATAGTTATAGTTACTAGTAACAAAAGTATAAAATTTACGCTTTTTCCACAACAGATGCATGCAGCACCAGTCCTAGAGTTTGAATATTGTGAATTAACACTTATCTCAACTTGATATTCTAATTTACTACATTCAGTACCTGTACTTTAGTGACTAAAACTCTTTATATACTAATATAAGGTCAAGTATTTGTTTCTCACACATTCTAACTAATCTTTAGTACAACAAGAACTGTCACTGTAAGATGACAATGTCCCCTAACGTGGTGCTTTGACCTTTGAGCTGAGAACCAGTCATTCAGGGGTCAAGGTCAAATAAATATAGGTCAGTGAGAAGGTCTTATTCAAAGGGGGTTGTGTCCAAGTATGAAGTAATTCCATTTACTAATAAAGAAGTAATGGGCAATGTTAAAGTTTTTGGACAACTGGATCTTCAAGGTGAAGGTCATTCAGGGGTCAAGTTCAAACAAATATAGGTCAGTGGGAAGACCTTGTCCAAAGGGGTGTTGTGTTTAAGTATGAAGTGTATCCATTTACTAATTTGGAAGGTATGACCAAATATTAGTTTTTTGACTATTTGATATTCAGTGGTCAAGGTGAAATAATTAAAGGTCAGTGGGAAGGTCTTGTCCAAAGGGGTGGTGTGTCCAAGTATGAAGTAAATCCACTTACTAATAAGGAAGTTATGGGCAATGTTGAAGTTTTTGAACAATTTCATGTGTAGATCTTCAAGGTAAAGGTCATTCAGGGGTCGAGGTCAAATAAATATAGGTCAGTGGGAAGGCCTTGTCCAAAGGGGTGTTGTGTCCAAGTATGAAGTAGTTCCATTTACTAATAAGGAAGTTATGGGCAATGTTAAAGTTTTTGGACAATTGGATCTTCAAGGTAAAGGTCATTTAGGGGTCAAGGTCAAATAAATATAGGTCAATGGGAAGGCCTTGTCCAAAGGGGTGTTGTGTTTCAGTATGAAGTGTATCCACTTACTAATTTGGAAGTTATGGTCAAATATTAGTTTTTGTACTATTGGATATTCAGGGGTCAAGGTCAAATAATTAAATATCAGTGGGAAGGTCTTGTCCAAAGGGGTGTTGTGTCCAAGTATGAAGTAAATACACTTACTAATAAGGAAGTTATGGGCAATGTTGAAGTTTTTGGACAATTGGATCTTCAGGGTAAAGGTCATTCAGGGGTCAAGGTCAAACAAATATAGGTCAGTGGGAAGGCCTTGTTCAAAGGGGTGTTGTGTCCAAGTATGAAGTAAATCCACTTACTAATAAGAAAGTTATTGCCAATGTTAAAGTTTTCGGACGGACTGACGGACGGACGGACTGACGGACGGACAGTTCAAAAACTATATGCCTCCCTTCGGGGGCATAAAAACTAGTTTATTCGTATATCCACCATATGTATATTATGTATATTTAATAGACCTAGTTCTCTGTACAAAATGTATGACATTGCGAATATTACTTATCTCAACCGAATGATAAATATTTTAATTCAGTGGTCCAGCAGAAAGAAACCTATATATCATGACACAGACCTAAATACATGACATATGGAAGCAATTTATGCGTATATCCTGTAAATGTATAAATTAAAAAAAAATATTCTACTATTTTTCTGCACCTGACTTCCTGTCTAGAAAAAAGGCGATTTAAAGAAAAAGTTGCTTCAAGATACAAGATACAAGAAACTTTATTTAACGTCGGTTTTGTACAATAAAAAAAAAACATTAGCTATAAGCTATTTTCCGACAAAACAGAGATCATTTAACACATAAACATAAAAAGACAATCAACGAAACCTGTAAAAAGAAAGTTACGACAGTTATATTAGAAAATAAAACACAAAATTGATTAGACTGACGTTCTAACATATAAAGTACATCACAAAGGTTGCACATAAAATCACATAAACATTATATACATTTACACATGACACATGTACAGGTCTAGCCAGTCCAGGTCTGGATCATTCTGGTAAATTCCTTGTAGTTATCACATGTTCTTACATGATTTGGTAGATTGTTCCAGACCCGGGCTGCCTCAAACCTGAACGATTTCTTACCATATGTTGTTGTTCGGACTTTTGGGACTAAAATGGTATTACTGTTTCTAAGCGTATAGGTTGATTGTTTGAATTCAACAAGATTGTGTAGATAAGGGGGAGATAAACGGTAAAGGCATTTATATGTTTCTATTGCTATAGTTCTAAGTCTAGCAAGATGCAATGTGGGCATGTTTACTTTTTCTAGTAAATCTTCGTAGGTTGAATTAAAATCATTAAAAACAATTCTAAGTGCACGGTGTTGAAATTTCTCTAACTTTTCAGTATTCTGTTTACTACAAAAATGCCATATAATAGGATAAAAGCTAAAATTTGACCTGATAAAAGATTTATATACCAAGAGTTTACATTCTACAGATAAAAATTTACTAATTCTTAAAAGTACATTTAACTGACCAGCAGCTTTTTTGCATAACCGGGTAATCTGTGCATCAAAATTCAATAAAAAGTCTAAATCTACACCTAAGAGTTTAACCTGCTTCAAGTTATTATCACACGTGTTTCTATTCTAGTCACTCACACGTGTTTATATTCTAGTCACCTTATACGGAACATAAAATGGTTGAGTAAGTGTATTGTAATGAAATAGTTTCTCAGTTATGGTATCATTTAGTTATGGAACATAGAGGAAGATCGGGGGACATCGGGGAACAACGAGAAACACCAAGAAACATCGGGGAACATGGAGGAGCATCAAGGATCATCGAGCATCATCGAGGAACATTGAGGAACAGTTTCCATTTCCTGATTGCGTAACTTTACTTTAATACTATTTTATTGCATCTTTCTATACAAATACAGTTGATCAATACATAAATCAAAAGAAGAAGTGCAAATGGATAGGGCTACAAGTTATTACAACATTAGTTACAGCCCTTTCCATGAGGTCAAAATTGAGATCAATTTTTTCCGATTTAGTTAAAGATAATGGACAATGTGTTTTTATTCAGGTCTTTGCTGAGTATATCTGCGACATGTAAAGAAATAGTGTTCGGCATCTTCGCATGGACTTCCGCAATCACAGCAGGGGTTTGGTCTTAAGAAGTTTCTATAAAGATCTCTATTAAGATTGCTACATTGGTTTCTAATTCTAGCGTGAAGGACAGAGTACGTTCTTTCTCCGCATAGGAAATAAACTGGAACAGTAACTGCCTTAAAGTAATTTTTAAGATTCAATTTAAAAGAAGAAAGTGTTGGTGAACTACGAATGTTTATGTCAAATTCATTCCAAAGTTTTACTGATGACGGAATAACTGATTTCAAAAACATTTCTAAACGTCCTTGAATAGTTACATAGTTGTGGTTGGATCTTAAGTCATAGGGATTTACTTCATGTACATTAGGAGGAAAATGTTCAGAAAGATAATTTGGTAGCTGCCCATTTTCGTCCTTATACTTTTAAATTAATTTTTGCATGACGCGTCTATCGGAGAGTGAAACCCATCCTATCTCAGTTAATAGTCTTTCTGTCGAAACAGAGCGTGTAAGGCCGGTTACAATTCTGGCAGCTTCGTATTGTATTTTTTCTAGGGATCCTGATCTCAATCCAAGAGTTCAGCTTACCACTAATTCCGTATTGTTTTAATTTGAATAGAAGTCCTGCGTGCCAAACTCGGTCAAAAGCTTTTGATATATCACAAAAAAGCAATGCAAGTAAATTGTTTCTCATCGTATGCCTTGCATATTTGATGGTAAATGTCAATAAGTTGGAATACTGTGGATTGTCCCGGTAAAACAACTGCTTGGTTTATAAGGTCATTGGATTGAAGATAGTTATACAAATATTTAAACATTACACGTTCCATAACTTTGTCTAAACAACTTATAAGTGAAATTGGTCTATAATTTGATTGAATGTCTTTATCTCCCTTTTTAAAAAGTGGCATTACATGTGCTATTTTAAAGCAAGAGGGATAAATACCTTCTTGTAGAGATCGATTAAATAGAATAGCTAAGGGACGATTAATTGTGTTTGAAGATTCTTTCAGCATACGATGGCTAATTTCGTCGGGTCCGCTTGATTTTTTTAAGAACCAAGTTGCATAATACGTCTGAAATATCTTTTTCAGTAATTGTTAAATGGGTTAAAACTGGATTTGTCTTAGATGTAAACGGTGGAAGTGTCGCTGATGAATCATCTACGCTGGAGATAGAAACAAAATAGTCGTTAAGTGTATTTGCTATTTCTTCATCAGAAATTGAATAATTACCATTTGCATTTTTAAGCGGTGGTATTTTGTCGCATTTAGAAGAATAAGCCCTCTGATAGTTTACCAGTAATGAGACAGATTATTATCTTTTAAGTTAAAAAGCGAACTTTCTAAATTGCTAAAATATTGTTCTTGTGCATATTTTTTCATATTGTTAACCTTGTTTCTTACGCGCTTATAAATATGTAACCCAGTCAGATAAATAATTTCTATGAACTGCTTTTTGTTTTAGTCTATCGCGTTTACGTGAAAGTTTGCGTATTTAACAGTGCCTAAATTGAAAATTTACCTGCTGAAACAGACACTTGACAAATGTATAGTTTTAAAACATGGAACGGCTACTACTTATAAATTTTAATTTGCCATAAAAACATCTTTAAGATGAAAATTACCTGAGGAATTTTGTAAAACTGTCATAGTTAGATATATATTATTCGCTCATATTGTTTATTTATTTAGTGTATTTAAGTCTCATCCATGCACCCATATATACAGTACAATATAAAATCATAGAACAAGACAAGAGCATGGCCAATCTAATTAAGATTTACAAGAGACTGTAATAAATTCTAAAACTCATGTACATTTAATCACATTAAATTGCACACATTGATTAAAAATATAATAACAATTTTAGTCTATTATTCAGCAGAGTATAGATAGATAGATAATTAGATAGATAGATAGATCTATCAGATAGATAGATAGATAGATAGATAGATAGATTATCAACCCTCATATGAAAATTTCGAGGTCAGAAATTTGTGTCGCATGACCTTTAAATTTATGATGCAAGGGAAGACAATATATTTGATCTTTAAAAGTTACTGAAAAGTTTTACCTTTCCTTGTTCATTATTTGAGGGGGAAAATCTCTGTTTTTATTGGTCTGTCAGATCAGCTCTTTATCGGAGGAAGACAGACATGTTTTATGTTTGCCATCAGAGTATGGTTATAATACTTATTGTAGGGTTTATTAACTCCATCTTGGAGAACAGTGGAAAGAAATATTAGCACTGGTGAAACAGAAGAGTGAGATACAGAAAGAATGCAGTTCTACAAACTTATTCATATTTATATTTTCTTCTATGGATGATTTCTTGAAAATCCTCATGAACTTAAATACGAACCGTTTATTTTGCGAAATACATGGACTGACAGAAGAAAGAGTAATGAAAATTTGAGACTGAGTTAGTCGTAGCATCCCATAAATCCTTTATTCCTTTTTTTTAAAGGCTTAGGGATAACAACTATTTCATCAATGATAGGTCAGTATGACATGATTTCAGAGACGGATGCACCTGCTAATAAGTGTCAATATCGATGAGTTAATTGGAGGAAATTTAATTTAATCTGTACAAATTACCAACTCAAGTAAAGGATGCTAATTTTACTTCAGGGTCCTATTAAGTATAAAAGGTCGTTCTTTAAACAGAACATCAGTTTCCAGTAATTCACTGTTACAAAAAGAGAAAAAAACGTGAAATAAGATAAAGTAATGAATGAAAAATTTACAGCTGCAAACAGTAAGTGTGTGTATATATATATTCTTCAGAGAAGAAGAGAGGCACAGAAAGAGAGATTATTTACCAGACATGTATGTAATGTATAATATTATATATTAATGCCCTAAGTGCACACTTTTAAGACTTTGTAACAAATGTTTGTACTGTAATGTTCAATTGTTCTTGATGTTTGAGACGCAATTCATCTGTATAGAGTTGTAACAGAGTTTGTTTCTGACAATTGTGGTAGCGTCTTTCGCAAGTCTCGCCTCTCTTTTTTTAAAGTTTTTCTTTAGGAGACTTGTACAACCAACGGGGTACCTGTAAAAGAAAACAACAAAACAAAAGGCAGTGATGTGGAAAATAACGTTAGTTTAACATGATTGTTGTGATAAAAAAAAATGTATAATTCAATTTATAAATAGTGGCTAGAGTTTACCTTTGACGAGATATTATAAAATAAATTGAAGGAAACGAGAGTGTTAAACACAAAAATATACCGAAATTGTCCTCTTTTTCTTTCAAAAGGTTTGACAGGTAATACCAAAATTATAAAAAGAAATCTATGATTTATATACGAGTTTTATACTCAGAAGATTATGTTTATATTGTACAGAGAAAACTGTACTGAAACAGCATTTAGAGCATAGTTAGTGCGATCAACAATAAAAAAAACATAACTGGTAATGTCGCTTATTGTCAGCCGTGGCATTTGGTACTTCCGCTGGTTGCGATTGTTGGACTGCCAAGGGGTTGTCCATTCAAAGTCGATTGTACGATTCTGGGTATACGGGTGACAAGGGATATGCCATCTCGGGGAAGCGGGGTGGTGGAGCAATCGAGGCCTGTACGAGTTGTCATTAAATTATGGATTATCAAGGTTCTAAAATTTACTGGATGTTCATCTGAGATGCCAGTAATCGTGGTAGATATAGTTCAGCGTATGTAAGGTATCAAAGCTCTGTAGGTATGTCTGGTAAACGACACATAGTACACATGAAGAACTGTAAGTGGCAGAAAGTGTTAAGTCTCTGTTATATCGTAGCGCGCTAATCATAAAGTAAGGTAAGAGCTGTTCCGAATTTTCTCCACAGGTAACAGTAATTTTATATAAATCATCACTGTCAGTTTGTTATCACATGGACCATATTAAGCGCGACGATGAAAACATGACAGGAATATCTGCGACGACCAGACTCTATGATTGTTTAATATGTTTACCCCCTCAATTTGCGTGTTGTCGATTGAGGGGCGGGTATGGCGCCGATTGTAGGTTTTTTTGTTCAGCTGGTGTCGTTTTTTGCTCCAATTTTCGAAGAAAAAAAGTGGAGGTATTGTCATGACCCTCTCGTCGGCGTCGGTGTGTGTAATGGTTAACCTTTTTGTTAAGGTCCATTTCTCAGAGCTATTCACGTCAAATTTAGAATACATGTTCAATATCAAGATGTGACAACATTTCTAAAGGGCAGATAACCCTCAAATTTATTTTTGCAAAGTTATGCTCCCTTTTCGACTTGGTTAACATTTTTTGTTAATGTCCATTTCTCAAATTTATTTTTGCAAAGTTATGCTCCCTTTTCGACTTGGTTAACATTTTTTGTTAATGTCCATTTCTCAAAAACTGTCAAAGATACTCCCTTCAAACTTGGAATACTTAATCACCAGCAAGACTCCTACAATGATTGTTGGTACTCATGTCCCTGGGATCAAAATTAGCCCCTCCTCAGTGATTAATTGATTTTGCTTAGACTTATACAGGAAAAAACTTCTTAGCCTAGAAATAACTATTTACCGCACACATTCCCCCTAGCCTAGAACTAAACTATTCACCCATCCCGCATTTTTTTTCGATACGTAGGTTCTTCATACACACACACGCACACACACAAACACACACACATCTACTTGCCCTCTCCACCCTCGAAAAAAAATCTGCTTGTGCCTCTTGTTTGACTTACCTCATAATTTATTATTCAGCCCTGAGAAAAGTGGAGCCTACTGTTCGCGGACAGGTCTTGTTGTAGGAGCAGTGGGTGCCAACGTGTCCGCGTTGTATGTGTTATCGGTACACGTCATCTAGCCACCCGGTCTAGTTTCTATCTATTTATCGTCGGTACCGGTTGCCCTTATGACCGACGCCACCTGAAGAGATTAGTTATTTTATGTCGTGGGGTTAGTGCAAGATACTGAAAGCATCCCATTCCAGAGACACCGCTGGTTCTTTTGCATGCTCAGTGTATAACAGTAATAGTGGAGGAGCGGGGAATCGAACTCGGGACCCCTGGATTACTTGTCCAGCGCGTTACCACTGGACCACATCCGTTCCTAAAGGTCTAGTTTGCCATAGTGTGTAGTGTCATCATTTTTTACACCTTTCTTGCAGCTTTGGCGGATCGCTTGTTTATTTTTACATTTACAATAAATAAAAAGAGCCAAAAGCAAAATGAGTGAAACAGCTACGCAACTGATAATTATTGCCCATAACGGAAAGAAATCAAAAGGCAAGATATCGTTTTGACGTAACTGAACAAGTTCATTGATCAATTGATTCATCGGTATTTTCTTAAGATGGAAGTTGAATGGTGTTGCTGACGGTATGGATTAAAGGGCTCCACAATGATTTAATAGAGAAATCTGGGAACATATTTAAGCTGTAATCGTTTTGAGTTCGTAGTGCAAAAGAATTTTGATACCACGACCCGAGGGTTTCGAGAGATTTGAGTAGGGGATATGTTTATAATAGATAGATTATTTTCCAGAATGTGAATGATGCTCTTCTGAGTTTCTGCCAATCTTACAATTTGATTGCGCTGACTTCCCTGTCATATGCCGTTCCGAAGAGGAATTTAAGGACGTCACCAAGTGGTAAAATTGATCTGCAATTTCTAGAGGAAAGTTTAAGATGTTTAATTTCTCATCATGTACTTATTACATTTACAGACCGTTCCAGAAATTAGTACCTCCCTTGCGTCCGCCATTAAGGGACAGCGTTTGATTATGCGGAGCTTAGAAAAAGTCCCATTTTTTGCTGTAATGTGATGGTGACGTTGTATTTTAGAGAAACACATTCATATAAACCACATGAAGCATCTATTATCAGCAAAGATCTATCCCATGGTCTTCTAAGTGAAAAACGATTTTTTGCTGACATCTCTATCTATTGAACTGTGAAATAAATATCTTGTGATATTCTCCGGAGATTAATTCTTTTTATTTTATCAAAATTTCACGAAAAAACTGCTTTCAAAAAGTACATGTATCTATCTCTAAAAAATCTGTCTAAAAAGGTACAGTTATATTGGTGTCATAATAATCTTGTTTTCCGTATTACAAGAAATATCTACAACATTAATATTAAAAACAAGAAGAAGGAAAGCAAACGTATTTCTGTTATTTCACACAAACTCACACGTTGTACATATTAATACTTTGCAAAAACAGATTTCCCAAATGCAAGAAATAAAGAATAGAAAATAAAAGGCAACAGATGCTAAATTTCATACAGTCTTGAAAATCTGGCTTGTAAGGAAAAATATATATTCTTAAATTTCATATAACAATCAGGAACAAATAAAGACCATGCTTTATAGCCTTCAGGCATTTTCCTCAAGAGCAAATTTCGTTATTACAGTGTTTTACTGTGACTGATCAAGCAAGACCGACAATGTCAATTAACGGTGACTTATCAAGACAAAGACAGTATGTCACCCCATATTACGTAACCACATTCATTAACCACAGGACACCGCGAAAGACATCTTGATCTAGTTCTTAGAAAAACTGGATCACAAGATTTTAAAACAATGAAACATGTACATAAATCAGGTCAACTGCGTCATGCTTAATTGTACTAATTTTATGCGTAACAAACGGTTAAAAGAATGGTAGCATTTAACTTCCGTGAGACCATTAATATCAAGCTATGGCAGTGTACAGACACATAAATAGGCATGTCAAAAACAGTAACAAATGAAACCGATAAATAAAGAATAAAACGACACAATAACTTCTGCTTTTTGACATACAGCAGTTGTGTGATTAATACAAGACTAGGTCTAGCTGTTTGTTTGGGCAAATTCGAAGTTGACAAATATCAGCCACCATACAGAGTGTAAATGATGACATCTTTGCTTCATTGCTCTTGATACATGAGTAATTGAATGTATAAACGATAACCTTTAATGTAAACAAAAATCAACAACGTAAACAATAATACAGTGTATATTAGGGACAGACTAAAATTTACCATTATATTCTGTCCACAAAAAAATCGATAAAGAAAAAAAAAACTTATGCGGTTGAAAAGCTGAATCATTGAAAAAGACAAGAATGTTTTGACCGAGCAATCATGTTATTCGATGATAAAAAAAAAACACATTTCAAAGCATACTTTGCCTTTCATTGAGATCGCATGTCGAAAAATAATTCTTTTTTCTTTTCATTGATGTAACCATAACACTGGTGCATTTTGTGAAGACAGAAAAATAATCAATTCAAGTGTTTCTACCGATGAGGAAGTTTAGTACAACCATAAATGTTAAGAAACACTTCAGACGAAAAATAAAAACAAAACTGGCAACAATACAAAAAAAAACATATATCTAAATCTATTTTTTATCAGTGACAAAGATAAAATCGGATAAACAGAGTAGATACAGCTACTGTCTTCAGTACATTAACTTCCCTTTCAACATGAACCTTCGCCCTTCCTTTCTTTATTGTGTTCATGGTTGTGTACAACAGTCACGCAGCCCATTGTTTTGTCATTCTCGCTCGTCTGTGATCGATACTGAACAGAGTTAAGTTCAAGTATAATATATAGGAGATGGGTTTTATTTGCTCTTTACTCATCAAATAAAAAATGTATATCTAAACAAATTTGCACTTTGCATTTGTGTTGATCAAGCAGATTTTGTTTATACAATGTAACAGAAACGGCACATGAGTAATTGTATTTTATCTAGCGAAAAACGAAACAAATGAGGAAAACCTAATTGCGTTTACTGATACATATAGCAAACTAACTTATAAAGCTATACATCAGTTCTTATGCCCGCGCGTCTTATCATACAGTCTTCTGAAGTCTAAAATAGTTCTATACATATCATACAGTCTTCTGAAGTCTAAAATAGTTCTATACATATCATACAGTCTTCTGAAGTCTAAAAAAGTTCTGTACTTATCATACAGTCTTCTGAAGTCTAAAATAGTTCTGTACTTATCATACAGTCTTCTGAAGTCTAAAATAGTTCTGTACTTATCATACAGTCTTCTGAAGTCTAAAATAGTTCTGTACTTATCATACGGTCTTCTGAAGTCTAAAATAGTTCTGTACTTACCATACAGTCTTCTGAAGTCTAAAATAGTTCTGTACTTATCATACAGTCTTCTAAACTGTTAAGTACATGTACTTCTGTACTTACCTTACAGTCTTCTGAAGTCTAAAGTACATGTAGTTCTGTACTTATCATACAGTCTTCTGAAGTCTAAAGTACATGTAGTTCTGTACTTATCATACAGTCTTCTGAAGTCTAAAGTACATGTACTTCTGTACTTATCCTATGCTACCATTACCAGAAATCGAAATAGCCTTTACCTACTAAACTTTCCAACTTTGGGAACTGTCTAAGCAGTATACATTCAGTGGCATTTCATTTAGCACCTGTTTTCTTTATAAACAGTTAAGTTTTTTTCTAAATAACAGAATAGTATGATTGGTTGAATTACTTCCTAAAACTGTTTCTTCGAAATTAGCAAAATGCCCGATCCTTCCGCCAGAAAGTAGCGCAGAAATGTTCCGTTTGATCATGACCGACGAATGATTATTTGCCGTAACGGAAGAAAAGCTCAATACTTCTGTTTGTTGGTCAACAAATGACATCTTATTTGAAATTATTTAAGGTCTCCTGTTTACCATATGATCGACAACCTCTCAGGAGTCAGTTATTTTATGTTGTAAGAGATATTGCAAGATAGAGAAAGCGTCTCATTCGAAAGACTCTCCTGGGTCGTTAACATGTTCCGATAAAATATACTTCGGTTTAAAGTCCCTGTCTCACACACTGACTTTACTGATTTTGAAAAATAATTATGATCGAACCATGTTCTATTCACTCTAAAACGATGTTGACATGTGTCTTTCTTTCGTATTCAAGTCATTTCTTCAATCCTCCCCCCGCCCCCACCCCACTCCCCATCCACACCTGGATTGCAAGCCCTGTGTGTATGCACTAGACCACTGATCCGCTCCGACTAAAACGGTATATTGATATTTGGATATATTAGCTTATACATATTCACTTCTAGCGACAGGTGTCGAGGTGTCGAAGTTTGCTGCATGTTAAAGTTGATGAACCGATAAAGAAGACGCGGAACAATGTTCATAAAAGTTTGAATGATGTTGTTGACATGCTTCATTCTTTCTTTCACTAAGCATTTATAAAATCGCACATTACAATTATAGAAAAAAGAGGGAAAAAAGACAATGCAAGTGGATCATAAGTATGACATTATGAGGACTAAAATTGTATTGTCTTTCCGTCCCGTTTACTGATGGCAGATACTTGAATTTTAATTGTCATACTTCCGTAAAGGATGTCAGTTTACAGTTGGATTCATCACAATATATTATGAAGAATGCATTGAACAGGTCTTAAAATTAATGAGGATAAGAGTTTAAGAGTTTACTGAAACATAATTAAAACTGGAAACCCTATAAAGTGAGTATTGTTCTTACTCTATTTTTGTTCACATTAAGTTCATGCACGTGCAAATGTTACACAGTTTCAAAATAATTTTTTTATACAAAGAAATGTATAAGGACATATTTTCTTCTTATCTTTTACAAATGATTTAGAAAAAGTTTCATGAAAGAAAACTCACCACAAAGACTTCACAGTTTGCAAACACTGACGTCAAAAAGGTGTACACGTTTTATGATGTAATGTTATCATAACGCATCTTGTTTGGCTATAACTTTGAAGTAACAGAAAAAGTTAAATAACATTCATTTTCTGAAACAATTAAAAAGAAAACAATTTATCTTAATCATATGGTAGGACAGCTCTTGACAACTGCAAGCGAGACAATTTAAATGTCACGTATGTAGAAATATGTGATGTGTAAAATAAAGTTAGTTCCTTATTCTGTTACGGTCTAGTGCATACTTTCTTATAATTGTAATACAACCTCTAACAACTGCATCAGGGAATCGATTCTTTGACCCAGTGGTTAGAGTGTTGGCCTTCGATGCACTAAGATCGGAGTTCGAACCCCGCTCTGGGTTGTGTATTATAAGATGCATTGCATCTTTCTGTTACGGACTTTCTTGTTCGTACGACTGGGGCTCGTCCGGGATGACCTCTCCTGGACTTAGTGATAAAAAATAACTAAAAAAAATTTTTTTTAAGATTTCTGTCTGATTATCTGCATAAAAAAATGCACAACACCATTCGTATTCATGATTGATGACTTTCTCAAGGGTCTAGAGCATACCTTCCTAAAATTGTATAAATACAGCCTCTGACAATTGTGTCAGGAAATCGATTCTTTGGCTCAGTGGTAAGTGTGTTGGCCTTCGATGTACTAAGATCGCAGTTCGAACCCCACTCTAGGTTGTGTATTCTAAAATGCATTGCATCTTTCTGTTACATACTTTCATGTACGTAAAAGTTCTTTATTCCTTAAATTCTGTTCTCGATATTATCTATTTTTACATCTGATATTATATAATGAAGTTTAAAGAAAAGTTTTTGTAATTGCTGCATTTCTTTGCCAAAATTATTCTGTTCCATATTCAGATTTGAATGCGGAATAAGGAATGGTTTCCTATTCCTTATTCGTCTTGTACATTTTTTTCAAGTACTCTGCGACGCCAATGCTTAATGACAGTTCTTGTCATTGATTGTTTGCAAATGCTTTTTGGAAAATTTGAAATTTCCAGTGTTGCTTTTGCATGCGTTATGTCTTCTATTCCCTTTTTAGTGTTTTTCTCTCTTACTAATCAAACATAAATAGATTGTTTTACTACAAAAGATCCGATGCAAGTGCTTTAAGTGAACAGTTTAGTGATTGAAAATGCATAATCTTATGTAGTTTTGAAGGAGTTTCCAAGTACAGGCTGATGTTTTGATGATAATACTGGTCGATTATACATTTGCAAATGTCTTTTCAATAATTTCAAGTTTTCAGTATCGGTTTTGCATGCGTTTTTTTCTTCTGTTCCTTTTCTAGATTTTTTGCGCTTTAATTTTTGAACGAACATAAATATTTGTTTAGATATTCGCCACGACTTCTTTAATTGAACAATTTGCTGATTTAAGATGCATAAAATCATGTATTTTTGCATGAATATCTGCATTTTTACGTCTTCTGTTCCTTATTTGGATTTGAATAAGGTATATAAGGCTAGTTCCCTATTCCTTATTGAAAAAAGAAATACGCAATAAGGAACTCACTTAATACTTATAACTTGGTGACGTGGAGCTAAATCCAGGTTACCCACACATGTTAATGGAACACCTTGTAAACATTCTTTACGTCAAATTTTCAAATTAACCATCATGAAACTTGGTCAGAGTATTGACCTTTTTTGTTTGTTAAAGGACTTTGAAACTGGGTCACTTTGGGTTTTAAATAGGTCACCAGTGTAGAAAACTGTGAGAACGCTTGAAAGACATATGATTTTCCTATCTTAATGAGAGTTGACTAGAATGTATATCTAAATAATATTTAGGCCACAGTCAAAACTAGGTCACACTGGGTAAATCTGGGTCACAAACTGAGTAGTTTGACCCAGACATCATGAATCTATTCACGATTATATTCTCAACAATCTATGAATCAGTGAAAATTTGACCTAGGTTACCTAAAAGGAAAAGAAATCTTATTAGAGTTCGTCAAATATTATTGCATCATGTTTTTTTTGCAAGAACATTTATAAATAGGTGAGCGATGTTGGACCGTTATGACCATCTTTTTGTTGTATATGTTGTTTTGCTATTTCAGTCGAAGCTTTGTCATAAACAGCATTGTATTATTTATTGTACTGGGCGGATCTTTTGCAGTTTAGTGGAGAGTCGTGTCAACCATTATGCAGGAATTCATAGGACTTATGTTTGTAGCGTCTATATCTTTTTGTTTTTCGTCAACATACCTAAACGAGCAGAAAGAATTTATCTGTGATAGTGGAAAAATAGTCTCAGTTTTGGTTTCGAACGGAGGAAGCATTTATGTTGCCTGCAGTGACACTATTTTGCAGTTTCAGAATAACAGTATTTCACTAACTGATTTACGATCAGAAGTTGATGTGTTCGGGAACACTTCCGTTTTTACGTTATTCAAATACATGCAGAATGAATATTTACTGCGGTGTAATTTCTTTGACTGTTTTGTCCATAAGTCTTCAAATATTTCACAATTCTGGCACGCCCATACCTATGGCAATAAATCGGAAGGAAATTCACTGGGAGGGGAACATTCGGCTCAAGTCGTGACTGTTCCGTGTCAAACAGCAGCTTGTCGTTTATATTCTGCGATCGGCTCAGATCGAGGTGTTGAAACGTTTTCGGAGCGTTCTTATACGTATTACAACGACGCATTCTATATTTACCACAGACAAACTGATGTGGACACACATTACATAAAGTCCAAACCTGGGAATAAATTTGAATTCATATTTTCTTTTTATTCGGTAACTGGCTTCGTATATTTTCTGAGGAACACGATCACTACGGAGGGAGAACGAATAGCCTATATTAGCCAAATGTGCTACAAAAAATATCATTCGTACTTCCGTTCGTATATGGAAAGCAAACTGGACTGTAATGGATACACAACCCTCCTCGCAGCCACAGTAACTAAATCAGGAACAGGAAACAGCATACTTGTAGCGTCTTTTCGGGGGTCGCCTACGAAATATTCTGGGTCTATCGTCTGCCAGTTTCCTCTATCATACGTAGAGAATTTCTTTGAAGAGGAACAAAAAGAATGTTTTGCAGGACAAAAAGGCAGCTGGCCTGACTGGATCAACCCGCCTGGAAATTCATGCTCGGAAAAACGGGTGAGAATTCCTAATAGAACTACAAGACAGTATTTAATTAAAAAAATTGGGGGTAATGAGAAATTCTCTTGTACATAATACTGAATGCTTTCTTTGCCTACCTACTTCTCTTGTATTCGGTGTTCGTGGGTGGGCGGCGTTAACAATATTTAGACAAAAGATTAAAGTGCAAGAATGCACCAGTCCAACTTTTGGTGAATCAAAAATTTTATTCCTCATTTGAAAGCACATTGGTATCATTAATGAATTGAGAATCAAGGTCTTATTCACCTAATTTGTCCATTCGTCTTATAATAATATACAAGTGTTGAAATAGACCAGGATAGGAGCGGATGTGGTAGCTGGACTGGTAAACCAGGGGTCCCAAGTTCGATCCCCCGGCCGCACATCCACTAACATTACTAATAGTCTTTCGGATGAGACGTTAAACCGAGGTCCCGTGTATCAGTGCTATACACTGAGCATGCAAAAGAACCAGGGGATGCTTTCTGTATCTTGCACTACCCCCAAAACATAAAGTCTTCAGAGGGCGTCGGTCATATGGGCAACCGATACCGACGATAAATAAGCTCAAATAGATAGACCAGGATGAATGGCATTAAGGATACACTATTGAACACACTATGATTATATAGAAATCATGTTACAGTTTTTTAGAATTAACGAAGACTTCTTCCACGTCTAAAAGGTATATAAATTATCTGACTTGGCAAATCATAAAATGATTTTTACCGTGTTCAACTTTAATCAATGGAAATGAAAAAAATCTTAAGTAAAGATTTGTAATGTGTTCTAATTCTTATGATAGAAATCGGTACTAATTGATTTTTTGAAATTGTTCTGGGTCACATTAACAACTGTTTGTGCAATAAGCATGTCCTAGCACCATCTGTGCAAACTTGGCATTTCTCAAATCTTTAATTCAATATAGTTATGAAACATGTCTGTCAGAAAAATATTAAAGACATATGTTGATATATATTGTTAGCAGTGCTTACGTTTATTCACCCTAAAACCACTATTTTTCTTGAAACAAACACATGTGATTTTTATTATAATAATATTGTATCTTCGTGTGTCTTCTCACTCACCGTCAAATTTTGTTCGTAAAACAAAAGATTTTATTTTACGTCAATGTAATTTCTCTTAAATTTTGAAAACCCAAGGATATATTATATATCTCACACCATTTGTGTGAATGTCGTCTTCTCTTGTCTAAAACAGGTCTCGGCAAGAGCTTAAATGTACATACAGGTATGCTTCATTAAATAATTTATTCATTCATTCATTTATTAATTAATTCATTCATTATTCGTTTATCTATTTATCTATCTATCCTACATCTTACTTTCACTGCGTTAATGTACTACTTGTATCTTTTCTCAAGTCGCCAGAATGTTAGTAGAGTTTTTTTTTCATACACTCTAACCTAGTCTTAATTTTCAGGATAATAACGATATATCTTGTGGCCATACGAACTACAACACAAGAATCGCTTTTGTTGATTCCTTAAAGAATGCTGATTCTAAGGATTCGGTTCTTCTATCCAATCATAAAGAGATGATTACGTCACTTCTATTTATAACGCATCAAGACAAGTTCGTTGGGTACTTTGGTACGGATCGTGGCCACTTAACAAAGGTGATTCTTAGAATAAGTGATGCTTTCATCTAACAGAGCGAGCAAAAATGTGTATCATTTTAAAAGACATTCTCTGTATCAGTGTTTTTAAGTGAACATATTAGCTATCATGAAAACCAATGCAAATTTTTCATACACTATTAGTTTGTAAATCTGCCTGTATCATGTTTGAAAACGCATCCTAAGGTGAGTGATATAAGGTGCGTATGTTGCGTAATATATGCGTAATATATCCTAATATAAGCGGGTTCGAATCCCACTTCTGACACCATGGCTTCTAATGTGGGCCATTTAAAACTAAGCATCCATACAGTTAAATATTTAATACACAACTAAAACATATATATTGCAGAGAGGCACAGCTCTCATAGTAATATGATGATTGACATAGAAGGCGGAGCTCACCTATATAAGTAATACCGTAAAATGTATAAAGTTTTTGAGTATATGACAGGCACCGATTCTCCACTTAATTATGGGGTATTGGTCGTCCTGTGAGAAGGATTTGCAATCCGTGGGTCGCGAGTTTGATTCCCCGCTCCTCCATTAACACTTCTTATTGTCTTTCAGATGAAATATTAAACCTAAGTCCCATGCAATTTACAAATTTGTGCATGTAAAGAAACATGAGCGTCTCTGGAATTGTTTTCTGTATATTGCAATATCTAGAACAACATCAAAAATATTCAGGGGGCGTCGGTCATATCTGCAATCGTTACCGACGATAAAGAGACACAAATAGACAGATTGCTCAAGATTTATTACATTGTTCTCGCAACTATTACAGGTTCTGTTTAATTCGTCATTTGGAAGACCGATTACCATATTTAAAGCGTCCGTCTCCTCGGAGCAAGGTCCCGTTGGAAACTTGATCGTTAATGGCAATGGAAGTAGATTATTCTACGTTCAGAGAACAAAGGTTAGCTAAATCTCAATGCAGCAGCCGAACAACCCTTAAGATCACCGTATTTAAAAAATGTCAAGGCAAAAACATTTTGTATATATAGCAGAAAGATTGATTTAATTTTAACATTATGTTGGTCATTCGTTATAATATTAAAGGATGTAGGTCAAAATGTTCTAAAGTTATTTGGTATACTTTGTAAAAACGCTAATTAAAAATTACCTGAGGGATAAGACTAAACTAAACTGAAGATTTGACTAAACAGTAAACTACCATAACTCGAGATCTTCACAAGATACTTTTCCTGGCAGCAGATTATAAAATTAATAAGAGCGCATTTTCCAATTACTGTGAAGCTTAACAGCAACAAGAACAGCAAATTACTTTGTAGATAGCTTGGACGTTGATACATTTCAGACATCATCCCGGTTATATATGCTTAGCACTGAAGATTGTAAGGTGCACTATGACTGCTATGGGTGCTTAACAGATCTACTTCAGTGTGTCTGGGTACAAGATACACAGAGCGGTGTAACCCCACCCATCGGAAGATGTTCGGCACGTGACGATGTAGAGGGAAACTCATCAAAGATATTCAATGCATTTTGTCCTCCACAGGTAGAAATTTATCAATACCTGTCAAAAATCTCCAAGATAACTAAAATACAAGAAAACCTATTGTAAGAAACGATGTCTTTTGCCTATACATGTTGATATGATTCTCCTGAACTATACTCTTAAATATTTATGTCGGTTGAGGTACAGACCAACGGAAACATAATTAATAATGTCTGTTTTTTCTCTCTCTTTTTTTGCTATTTAAACGTCTTTGAAACGTCCGAGAGTTGGAAACGGCGCCAGTTCTGGTAAATGTTATTCATTGTATTTACTGTTTTCGAATGAGGTCACGTGTTTCAAAGTCGCAGACAAACCCTTTTATTTTTCATAAAGATCCAGTTTCACCTGCAAAGATGTAGATAGATAATATGATTTACATTTGACCTAGAACCTTTCTTCTTACGAGCTTCTTTAAACAGACATTGGATATTCATAATATATGTGATAGATTTAGTTCTATCTACTATTATGATCTTCACTACCCGCGTGACCGTTATTAATTTTGCATTAAGTTGATGTGTCATCAAGCTAGTTAAACCGTTGGTGTTTCCTTGTATTTACCCATTTGAATAATGGCATTCTTGGTAAGAAAAATAGTTGCAGCACATGTGTACACCCTGTTATTTAAGTATATATATATATATATATATATATATATATATATATATATATATATATATATATATATATTTTTTTTTTTAATATTCCCCAGTTTTAAATTTAAAGAACAGTTGAAAACTAGTGTCAATAGCCAAATACATAATATAGATAATACACATTTCTGTTGTAAACCCAAGGTGAGTGAAATAGAACCAAGAAAAGGTCCAACAAGAGGAGGAACTGTCCTCCAGATCAGTGGATTAATGGATAACACAGACCATTACAAAACTTCCAGCATTTTAGTATATGTAACAGTCCAGATAGGAAACACAACATGCGCTGTCAGCAGTACCACACAGTTCCCCGAAAGGTATGAAATATTTCCAATAAAGCACGTGTAATGTAAGCTGTAGATGGAATAAAAAGACTGTGACAAAAACTAAACGTTCATTATAACCAGTGCTCTCAGCATTGATATTTCTTTTGAATATTCCATAGTAAAATTCGTAGTTAAAATATTATAACATATTTTTGTCAATCCTTTGGTCACGTGCGTATTAGGAAAAGACGAAATGCGTTTTCTTTTTAATACAGTGAACATTTTAAATTGGTTGAATGTTTTCTAGAAATATATGTATTAACTAGCGTGCTACTAGTGGTTACGTTCATGTAAATATCTAGTGGCAATATCAATTTCAAGTGTTTTTCTCATCGATAAGAAGTTAGTCATTTGAATGACCTTCTTATCATGTCGCATCTTTTCTCGCACATTATATGTTACCAGCAACACGAAGGTCAAACGGTTTGTTCGCAATGGTGATAAAAGCATCCTGTTTTTTCACTCTATATGAATATCTACTGTATTGTAATGTCTTGTCCAGGTTGAGCTGTATAACGTCAAGTATCCAGACGCCGGGAGCCTACCCTGTATTGTTGAACATGACTAATAACATATCAACCACTGCCAACATATTTCAACACAAGCTCTCCTTCGGTTTGGCAGAAACCAAGCTGATGTTTGTTTACGTGGTATGTACTACATTTAATTATAAAGAGCTTACGTGAAGAGGCAATGTTAAATTGTCCACGTGTTTTATCAGTATGGGACAAATAACTGGAAGTTCTTGGGTTTTGGATTGCAAACAAGCAGAAACGTTTTACATGTAGTTCGACAAATCTCAGATGCTGCTTCATCTCAAAGAACATAGATTTGACAGATGGTTTTTTAAAATCACTCAAAAAATAATATCATTTTCGATCCCAGCACATCATGTCGGCTCCATCGTCCGGAACAAGAGCGAATATGAAAAAGCCAATTGTGCCGGGGTTTACTGTGACTGTTTAAGTCCTCTTTTTATAATCATTAAAAAATCGCAGAAATTAATACTGAAAATACTGAAAAATATTTCATGGATGCATATCCTGCAATCTTGTCACTTTACTTTATTCAACAGGATCCCATCCTCGATGATTCTGCAGTTTCCACTTCTGTGAAGCTGTCCGGGAATATACAAATCATCCTACATGGCGAGAACCTTGACATTGGTAGCAGCAGACGTGTAACTATTGGTCAAAAAGATTGTCCTATTACAAAATTGGATAGGTTGGTAAACTGTGCACAGAAAGAATGCATATGTTTCGTTATTAGTGTTAAGATTTGACCTTATTGTATGAAGCCTATTTCCTGCCTGTCAAGCGCTTTTGCCAGAAAAAAAACCATCTTGATCAGCCTATAGTCTGTTTTGCCTTCTCAAACTGTTCAGCACCTTGATCAGTATAAAGTATATATTGCCTTTGCGACCAGATCAACATCTTGGTCAGTTTAAATTCTGTTTTGCCTTTGCGACTATTTCAGCACCTTGATTAGCGTGTTGTATGTTTTGCCTTTGCGACAAATTTAAGACCTTGATCAGACTGTAGTATGTATTGCCTATGCAACAACTTCAACACCTCGATCAGTATGTAGTCTGTTTTGTAACAAGTCAGTTTATAAATACCCGTTTTGATAAAAATAGTTAGTCCATACCGATAACAGACAGGACAATTTCAGAATTTTCAAGTGTTAAACATGAAAACTTCTCATTCTGTATTTACCTACCCTTTTTATATGCCCTATAGGGCATATTATGATATGGTCCTGGGCGTCCGTCCGTCTTCCCGTCCTTCCGTCCGTAAGCAATTTGGTTTCCGGAGGATAACTTGAGAAATGTTAGCCTACAGTCGCTTAACTTCCTATGATGATTGCACCCGTATTGATTTTGGGGTCAGTAGTTCAAAGGTCAAGGTCACAGTGACCTTAATTTTTAAAGTCATTGTCCGTGCGTCCGTTGGCACTTTGGTTTCCGGATGATAACTTCAGTACTCTTTTGCCTACTGTCTTCAAACTTCATACGGTTATTGCCGATGACCCCTATTGATTTTGGAGTCAAAAGATCAAAGGTCAAGGTCACAGTGTACTTACCATTGAAAACTTTTTCCGCCAGGCAACTTGACAATCGTTTGTTATAGAGACTTCAAACTTTATATCATGATTGTACACATTGAGTGGATGACCCCTATACATTTTGGGGTCAGCATGTCAAAGGTCAAGGTCACAGTGACCTAAATGTTTAGAATCATTTACACTAGGTAACTCGACAGCCATTTGTCACAGAGACTTCAAAATTAATGTAATTGTTTCACACATTGACTGAATGACCCCTATTGATTTTGGTGTCAGTAGGTCAATGTCACAGTGACCTAAGCACTGAAAACTATTTCCGCTGTAAAATGTTATAACCATTTGTCATACATACTTCAAACTTCATATGATGATTGATTACATTGAGAAAATGACCCCCATACATCTTAGGATCAGTATGTCAGATGTCAAGGTCACAATCACCTAAACACTGAAAAGCATTTATGCTGTATAACTTGGCAACTACTTCCCATACAGACTTCAAACTTCTTAGGATGATTGCCATCATTGATTACATGACTCCTATACTGTTCGGGGTAAGTACATAAAAGGTCAAGGTACAATCAACTAAACAATCAATATTGCTGCACTATAACTTGATAACCATGCGTCACAGGATGAACATCATAACTTCTGAAAGACTGATATTTATACAAATTATAAAACCTAACATTCATATATGATAAAGATCTATAAAACTCTAAAATTAAAATTATAAAATGTTAAAAATAAAAATATTATAAATAAAAAAAATAATTAAAGCAAACCATTTAATTTCAAAGCCTTAGGTTTCCTCCCTTACATCACAAATGCATCATACTCAGAAAAAACACCCTTCGGGCATATAATACTCCGCCCAGCGGTGCTCTTGTTTTACTTTATCTACAGCATAGATATGAATCATTTGGAGTGAGTAAGCGTTTTTCACCGACGGCAGTGTTTTTATGTATACCAACTTCACCTCATTTCTTCTGAAGACTTTTCCAACCACTTCTTTTTATAAAAAGGTTGGAAGAAATCTTATTAAATTCTCCATATGCTAATCTTTTAATTAGACAGTAATACGAGGGATGCATTATGTAACTAATCTGGCCTTTGGGTAACAGGAGTTATCCCTGAAACATGTTATGCTGTGGTCAGTTACAGATGTACATTTGTATTGTGTACAATGTATACAAAAGTTCCGACACCTTTCAGTTTATGACATTTTTGCGTTTGTAGCCTTTGTTCAGAACTCGCTTTGAAAGGGTTACACGTCATTAACAAAATTTCGATTTTAGAATTTCTGACTATGAGATTTCCTGCCGTGCACCAAAACAAAACGAGACTGGAAATTTCACGATAGTTTACGAGGTGGATAACAGTCGAGTGAACGGTCCTGTAGTGATGTATGTTCCGGAACCCGTGATCTCGGATATACAGCCTAGATCTTCCATTGTCAGGTAGGATGAAAGTTATTTCCGAATAACTACATTGAATAATATACGAATAGTTTAATCGTCAAACGGATAGGTTTGGGGTTCATTCTTTATGCTTTGAGGGGTAGGACTTCAGTTTGAATCCCGAGGAGTGTCAAATATTAGGTTCTGGTGTCAGTGCTGTTTTACCATAGATTTACAATTTGAATGTAGTCGAATTAAACATAACCCTAGGTTAAAAAATATTTGAACGACAGGGAAACGTAAAAACATATACATATTCATTCTCAGAAAGTTTTTTTCTTTTAAAGTAACAAGCAGTAACTTTCCAAAAAAAATTGACGTCGGTTTGGTTTAGTCACAAATTAATCCAAGAGTATTGAATGAAACAATTTCGAGGTAAAGTTTTACCCTGAAACTCTATCTTATTTTCACGTACAAAGCTTCTGTTCAATGTTAAGACATATGTATTTGTACTACTCGTTGCACACACTTAGTTAAGGACATTCAAGAATTAATCCTAAACTTTTAATTACAGTTTTGCCACTAAGACATACTTCATATCCGCAAGAAGCCTTTACAAAGAAATCTTAGATCGAACATTTTTTGCGCTGTTGACGACTTTTGGCCAATGAAATCATTGTAAAAATTCAGTCTGGGTTATTATTGCTTTTCAGCCACATATTTGATTGGTCTATTGATGTAGGTCAGAAGTTGGATTAGAAATGTATACATATGTGTGTGTACGTAAGTTTGTAGGTACAAACAGCTTAAGTTTCTTTCTTGTGTTTAGCGGTGGGATAACATTAACGATATCTGGTGAACATTTAGATGGATTTGGACAGACCAGCCAACTGTACCTTCAGGATAGCAACGGAACCAAAACGGTAAGGCAATGAAAGGCAATGTTTAGTTACATATGAAATGCCATGCTTGTACCACCAAAAAGTCAAACTACAAGTCTTTTTTTGTACTTGTGATATTTGGTGATCATCTATTTACAAAAATATTTCTTTCACCATTTTCATTATAATAGTGAAGCCATATGAAAGTGTTACAATCAGTATTGAAAAAGAAAGTTATTTTTCAATCGACAGTTTGATACGCCCGTAAAGAAAAAAATACAATTTCTTTTAAGCCCAAATGGAAGTGATGTGTCATAAGTTTGAAATAATGAATCGAATCTTTCATTTTTCAGAATTCAAGTTTCTGTGATTTTTTTGATATATCGTACGCTAAGGTGATGCTCTGTAAATCTGCAGTGATAGACAGTGCAAGTTTGCTTCCGTTTTGGACAGTGCCCTCTTTGTTTAATGTTTACGGTAAAATCAGAACATTAGACGAATTCCGAATACTAGTGACAGAAGATCCAGATTTAGAGTATTATAACAAAATCCTTCTTCTGCCGGAACATGCAAATTACACAGAAATTGCATTTAAGGTAAGGATTCCATTTAGTAAAGTTTTGCTTTGACTGAAGCCTTTCTAAGAACAGCTTTCAACCGGAATAACATATAAACATCCACCAGCGGATGGTCTTCAGGTGTACACCTAATACTTTTAACAGACATGTTGTAATTAAAAAAAAGTAACTAAACAAGAAGAAATACTTCGTAGTCATCGAAAATAATTCACATAAGTTGCAAGAAACTCTTGTCCCTATATTTGATAGAAAATAAAAAAATCTATAATTTCACAGAATCGTTCAGTTTGTCATTTGAATATTTTTTACCGATAACCATGAGAAGACCACGGGTGTTACAAAAATCCACTGGTACTTTAGTAAACGTTCGTTTTCTGTTACTTTTTCAGGGAACGGGGTTGCAAAATATCAGCAAAGATGACATTAGAATCACAATAGGAAAATCCGATTGTTCCATAATTGACGTGCTCGAAGACAGCATTTACTGCACCATGTTTGATCTCTGGACAGTCACGGAATTATTGAAGGAGAGGGTCACGGTAAAGCCAAATTCAATTTAATTTGACGCAGTCAAAGTATATATGGTGTTCATTTTGTCTGGCAGTATCTATATAAGTTTTGCTTTAAGCAAAAACTGCATGTATCAAAAATGTGTGTTCGATGAATTATTTCATTATTTACGTAATTCCGAACTTAATTAATAACGTTATGCACACTTAATGTTTTCAATATCAATGTCCAGCTGGAAAAAACACTAGTTCAGGCATAAAAGTTGAGTCATTGTCCTGAGAGTATGTCGTACCTGCAAAGCATTCATTATTTTACACGTATGACAGTGTATCTGGTCGTAGCTTGTCGGAAAAACACAGGTAGATAATTGTGATAATTTCAAGTTTATAAGTAGAAGTAACGGAGACAATGAAATAACTATATTTGTATTCCATACTTAAAACTGAGCATTGATTTTGCTTGAACAAAGTCTTACAGTTGCATGCAGATGAGATTTTTCAAATAAAAGTGTAAAACTGGTTCGTATTTTAGATAGTACTGTCTATACCTGATTTTTTTTTTCATTTCAAACAGTGCAGAATTGGCTACCGTACATACGATCTTGGAACAGTGGCATTTCAGAGGCAAACTGTACGGCCTACGGCAACACAACAAATGAATACGATAAATGCCAGTTATGATACGGTTGTGGCTGCTGTGGCTGTTATTGTCGGTGTGACTTTCATAGTTTTGGTTGCGGTAGGGCTAAGGAAATTAAAGGTGAAAAGACGTCTCCAGTCCCGTAACGAACCGTACAACGTCCATTACCGTAGAGATAGCAATATTCTGACACTTGACGGGTTGTCAGAGAGCCACACTTCTGACGCAATACAGAATAGACAGAACGGTATGTTTTTCATTATTTCTATTTATTTTTTCACTTGTTGCTTTTATCTGATATTAAAATATAGTTAATTATGTTCATGTGATCAGAGATTAAACAAAGTTTAAATCGGATAACGGTTTAGTAAAGTTTTTGATACAAATCAATATTATCACTGCTAGCCTTCATAGAGTTTAATGGAAAAATGTAACTATGGTTTCAGATTATCAGGAAAATAGGTTTCTAAGAGCAGCGGTGCGTGACGACAGTACTTACGTAAAAGAAACCGATCCACTTTTGCCAATACTAGATGAAGACACACGTGCACTCTTCGAACACAAAAATCTAATTATTCCTAGTGAATGTCTTATACTAGGCGAAATCATAGGACAAGGTTTCATTTACATAAATAATATTGCTGTTGTCCAAATTTACTTCAGCATGCTTATTTCAAAACCATATTCGTTAATCTCTGACTTAAAAAAGAACTTAAAAGCATAATCTTACTAGAAGATACTTGCATATTCGAACTCTTGATCTGGAAGCAGATTATAGCATGTGCAGAAAAAGGCCATACATTTCCATTCTGCATGCAAACGCAAAAACCCGGAAGGCTTCATTGTATGCAATATTTTTTCACAATTACTTCCACAGAAAATAAGCGCTTTGATAAACAAATGATTATAGCTGTCTCTTGAGGCAAAATTTCATTTCTTCTATCCCAATTGTTTATGGCACGCGGATCTTTACTTACTGGTAATATAAAACATTGCAAAAGATCAGACAAATAATTTCTTATTGTCTCTGTATTTCGAAGGCATTCCATGTTCTCTTTTCAAAGAACATCTTATGCCCACAACGGAGGCATATAATAATCGAAACGTCCATCAGTCCGTTCCCATTTCTTGGCTGCTTCATTATCTCATAAACGCCTTGTAAGATTTTAAAATGATTTCATATAAATATAAAGTATAGCCACCTAATAGGCGAATTGTATGATTTGGTTGGCTTCATACAAGAGCAAGGTCACAAATGAGATCAAAAATCGCGTCCGTCACAGCAGTATCTTGTTTGGGTCCTGTTTAAAACAGAAAGCTATGAGTGTAGTGTAGGACATTGAAATGTTACTGTAGCGACATTGATTTGGCCACCCGCTCAGTTGTGCCACAATATAATGTTCGATGTAGTGTATGTTATACTGTTCAGATTTTGCATTTATTTATTCACACACTTTTCTCGACAAACTTTAGGAACTAGTTTTTTGCGACTAGTCAGAACCGATTCATTATTGAGACCTCTTTTTGACTGGTCTTATTACAAGAACTTTACTGTGTATTCTTCAGGATTTTGAAACAAATGTTTTCAGTCTGAACATATTTAGGCATCCAAACATTCGATGAATGCATGAAGTCTGATGATTTTCATGAACTGCTTGTTTATCTTACAGCCTCTGCATGGGAGTTCTTCGTTTTCTTCTGATGAATAAACATATTTTTTTACCTCTGAGAGATTGCTAGGATGATCTTCAGGTATACTTTTCACTATCTTGAGAAAAATGATGTGTTGATTGTCAACCTAAAAATATCTGCCCAATTAGCATTTTTTGAAAATTTATTTCGTAGTTATTAGTTTTGTGCCATCACCTTTGCAATTGTCAGTAAATCACAGTAAAACACTGACACTCACATTCTTTTCAACAAGCATACTTAAGTTCTTACTTATCTGCAAGTCGAAAATAAATACAATGTAGTTGATCCAATTCTAATGTTTCAAATAATATTTGAAAAATTGTTAACACATCAAGTTATAAACCTACAGCGGCCGTCGTATCTGTTTCAATTCTGCGTATAACAAAATGGTATTTCCAGTGTATTCAATTTAAAGAAGTGTTCATTGATATATGGTTTCAGGGCACTTTGGCTGTGTATACAAAGGCTATCTCACTCTTCCTAATGAAAAAGCAGAGACGATTGTTGCTTGTAAAACACTTCACAGTAAGTAGTGATGCGTAGTGATGCGGTATCGTGCTTTGCTCTCATATGTTATTTGTGTTTATGTAAAAAAATAAAACCAAAACAGATTTTGTTCGTTGCCCGAAAGGTCAATACCATCTCCAGAGGTGCTCGGGGCAATTATGAAACCTAGCTATTCCTGAAATCTTACGTAAGAGTAACTTCGTGAATAAAAGGGCTACAGAATACACCTTAGATAAATCTCCCGTATATTGCATTAATATGTGATGACTGAAAGTAGTTCCATCATCATGAATCCATATTACTTAGAGGCGAATTTAAAAGAAAGTTGTTGATGTTGTAAGAGTTACTGGTAGTCCAATCCAGTGTAGTTAACATTCATATATAAATACAATGCTGAACAAAACAAGCTGTATACTGTGTGACAGTTTTTTTTCAGTTTATTTTAACCAAGTAGAATCACGGCCCGTTTTACACTGCTTATTTTTGTCCGTTACTTTCACTTTACATAGCTTGATCTTAACTTGACTGCAAGTCAAAATTTGATTGATATTTCAGGAAATGACCCAAAAGACTTGAATGTGAGCATGTTTTTGAAGGAAGCCCTGCTGATGAAAGATTTTCATCATAATCACGTCATGGCACTGATAGGGATTTGTCTTGGTATAGAAAAACTACCCCTTGTCGTGCTCCCTTTCATGAGGAAAGGGGATGTCTTATCATTTATCAGAGATGTTAATAGCGTAAGTACTATTCCCATCTTTCACTAAACTTAAGCAACATTCAGATCAAATTCTTTTCATTTCAAAAAAACTAGTTCCTTTTAACTTTTTTTTTAAGTAAATGTGTTTCTATAACATACTGTGTGAAAGTCATTGTGTCATGTGTTGATAATAAAAAATTACTTACCTCGTTATACATTCCCGACAAAATATTTTTTCTTTACAAGAAACCAACAGTGAAGGATCTTGTAGTATTTGGAGTCGACATCGCTAATGGAATGCACTATCTATCCCAGCTGAAATTTGTACATCGCGACCTTGCTGCAAGGAACTGTATGTAAGTGACCTTAGCAATATCTTGGTCTTTGTAACAGAAGTAAATTAACTATACATGTATGTTTAAATTTTCAAAATACTGCTCAACAAATTGGAATATAGTAAGACAGGAATACATTCACGTCACTTGTTTTTGTATTCCAGAAGTTACAATTCAGAAAGACATTAAATATATGCGTAGTATGTAACAAAAATATTTCCGGAAACCTTTATTGAAGTAAAGAAATCTGCTGCAGGATCGACAACGACATGAAGGTCAAGGTTGCCGACTTTGGGTTGTCACGTGATGTTTACGAGAAAGAATATTACAGCTCTTGCGATAAGAAAGCGAAACTTCCGGTAAAATGGATGAGTCCAGAAAGCCTTGAGTTTGGGCTCTTTACAACCAAGTCAGACGTGGTAGGTGATACTTTCAAATGTTAGTGTCAGTTGTATATAAAACTACTTATATCTTTCAAAATTCTTAAGAATTTTCTAATTATTAATCATTGATAGTGTATCGTCGTAGAATAACCATACAATTATGCAATGTTTGAGTTGCTTGCCTTGTTTTAGTGGTCGTTTGGAGTGGTTTTGTGGGAATTACTGACACGTGGTGTGAACCCATACCCGACAGTAGATAATTGGGACATGCTACGATATCTGCGAGAGGGCCGTAGAATGAATAAACCCGACTTCTGTCCTGAAGAAATGTGAGTTGTGGTGATTTAAGGAAGTTTCTTTTTTTCACTTAGTATTTCTACTAACTTACAGCTAATATTATTAGGTTATTATACATTTAACTGTACAATACGGGAATATATTTGAACGAGTACACAGCTTGAAAAGTCATATTGGACGAGCCGATAGGCTGTGTACGAGTCCAAATATATTCCGTATTGTACAGTTAAATGTATAATAACCTTTTTATTATATATCTTTCGTTTAATTTGAAATATACACCATCATCATTTCGTTTTCAACCAACATCTGATTTCGTTTTGTTTACAGTGTTTTTCGCCTTTTATCCGTCGATAAAATCAGAAATTTCTTCATCTGTCAATATTTTGACTTCTGTCAAAACAAAACAACGCTTCCTGGTCAGCTAGACGCTTTACAAGCAGTTTTAACATATACTAACAAGCGTCTTTATACACGCATGGTTCCCGGTCTTTAATTCGTTAGAGATTTAAATCGGAAACCAGACTAGCATCGTTTAGTGCACATGTACCCAACCGTCTAATATGAAATTAATATATATTTTTAGGATCCAATACGGGAATATATTGGACGGTCACGTGGTACAAATGCAGATTGTCGATTGGTTACATTTATTAGATATATAATAATATTAATTATGGAGCTGTTTTGAAATAACTGTATTTTCGCGGATACTATATTTTCCGTTTCTTTTGAAAGTGGCGTTTTTGCGGCAACTAATTTTCTTGGAATTATACCATGTGCAAATAACAATCAAACAATCTTGTTAACTTTTACTTTTTCTCGCAGGTATAGAATAATGCAGCACTGTTGGACTTGGGACCCAGATGGTAGACCTAGCTTTGGTGATCTGACTATCAAAATTCCAGATCTACTGCGGAAGTTGGAGAGAGCATCCGAAAAACGAAAACAGCTAGAAACAAGCTACTGATTGGTACTTAAAGTACACGATTGTTTTGACTAGTTTCTCATGGTTCCAGATACTTTGTACAAACTGGTACAGTTTGTGTAATACTAATTTTACTATGTTAATTTGATTATTCCAAACGATGTAATTTTTGTTTGTTTCAGTTTTTATTGCATTGTTAATTTTTCAGTTGTACTTCTTAATTATCCCCCGCCGAAAAGGCGGCGGGGGATATGGTTATAGTCTCCGTCCGTCCTTGAGTCCGTCATAGATGGATATATCTCCTTGAGGAGGAGTGCAGTACACAAAAATGATACCTCTACCCTTTATAATTTTTTAGATATTGCCCTTTTTTATTTTTCAAGCATAATTTTTTCCCGGAGAATAACTCGAAAAGAATTTGAGATATCAGCTTAAAACTTCATAGTTCGATAGATCTCTTTGGGGAGGGGTGCTGTGCACAAGAATGAAAAATAAGCAAACACATTCGGCGGGGATGACCATGTTAACATGGTTCTTGTATTTCTTGTTTTCTTTGTTTCAAGACAAGGTCCTAAAGGTTAATTATTACAAATCATGTGTAAATGATTTAAATCCCGAGGTTATGTATAAAAAAATGTAAATACATGTGCGTGAGAAATGAAGTGACTTGTTCATATCCAGATCATACCTAAATGCCGGTATATTGCAAAGAAGGCTCAGTTGTTTTTTAAACCGTAAATACTGAACAATGTTTGGGTGTACAGTAAAACCATTTTCCTTTACCTTCCAGACCATTCACCATTATTTCTACATGATGTTTCACATTTTTCATAAAACCTCTGGAAGCTCTACAGATTTCATATTAGGATAACTTTTTTTCTTCCTCCCGGAATGAATTGTATAGACGTGCCTGTTCAGCCTATAGTTAGCTACACCCCAGTCTGATATATATTTTTTTTGCAATTTCTAATGTGTCGAACTGTTATTCTGATGTTGTAAGATATTCCTTGTTTTTAAATCATGAAAAAGCAACCCTGTGTAATATATCACTGCTTACGTGCCAAATAAATATGTACATAACAAATGTTTGCAGATGTTTCATCATTTTCCATTGAAAAAAAAAATGTATCCAAGATACAAATGTCCCTGAAACATGGCAATGGTCACAGTCATAGTAGCATATAACTTGATTTTACCTTGGTCATTTGTACGAAAAGGTTTTACAGTCTGTAGCTGTGTACTGTACCATACATGCAGGGGTAAGACTAGTATATGTCCTTTACTTATTTGTATTGCTTGTACAATCAATCAATTTCCAAAACTGATGTGTTTCAAAAGATCTAGCGTTTTGAACACATAGGTCAACACTTGTCTTCTACAGAAAAGGTGTTTCAAAACAGTTTCTGACCTTTTAACTTTCGGATTTTTATGCTCCAGTTGAAATAGGCGAAAATAAAGTTCAATTATAAAATTTTAGGGGTTGCACACAAGGCAATATTAAGTATGATTAAACAAAGGGCAATAACTCTGCCAAAAAAATCATCGAATAACATAAGTCCGAGTCAGAGCAAAGGGGCACATGATACTGATTGTTCTGTGGAAGATTGGTGAAACTGCACAAGAAATGTAGGAACTAGTTGTGCACAGAAACAATATTAAGTAAAATTTAACAATTTTAAAGAGCAATAACTGTGCCAAAATTAATCAAATTACAAAAGCCTGATAACATGGACTGTGGTACTTGATCATTCTATGACAGTTTGGTAAACGTCATATGAGAATTGTAGGAGTAGTTGTACACAGAGGCAATATTAAGTAAACTTTAAAAAAGGTAAATAACTCCGCCAAAAATATTTGAATCACAAAAGTCGGAGTACATACTGTGGCACTTGATAACAACCATTGTGTGAAAGTTTGGTGAAAATCAGTTAAGAACTAGTGATTGTTTTTGAGAAAAATATATAATTCCCCCACATGTCATTTACCACGAAGAACACTAGTTATAACTCTATTTAAATTTGGACAAATCAATGGCCGCAACTCTGCTAAAATTATCCAATCTGTATAAGCCAACAATATGCATAACTACACTTGCTAATGACCATTGCTGTGAAGTTTCGTCACAATCTAACCAGCAGTTATGGAGATATGCCAAAATGTATTCAAATTTGGACAAATAAAGGGCCGTAACTTTGCTTAATAAAATCTGACTGAAACAAGACAAAAAATGCATAACAACTTTTGCTTAGAATAATTCCTGTAAAGGATCCTCAAAACTGATTTGGCGTTATTTGAGATATGCCCAAATGTATTCAAACTGAGACCAATCAAATGCCATTTCTCCACTAGAAATCATCCGACTGAAACACATCAACAATACTTGTAAATGCACTTTCTAACAATCTTTTCTGTGAAGTTTTGTCAAAATCAGACATGTGGTTATGGAGATATGCCCATATGTGTTCAATTTTGGACAAATCAAGTCCCCAAACTTTGGTGAGGGCCAAGAAATTCCAAAGCCTATCTAATTAACTAGGTTATCCTGAACCTTAAATATCTAAGCTTAAGGCATATCACTTTCTGGCAAGACTTTTTAAAAACTTTTACTTAAATGACTTCATATAAAACCAAGTAACCCCTGGGACCATGATTTGTATAAACATGGTAGAAGTTCACTATACAATGCCACACCAGAAATGTCTAAAATCTAGGCCAAGAAGACTTTAAGTTTTTCCTATATAAGTCTATGTAAAATCAAGTAACCCCTGTGATGGAGTCAATTCTGACCCGAGAGCCAGAATATATAAGATTTTGGTCGACTAGATATTGCTACAAACCAAATATCTAAGCTCATTACCTTGTGGAAAGATTTTTTCAAATTGTTTCCTATGTAACCCTATGTAAAATCAAGTGGCCCTTTGGGTGGGGCAAAATTTGTCTCAGGGGACATGATTTGTATAAATGTGAGGTTCTCTTGACAATGGTACACAAAAATATCTAAACTTCACAATGGTACACAAAAATATCTAAACTCTAAGCCTAATGGTTTCACACAAGACTTTTTCAAACTTTTTTCCTACATTACTCCATGCAAGATAATGTGATCCCTGGGGCAAGGGCTAATGTTGACCCCAGGGCGATGAGTTGTACAAACTTGGTAGAGGTCCACTAGACAACACACAAAACCTCTTAGTAGGCAATATGGTTTCTGACAATAAGATTTTTTTTCTCTAAATAAGTCAATAAGTGACCCCTGGGATGGGGCCAGTTCCGACCCCAGTGCCATGATTTAAATGATTTTTAGAGGTCCATTAGATGATGCTACAAACCAAATATGTAAGCATCAGTCATTGCGGTTTCAGACAAGAAGACTTTTTAAAGTTTTTTTCCTTCAGTTGCCATGACAACCAGACTTTTGCATGGAATTCTATTTTTTATAAAATTTTGAAAGAGGACCATACAGGGATTAATACAAGTTTAATTGCAAATGACCCAGTGGTGTAGAAGGAGATTGTGGACAACAGATGGATTGACATAGCTTACTAGAAGCTCACAAGCTAAAATTTAGTCGACCAGACCACATCAATAATATTTGTATTACAAATTTTGTAACAACACTTGCTAACATCATCATTGTAAAGGTTGCTTTTTTTTTAAAATCAGAGAACGGGTTATGTGTTCAAATTTTTGAAAATAAAATCAAGGCTAATAACTTCGCTGAAAATCACTGAACCAGAACACATCAATATTTGTAACTACACTTGCTTACAATCATACCGGTCATGTTCTGTCAAAATAGGACAAGTGATTATGGAGATATCCCCATATGTGTTCAAATTTGGATGAATCAAGGCCCATAACTCTACTTAAAATCAGCCAACCAGAAAACATTAACAATACTTGTAACTACACTAACAATAATTCCTGTGAAGTTTTGTCAAAAAATGATATGTGGTTATCGAGATATGACCATACGTGTTCAAATTTGGACAAATCAAGACCCATTGCTCCATTAAAATTCGGCCGACCAGAACACATCAACAACACTTGTAACTTCACTTGCAGACAATATTTCCTGTGAAGTTATTTTTCAAATCAGACAAGCAGTTATGGAAATATGCCCATGTGTTCAAAATTGGAACAAGAGGGCCATCATGGCCCTGGATCGCTCACCAAAGGACTTTGGCTGAGGGTCTAGTGTTAAGCAAACATCAGATGCAACATCACATTTTCTAATTGAAGATTTTCAAAGGTCTCAAGTTTTATACAAATAAAATCCATTGGGCAGAGGCAATTTCAAGATAGCAGCATGTGCAAAGATGTCATTTGAAGCCAAATATTGATGAAAATCTATTTTTAGCTCTGGTGGCCATTTTTTTTAATGTATCTGAACCGTTTTAGCAATTTTAATAGAGGGCTAGGTAAGGAACATTTCTGTTGAATTTGGTGGAAAAAGACACTGCAGTTTAGATGAAGATGCTGTTTTAATTTTTTTTCTATTTTTAGCTTTTGTAGCCCGTATGTGCAATGACGTGGAATGGTTTGAGCAATTTTAGAAAAAGGCAATAAAAGGAAAATTTCTGTAAAGTTTAAAAGAAAATGGCGGAGCAGTATGAGATGAGATGTCATTTGAAGTAAAAAATTGTTGAAAATTTATTTTAAGCTCTGGCAGCCATTTTGTTCAATGAAGTGGCAACTTTTCAGCAATTTAAATAAAAGGGTCTGAAAGGAACATTTCCAGGAAATTTCATGGAAAATCACATTGCTGTTTAGGAGGAAGAGTTGCTTGAATTTTTCCTATTTTTTGCTTTTTGTGCAATACGGCAGAACCGTTGGAGCAATTTTAGAAAAGGGCAATATAAGGATTATTTCTGGCAAGTTTGGTTTAAAATATATTAGTAGTTTTGTAGATGTCATTTAAAGTCAAATATTGACAAAAACCTATTTTTAGCTCTGGCAGCAAATTTATTAAATGGAGCGGAACCGTTTTAGCAATTTTAATAGAGGGCTATGTAAGGAACACTTCCGTGAAATTTGATGGAAAATTACCTTGTAGTTGAGGAGATTTTGTATATTTTTTTTTTTTTTAGCTTTTGCAGCCATTATGTGCAATGGAGCGGAATGGTATGAGCAATTATAGGAAAGGGCAATATAAGGAACATTGCTGTCAAATTTGTTTAAAAAATGGCCAGGTGGTTTTGCAGGAGATTTCATTTGAAGCCAAATATCGACGAAAATCTATTTGTAGCTTTGGCGGATGTTTTGTTCAATGGAGCGGAACCGTTTTAGCAATTTAAATAGAGGACTATGTAAGAAACATTTCTTAGAAATTTGGTGGAAATTAGCTTGCCACTTTGGATGAGATGTTGTTTGATTTTTTCTATTTTTGGCTTTGGCAGCCTTTATGTGCAATGGAGCAGAACGGTTTGAGCAATTTTAGAAAAGGGCAATATACGGAACATTTCTGTAAAGTCAAAAATTGTTGAAAATTTATTTTTAGCTCTGGCAGCTGTTTTGTTCAATGAAGTGGAAACTTTTAAGAAATTTAAATAAAAGGGTCTGAAAGGAACATTTCCAGGAAATTTCATGGAAAATCACATTGCTGTTTAGGAGGAAGAGTTGCTTGAATTTTTCCTATTTTTTGCTTTTTGTGCAATACGGCAGAACCGTTGGAGCAATTTTAGAAAAGGGCAATATAAGGATTATTTCTGGCAAGTTTGGTTTAAAATATATTAGTAGTTTTGTAGATGTCATTTGAAGTCAAATATTGACAAAAACCTATTTTTAGCTCTGGCAGCAAATTTATTCAATGGAGCGGAACCGTTTAAGCAATTTTAATAGAGGGCTATGTAAAGAACACTTCCGTGAAATTTGATGGAAAATTATCTTGTAGTTGAGGAGATTTTGTTTAATTTTTTTTTATTTTTAGCTTTGGCAGCCCTTATGTGCAATGGAGCGGAATGGTTTGAGCAATTATAGGAAAGGGTAATATAAGGAACATTGCTGTCAAATTTGGTTTAAAATGGCCAGGTGGTTTTGCAGGAGATTTCATTTGAAGCCAAACATCGACGAAAATCTATTTGTAGCTCTGGCAGATATTTTGTTGAATGGAGCGGAACCGTTTTAGCAATTTAAATAGAGGACTATGTAAGAAACATTTCTTAGAAATTTGGTGGAAATTAGCTTGCCACATTGGATGAGATGTTGTTTGATTTTTTTTCTATTTTTTGCTTTGGCAGCCTTTATGTGCAATGGAGCGGAATGCTTTGAGCAATGTTAGAAAAGGGTCATATAAGGAACATTTCTGTCAAATTTGGTTTTAAATGGCCAGGTGGTTTTGCAGGAGATTTCATTTAAAGCCAAATGTCGACGAAAATCTATTTGTAGCTCTGGCAGATATTTTGTTCAATGGAGCGGAACCGTTTTAGCAATTTAAATAGAGGACTATGTAAGAAACATTTTTTAGAAATTCGGTGGAAAATAAGCTTGCCATTTTGGATGAGATGTTTTTTTTTTCTATTTTTGGCTTTGGCAGCCTTTATGTGCAATGGAGCAGAACGGTTTGAGCAATTTTAGAAAAGGGCAATATACGGAACATTTCTGTAAAGTCAAAAATTGTTGAAAATTTATTTTTAGCTCTGGCAGCTGTTTTGTTCAATGAAGTGGAAACTTTTAAGAAATTTAAATAAAAGGGTCTGAAAGGAACATTTCCAGGAAATTTTATGGAAAATCACATTGCTGTTTAGGAGGAAGAGTTGCTTGAATTTTTCCTATTTTTTGCTTTTTGTGCAATACGGCAGAACCGTTGGAGCAATTTTAGAAAAGAGCAATATAAGGATTATTTCTGGCAAGTTTGGTTTAATATATATTAGTAGTTTTGTAGATGTCACTGGAAGTCAAATATTGACAAAAACCTATTTTTAGCTCTGGCATCAAATTTATTCAATGGAGCGGAACCGTTTAAGCAATTATAATAGAGGGCTATGTAAAGAACACTTCCGTGAAATTTGATGGAAAATTACCTTGTAGTTAAGGAGATTTTGTTTAATTTTTTTTATTTTTAGCTTTGGCAGCCCTTATGTGCAATGGAGCAGAACGGTTTGAGCAATTTTAGAAAAGGGCAATATACGGAACATTTCTGTAAAGTCAAAAATTGTTGAAAATTTATTTTTAGTTCTGGCAGCCGTTTTGTTCAATGAAGTGGAAACTTTTCAGCAATTTATATAAAAGGGTCTGAAAGGAACATTTCCAGGAAATTTCGTGGAAAACCACATTGCTGTTTAGGAGAAAGAGTTGTTTGAGTTTTCCTATTTTTAGCTTTTTGTGCAATACATCAGAACCGTTGGATTAATTTAAGAAAAGGGCAATATAAGGATTATTTCTGGCAAGTTTGGTTTAAAATATATTAGTAGTTTTGTAGATGTCATTTGAAGTCAAATATTAACAAAAACCCTATTTTTAGCTCTGGCAGAAAATTTATTCAATGTGGCGGAACCGTTTTAGCAATTTTAATAAAGGGCTATGTAAGGAACACTTCCGTGAAATTTGATGAAACATTACCTTGTAGTTAAGGAGTTGCTGTTTAATTGTTTTTCTATTTTAGCTTTTGCAGCCCTTACGTGCAATGGAGCGGAATGGTATGAGCAATTATAGGAAAGGGCAATATAAGGAACATTTCTGTCAAATTTGTTTTAAAATGGCCAGGTGGTTTTGCAGGAGATTTCATTTGAAGCCAAATATCGACGAAAATTTATTTGTAGCTCTGGCGGATATTTTGTTCAATGGAGCGGAACCGTTTTAGCAATTTAAATAGAGGACAATGTAAAAAACATTTCTCAGAAATTTTGTGGAAAATTAGCTTGCCATTTTGGATGAGATGTTGTTTCATTTTTTTTCTATTTTTGGCTTTGGCAGCCTTAATGTGCAATGGAGCAGAACGGTTTGAGCAATTTTAGAAAAGGGCAATATACGGAACATTTCTGTAAGGTCAAAATTGTTGAAAATTGTTGAAAATTTGTTTTTAGCTCTGGCAGCAAATTTATTAAATGGAGCGGAAACCTTTTCAGCAATTTAAATAAAAGGGTCTGAAAGGAACATTTCCAGGAAATTTCGTGGAAAACCACATTGGTGTTTAGGAGGAAGAGTTGCTTGAATTTTTCCTGTTTTTAGCTTTTTGTGCAATACATCAGAACCGTTGGATTAATTTAAGAAAAGGGCAATATAAGGATTATTTCTGGCAAGTTTGGTTTAAAATATATTAGTAGTTTTGTAGATGTCATTTGAAGTCAAATATTAACAAAAACCCTATTTTTAGCTCTGGCAGAAAATTTATTCAATGTGGCGGAACCGTTTTAGCAATTTTAATAAAGGGCTATGTAAGGAACACTTCCGTGAAATTTGATGAAACATTACCTTGTAGTTAAGGAGTTGCTGTTTAATTGTTTTTCTATTTTAGCTTTTGCAGCCCTTACGTGCAATGGAGCGGAATGGTATGAGCAATTATAGGAAAGGGCAATATAAGGAACATTTCTGTCAAATTTGTTTTAAAATGGCCAGGTGGTTTTGCAGGAGATTTCATTTGAAGCCAAATATCGACGAAAATTTATTTGTAGCTCTGGCGGATATTTTGTTCAATGGAGCGGAACCGTTTTAGCAATTTAAATAGAGGACAATGTAAAAAACATTTCTCAGAAATTTTGTGGAAAATTAGCTTGCCATTTTGGATGAGATGTTGTTTTATTTTTTTTCTATTTTTGGCTTTGGCAGCCTTAATGTGCAATGGAGCAGAACGGTTTGAGCAATTTTAGAAAAGGGCAATATACGGAACATTTCTGTAAGGTCAAAATTGTTGAAAATTGTTGAAAATTTGTTTTTAGCTCTGGCAGCAAATTTATTAAATGGAGCGGAAACCTTTTCAGCAATTTAAATAAAAGGGTCTGAAAGGAACATTTCCAGGAAATTTCGTGGAAAACCACATTGGTGTTTAGGAGGAAGAGTTGCTTGAATTTTTCCTGTTTTTAGCTTTTTGTGCAATACAGCAGAACCTTTGGAGCAATTTTAGAAAAGGGCAATATAAGGATTATTTCTGGCAAGTTTGGTTTAAAATATATTAGTAGTTTTGTAGATGTCACTGGAAGTCAAATATTGACAAAAACCTATTTTTAGCTCTGGCAGCAAATTTATTAAATGGAGCGGAACCGTTTAAGCAATTTTAAAAGAGGGCTATGTAAGGAACACTTCCGTAAAATTTGATAGAAAATTAGCTTGTAGTTGAGGAGATGCTGTTTTAATTTCTTTCTATTTTTAGCTTTTGCAGCCCTTATGTGCAATGGAGCGGAATGGTTTGAGTAATTATAGGAAAGGGCAATATAAGAAACATTTCTGTAAAATTTTGTTTAAAATAGGCAAGTGGTTTTGCAGGAAATTTCGTTTGAAGCCAAATATCGACGAAAATCTATTTGTAGCTCTGGCGGATATTTTGTTCAATGGAGCGGAACCGTTTTAGCAATTTAAATAGAGGACTATGTAAGAAACATTTCTTGCAAATTTAATGGAGAATTAGCTTGCCATTTTGGATGAGATGTTATTTGATTTTTTTCTATTTTTGGCTTTGGCAGGCTTTATGTGCAATGGAGCGGAATGGTTTGAGCAATTATAGAAAAGGGCAATATAAGGAACATTTCTGTAAAGTTTGGTAAAAAATGGCCCGGTGGTGTAGGAGGAGATGTCATTTAAAGTAAAATAATGACGACGGACAAATGACGCCAGACACAGGATGATCACAATAGCTTACACTGAGCATTTGCTCAGGTGAGCTACAAATCAAGTCTCATAATTTTGGTGGAAATCACTGTGCTGGAAAATGCCGATGATATGATCAACTAGGATTAGTACCAATAAATAACAGCAAGTTCCATTGAAATCCAACCAGTGGTTACAGAGAAGAAGTGTAGACAAACTTTGTGACATACAGACGGAAAGTGCAAACACTACATGTCTCCTACCCCGTTATGTGGGGGAAGACATAATTGTAGGAGTTGTGCACAAAAGATGGGATGGACAGACAGACAGAATAACCGACAGACAGTGCGACTACTTTATGCCATCTTTTAGGGGCATTAAACTGGACTTTTTTCAATAAACTCAAATTGTCATTATAAATTGTAAGCTTGTATGGAAAGCTGAAATTGTTCCATGCTCACTAGAACAGATACAGCTTCACAAACAGAGATAAGGAACAAAAGTGTTATGTCAATACTTTTATTTCCTCAACAATTATACTTATACTTGGAAAAAATAGAATTACTGGTGTCTAATAAAAATTTAGTTAAAAACTTTATGTTCCAAATTACCAGTTAACGAAGCTGAATTATTAAGTTTTGCAACTAGTTTCTACAATTGTCCACGTACATTTTTACAAATACTCCCCCAAAGTATAGATTATTTGTGATTTCCTTTTTTTTTTCAAATTTTACGTGTTGCCAAGAATATGAATTAAGCCAATAGCTTCTAAAATGAAACTTATGTCATCATCTCTATAGCAAAAGAGTCTAATTAAAATCAAAGGGATGAGATAGAAAAAGACTTACAGCAAAATATGTTTTGATATGTTTAAGAAATACTTATAAACAAGGGGGCCACTGGCCCCAAAGCGGTCACCTGAGGACAGACTGTTATTTGTGAAAGTTGAGAAATCTAGTATTTATTACAAGAATTTGAACAATGTTGGTCACTTGACCATACTTCATGCAAAATATATTTCAAAATTTTTACTACATATATGGTCAAAATTTCAAAGCTCTACATCAAACAACAAAAAAGTAGGTCACTAGGTCAAAATTAATGTCATCTAATATCAGTTCAATTCGACTCATGAAACTGTGCATATGGTCCAAATTTAAAAGCTGTATGTAAAAAGCAAGAAAGTAGGTCACTAGGTCAGAATCTAGGTCAGCTGATATCAAATTTCAATTTTATATCTAAAACTGTGCATGTAGTACAAATTTTAAAGCTTTACATCGAAAAACAAGCAAGGACACTAGGTCAAAATCTAGGCCAGCTCATATCAAAGTTCATATCTACATTTGAAACTGTGCACATGGTCCAAATTTCATAGCTGTATATCAAATAACAAAAAAGTAGGTCACTAGGTCAAAATTCAGGTCATCTAACATCAAAATTTAATTCTACATCTGAAACTGTGCAAATGGTCCAAATTTCATAGCTATACATCAAATAACAAGAAAGTAGGTCACTAGGTCAAAATCTCGGCCAGCTCATATCAAAGTTCAATTCTACATCTGAAACTGTCTACATGGTCCAAATTTCATAACTGTATATCAAATAACAAAAAAGTAGGTCACTGAGTCCCCTGGGGCAGGGCCAACTTTGACCCCAAGGCTTTAATTTAAACAATTTTGATATAGGTCCACCAGACATTGTTTCATATCAAATATCTAAGCTCTAGCTTTCTCAGTTTTAGAGATCACTTTTTTATATGTATAAAAAAAAAAACCCATGACCGCCAGGACAGGGCCAATTTTGACCCTAGGGGCATTATTTGAACAATCTTTGTAGGGGGTTCACAATGTTTCATGCCAAATATCTAAGCTCTATTCTTTGAAGCTTCACAGGATAATTTTCTAATAAGTTTTTACTCTATGTATATAATCAAAATCTATGACCCCCAGGCAGGCCCAATTTTTACCCCAAGGATATATTTTGAACAAACTTGGTAGAGGTTCACTAGACGATGTTTCATGCCAAATATCTTAGCTCTAGTCTTTGAAGCTTCAGAAGATAATTTTCTTATAAGTTTTTAATATATGTATATAAGGAAAACTATGACCCCCACCAGGGCAATTTTCAACCCTTGGACTATAAATTGAACAATTATTGTAGGGGTCCTCTACACAATGTTTCATGTGAAATATCAAGCTCCAGCCTTTGCAGTTTTAAAGCAGAAGATTCTTTAAAGATTTTACTATATGTATATAAGGAAAACTAATGACCCCCCTGGGGTGGGACAAGTTTTGATCCTAGGGCTATAATTTGAACAATTTGTAGAGGCCCACTAAACAATGTTTCATGCCAAATATCTAAGCTCTAGCCTTTGCAGTTTCAAAGAAGAAGATTTTTTAAGTTTTATGACATGTATTTAAGGAAAATCTATGACCCCCGGGGCAGGGCCAATTTTGACCCAAGGACTATAATTTGAACAAACTTGGTAGAGGTTCACTACACAATGTTTCATGGCAAAGATCTAAGCTCTAGCTTGTAATTTCAGAGAAGAAGATTTTTTTAAGTTTATACATATAAGGAAAATTATGACCCCACCAGGTGGGGCCAATTTTGACACTAGAGGCATAATTTGAACAACTTTGATAGAGGTCTTCTAGACAATGTTTCATGCTAATTATCTGAGCTCTAGCCTTTGTCATTTCAGACGAGAAGATTTTTCAAGTTTTTACTATATACATATAAGGAAAACCTATGACTTCCCCCCAGCACCCCAAATTTTGACACTAGGGGCATAATTTGAACAACTTTGGTAGAGGACCTACAGATGATTTCATATACTAATCATTAAAGCCCTGGGCCTTGTACTTTCTAACAAGAAGATTTTTTTAATTTGCATTTTTGAAACTTCTTTTTTGGCCCTTTGACCTACCGGTACTTATGCAACAGACTGGAACCATTTGAACAACTTTGAAAGGGGACCACCCAAGGATCATTCCTGTGGAGTTTGGTTAATGTGCAGTCAGTGGTTTCAGAGGAGATGTCGTTTTTAAGAAATTGCTGACGACGGACACGGGGATCACAAAAGCTCACCATGAGCAAGTTGTGTTCAGGTGAGCTAAAAATGGTAATGCAGATTCAGTGACTAAATACAATCCTAAAATACTACGGCAGTTCATTAGAAATATAAAATGCTGCAGTCTTATAACACAAACAATACTGTAATATTGCACTTCATTGCGACATAAAATGTATAAGTTTTCCTCATCTCCTACGCTTAGCTTTGGTTTGTTTTTTCTTCGCAGCTTGAGACAGTTTCGAGATTTTGTTTCCTATATGTCCAGGTACCCGTTTCTTTATAAAGCTGTGCTGCTGGACAAGTTCTGCAAGGTGACCCTGTTCTGCCAACATGGACAAGAACGTACACAGAAACTGGTCATAGTTGTGGGTGCGTCGACAATTGTCAATCTGCAAGATATACAGGATAACATATGTTTGGCTAGATTTTTCTGACAACAGGTTATCTTTTGAAGAGTACAAATAAAACAGTTCAATCAATTAAGTACACTATACCAAAGTGAATATGTATGTTCTGCCATTTTGTATATTTCAGATACGCCATGCAGGTATATCCGTCAGCCCTGTAACTGTAGGATTTGGCAATTAAAGCTATACAGGCACTTCTTGACCACTGCCCTACATAAACTGATGTCACATCACATGAGTTCATATCATGTTATTTAATACTAGTTATTCTAGGACACACAATTCTTCTGTACTATGGTGAAACAGTATACTACAAGTTGTATATACTTTGAAAATCTTGCTGTTAACCACTGTTTAAGGCAATAACAACTTTCTCATTTAATATAGTCAATTTGATACCAAGTTTTAGCCTATGAGCCTTGATCAAAGGGAGATAATAATTACAAACCAGGAGTCTACCTACATGTGATATATGATTAAAATTGTGCTCTGTTAACACTTACTTCTTATGTTACCAATGTTTCAAACTGCTAACATAAAAGCTGCTTACCTGAACACCTAATAGGTGAAATTATATAAGTTTTCCAGATTTCAGATCCAGGAATGTGAATATAATTACCTTATATTTCTTTATCTTTTCCTGTTCATCTAGCAATTTAGTCTCACACAACTTTATTTCATTTTCTACATTCTTCAGTAATGCTATCAGATCCTGTAAAAATGCATGAGATGATCATTTAAATTCTATATTATGATTTGTACAAAATAATTTAATATATGAACTACAAAAAAATTTAATATATGAACTACACTTCAAGACAGCTTTATTATAGATCTGGACAATACTCGACGAAGGTCACCGACAATTCATTGATAAGTGAGACAAAATTTAAGTATACTTTTGGGCCAGGATAGTGTGTATAAATACATTAATCTCTCTCTCTCTCTCTCTCTCCACTGGATTACGAAAGATTTCTTTCCAATTATCTCAGCTTTAAAATGCACACTCTAAATACGTTTACCTCAGGCCTTCAACCAAAGAAAACATTATTCTATTTTCAAACCACCACACCATATTAACATCATCAAACTGAACACAATGTAAGTCTTTTACATTTACTGTTCAACTAATATAGATGCTATAAAAAACCTTTGTATTACCTTCGGCCTAAACCCCTGCTGGCTGTTAAATTTTGTCTTTGATTTTGAAGGGGATGAACTTTCTCCTTCCTTCATTGCTGTATTTGAATCTAAAACACAAGATGTTGGAAGTTTTCTTAAATTGTCAAATATCCACTTTTATCATTATGATTTCACATAGAACTGATCCTAAATATTGAGTAACAATATAACTTAGTAAACTGTCATGGTTTGAATGCTATATTGGCAACATGCCATCAAAATAAAGCTGTCATGGTTTAAATGCTATCCTGGCAACAAATCATCCAAAACAGCTGTCATGGTTTAAATGCTATATTGGAAACATGCCATCAAAATTAAGCTGTCATGGTTTAAATGCTATATTGGCAACATGCTATCAAAATTAAGCTGTCATGGTTTAAATGCTATATTGGCAACATGTCATCAGAAATCAACTGTCATGGTTAAAATGATCATACAGGCAACATGTAATCCAAATTAAGCTTCAAGGTTTAAATGCTATCCTGGCAACATGTCATCAAAATTAAGCTGTCATGGTTTAAATTCTATATTGGCAACATGTCATCAAAATTAAGCTGTCATGGTTTAAATGCTTTACTGGCAACATGCCATCAAAATTAAGCTGTCATGGCTTAAATGCTTTATTGGCAACATGTCATCAAAATTAAGCTGTCATGGTTTAAATTCTATATTTGCAACATGTCATCAAAATTAAGCTGTCATGGTTTAAATGCTTTACTGGCAACATGCCATCAAAATTAAGCTGTCATGGCTTAAATGCTTTATTGGCAACATGTCATCAAAATTAAGCTGTCATGGTTTAAATGCTTTACTGGCAACATGTCATCAAAATTAAGCTGTCATGGTTTAAATGCTTTACTGGCAACATGTCATCAAAATCAGCTTTCATGGTTTAAATGCTTTACTGGCAACATGTCATCAAAATAAAGCTGTCATGGCTTAAATGTTTTACTGGCAACATGTCATCAAAATTAAGCTGTCATGGCTTAAATGCTTTACTGGCAACATGTCATCAAAATTAAGCTGTCATGGTTTAAATGCTTTACTGGCAACATGTCATCAAAATTAAGCTGCCATGGCTTAAATGCTTTATTGGCAACATGTCATTAAAATTAAGCTGTCATGGCTTAAATGCTTTAATGGCCACATGTCATCAAAATTAAGCTGTCATGATTTTAATTCTATATAGGCAACATGTCATCAAAATCAAGCTGTCATGGCTTAAATGCTATACTGGCAACATGCCATCAAAATTAAGCTGTCATGGTTTAAATGCTTTATTGGCAACATGTCATCAAAAATCAGCTGTCATGTTTAAAATGATCAAATAGGCAACATATCCAAACTGAATTGTAATTGTTTTAATGAATGTATTAGCAACATGTCATCAGAATTAATCTGTCATGGTTTAAATGAATGTATGGATAAAGGTCACCTGAATAAAGCTGTCAAGGTTTAAATGTATGTACATGTATCTGCAACATGTCATCCAAACTGACTGTTTAAATGAATGTATAGACAACATGTTAATTGAATTATGCTGTCGTGGTTTAAATGAATGTATGGCTGACATGTCATCAAAATTAAGTTGTCATGGTTTAAATGAATGTATAATCAACATGTTGTCAAGGTTTAGCTGCCATGGCTTAAATGTATGTATGTGCTTCATGTCATTAAATTAAACTGTCATGGTTTCAATGTATGTACTGGCAATAAATAATCAGAAATAAGCTGTCATGGTTTAAACTAGTTTTTTTTTTTCTTGCACCCGATGGAAGGAAGGCCAATGAAGAGATATCACCTTACTGAAACAGAAGCCTCTGTCATTTATTATGGTATAAAGAACATAATATATATATATATATATATTAACATATGTATGGTTATGATAGTTTCACACCTTTCTCTAGGCACGGTTGACGTCACCTGACATCACAGTGGAACTGTTTTTATCAACAGCAGTGTGGAAGACAGCATATGTTACATCATGGTTGCTGTAATATATTGGAGTAACACCAGCTTCAATGCAGTCCATGTTTTTAACATATGTATGGTCGAAAAGTGTCTTTCTAGCAGTGACCTTGACCTTTGACCTACTGACCCCAGAATCAATAGGGTTCTTCTACACAATAAGGACAATCATCCTATGAAATTTGAAGGCTCTGGGTGAAATAGAACTTGTTACTGAGCGAAACGGTTTTCACTCTTCAGGCCCCTGTGGCCTTGACCTTTGACCTACTGAACCCAAAATCAACAGGGTTCTTCCACTCAATAAGGGCAATCAACCTATGAAGTTTGAAGACTCTGGGTGAAATAGAACTCCAGTTATTGTGCAGTTATTGTGCCCCTATGACCTTGACCTTTGACCTACTGACCCCAAAATCAAAAGGATTTTTCTACTCAATAAGGGCAATCACCCCATGAAATTTGAAGGCTCTGGGTGAAATAAAACTCCAGTGGTAAACACTCTTTAGGCCCCTGTGATCTTGACCTTTGAACTACTGACCCCAAAATCAATAGTGTTCTTCTACTCAGTAAGGGCAATCACCCTATGAAGTTTGAAGGCTCTGGGTGAAATAAAACTCCAGTTATTGGGTGGAAACGGTTTTCACTCTTCGGGTCCCTATGACCTTGACCTTTGACCTACTGACAGTTCTTTTACTCAATAAGGGCAATCACCCTATGAAGTTTGAAGGCTCTGGGTGAAATAGAACTCCAGTTATTGAGTGGAAATGGGGGGGGAGACATAATGAATGTATGGGCTACATGTCATCAGAATAAAGTTCTCAAGGTTTAAAAGAATGTATGGGCTACATGCCATCAGAATTGAGCTTTCATGGTTATAAAGAATGTATGGGCCAGATGTCATCAGAATAAAGTTCTCAAGGTTTAAAAGAATGTATGGTTGACATGTCATCAGAATTAACTGTCATGGTTTAAATGAATGTACTGGCAATATGTCATCAAAATTAAGCTGTCATGGTTATAGTGAATGTATGGTAAAAATGTTGTCAAAGTTAAGCTGTCATGGCTTAAATGTATGTGCTACATATGTCATGGTTTCAGTGTATGTACTGGCAATATATTACCAGAATTAAGCTGTCGTAGATTCAATGAATGTATGGGCTACATGTCATCAGAATTCAGCTGTTATGATTTAAATGTATGTATTGACATAATTATGTCATCCGAATTAAGTTGTCAGTTTAAAAATTGTTCAAATTATTTTGTTTAAAGAATACATTGTACATGTATGTGTAAATCTTGTCTAGGCATACCATTGTTTTTCTTACCAGTTGTAACATTTGGGCTGTTCTGTGCAGAGGTACTCATTGTGCTACTGCTTGGTGAGCTGAAGCAACTGCCAACTTCAGATGCTGTATCTGTGCTTTCGCTGCTCGGACCTGGGGAGGCTGCAAACTTTGTTTCTATTGTCAAAGGTTTCGTGACGTCAGTGGTCGAAGCAGTGGTTGGGATGATTGTTGAAATACCATCAGCTTCTGAGGCTATAGAGATTTGTACTTCCATACCCTCCTTCACTGAAGCTTGGCCAGTACTTACACCTTCAGTAACATTTATCACAGCCTGCTGTGTAGCAACATCCACTTTAACTTCCCCTTCAGTTTTAACTTTATCAATAACCTTATTTGAATCAGGTTTCATCTCATTAATGGCTGCATTTAGTGCTGATTCACCTTTAAAACTGGGGTCACAGTTAGTTAAGTCAATTACTTCACTTTTCACTACATTCATTTCTTTGCTAGTGGAAGGAAAAGGCTCAGTTTTGATATTTTCGACTTCATCTGTTTCCATGGGAACAGCAACATCTGATGTTACAGGACCATGTTTCTTAACTACTGCTAAACATTTCTCCTTTTCTGCTGTGGTTATGTTTGGATTTGTTACTTTTACCATCTGTAAAACATTTCAGAAAAGATATATTCTAAATCATTCATAAAGATGAAATGAAGAAGTTGCAAACAAATCCAGCAAATGCCTTTCTTAACCATTTTAGATAAGTCTGCATCTAAAACTTACTTTAAAAGTTTAGGATTTCTTAAACATACTTAATATTCAACAGTCTGAGTCAACAAAGGTGGGTACACATGGAAGTAAATTAAAAGCAATCTTACATTCTAGTATGAAATAAAGTTTACTTCATGGAGGCACCACAAAGAAATCTTTAATCAAAAAGAGAACATACCCTAACTTACATGGTAGTTTTCTAAAAATCTGACTGTTACATATTCAATATCTGACAAACAAAATTAAATAACACACAGGACAGTAGAGGTATTTTTATGACATTCTCATTTTAATGACCTGCAATATGAGAATAAAATCTTTTCTCATCATATTTCTATCTAGGAACTGAAACTGTTGAAGAAAATTAGAAGAAAATGAAACTGACATATACAATTTGTGCAATGTCTACAATATATCAAAAACTTATGTTTAACTGTTCAATTATTCACATTTATGCTAGAAAAGATGTCACTGTATGGCTTATGGTTTAACTTTCATTCCATATAGATGTTTGTTTTTTTCCTGCAGACTGGAAAAATCATCAAAAACCACCAAATAAAAGAAAAGAAATATTCTGTATCAGTCTGTAAAATATTTTTTGAGGCATAGGCATTTCTGGCTTATGGCTTCCGAAAATCCACAGACCTAATATGATATAAATATGCCCAAAGATCTTACAGCTATATTCCTACAGGTTCATTTGTCCTATTGTCTGGTAAAGTTTGTAGGCCAAATTAGAATTTTACAAGCCACAAGCCTGTGGCTTATTTCACAGACTGCTGTATGAATGAGTGTATTTATGTTGTTTATTATTGAATGTACTTAAACATTTTTTAACCATCAGCTATTCAATTATGTAATTTAAAAAGCAGTATCTGGATAAAATACAAATCTTAAACTAGTTATGGAATGAAACTCAAGTACCCAATATACATAACATACAAAAAAAATCTAAATCAACCACCTACCTGAACAAAATTAACAAAACAAAAAAAAATAACTTTCCCAAATGATGTTGAACAAAGAATACAAACCCCTTAAAGATTATCATAAAATAATTTCTTGACAGGTAAAAATATTTAAGTATCTCCACTCCGGATTTCTTAATCAACATTATAGTTTAGGAGCATATAAACAGAAGAATTGTTTATGTTCTGCTTGAAAAGCCGAAACAAAGACAAGAAAATTCAAAACTGGTTGTTAACTCAGATCAATACTACCTGCACAATACTGATATCTGAACTGCTTCAAATCAAACTTGTTCTATGCAAAGATTTGTAATTGTTGAATAATAATTTCAGTTTGTCTAAAATGTAAGCTCTCCACTGGAATGCATTAATATCCTATGTATATGTTGAGGCAGTGCCTAAGTTCATATCAGCTTTATGCACAGATTTATCAAGGTTGAAGTGTTTCTTTATCAATGGTTAAACGACTGTTCTATACCTGGAGTTCTGTAACCTGAACATAAAAAATGCTGCCTAATTCTTTCTCTTAGAATAACTTGATAAGTTTTCTAGTAAACAAAATAAACCAACACCCTATGATAGAGATATGATAATTTTCAGGGATACAATTATGACAAAGAACAACATAAACAAATGTAAATATAGGAAGTTGATAATTCCCTAAAAATATTTTAAGCTCTGAAAACAATGGGATGATTCACTAATGAGTTGTCAATTAAGGTTGGTAATTTGTAGACACCTCATCCTAACCTTACTAGTCAAATGATGTCTGACTGAATCGAGATTAATCAGATAAAAGAAGAACTGCAAATTTTTTTAACTACCAATATGTGCGAACGGCACAAAATTATACAATTTTACATCATTCACGAAAATAGCAGGACTGTTCAATAAAAAGCCTGTGTTTTTTTTTTCATTGTTTTTTTTCTCATTAATCATTGATTTCATAATTAACAGACTGTTTTGTGCAGTTAAACTGATGAAATTCTGTGACAGAATCTCAACAATAGTGAAAGAATATAGTACGTGATGGTGATGATGTACAACCAAACTAAAATAGCGAAGAGAAAATACTTGGGCATAAAATGTTAAAAACAATGTTTGTACTTCTAGGGGTTCACAAACTCATAAAACAGAACAACAGACACATAAAATACTGGGATATACCTTGGACTGATTCTCTAAAAGCTTCAAATAGAAAATATAAAATGCTGTAAGTGTGTATTCAACTTTGATATTATAAATAAAAGAGCCTTTGAACGCAGAAACTACCCAGGACTTAGTCATTCAAGTAGTGTTTCTGAGGAAAACTTATTTTGCCTCTGTCTCATAGTGTTTGATTTCAAAACATAATCAAATACTTGATGCACTAATTACAGATTACACAATGTTTTGAAACAAAGCAATATGTTATTTCTTATAGAACTGCTGAGCTTTTTGCTCCTATTTAAGCATTTTTTTTCGACAAAGTTTAAAATACACATAACTAAACATTAACAAATTTTCATTATAATTTACAGAAGGATATATGGCCAATATATTATCTATTTCTTCCATTTTAATTGCCATTTAAATCAAAAGTTTAGAAATAATCTTATTTACCAGAAAAGTTGCTATGTGTGAATAAAGAAATATAAGCATACTTTTTCACAAGCTCACACAAACAATTAAGGAATAATACAGCTTTATTTTTTTATTCTGTTTACATCTGATTAAATAAATAAACAGTTTATTCAGTTTTGCAATTACTGGCAAAGATGCAACTTAACCAGACCCAGTGTACTCACTTCATAAGCTATACCCACAAGTTAGAAGAGACACACAATCTGTTTTCAAGGTACTTGTGACATACCATTAATCACAGCCGTTTAGCATATACAACTAGGAAGTAGATTAAACCTTTACAGAGCTGCTGTTAGACAAGATTTCAGCTTTAGTATGACTTATTCTAACTGATTTCATTAGAAAATTTGTGTAAATATTTCATATTTTCATACCTGTTGTAAAGCCTCAAGTACTATCTGCCTGTTAGTTTTCAGTGTGCTCAATTTGTGCTCATAGAGACTCACTTTGTCTGGAACCACTGCCATCAAGTTAAACCTAATGTCATGATATGGCTCTCTGAAAGCAAAAAATTTCTAACTGTTTATAATTACAGTAAAAATGTGAACCAGCTAAACTCAGAACAACTAAACAACAACGTACTACAAACACTCATCTGTGAAACAAGAAACAGATATGCTGTTCAGAAAAATGAGCATTGCTGATTCCAAAAGACTGTGTATGGACAGTATTAACATCATATGGGAATGCAGCAAGTCTCAATAAAAAAAACTTTGAGAAAACAACGGTGTAAAAACAACATTCATTTCAGGATATATCTGGCTACTGGGCTATTCTAAACACAAATTATATCCATAACATAAAGTAATCGTGAAGTATTATCTCTATGAATAAATCTAAATAAAAGTCTGTCATTTTTTATTTTGTTCTTTCAATGATCTTTAATTGAAAAATAACCGATGCTAGTATACAAAAGGATATCGTTGGAAATGATGGATGCTCCCAAAATGAACTCCGTGAGTTGGACATGTTGCCTGACATTCATACCAGTTATTTAACTTTTTTTCTATGGAATTGGGAATTTATAGGCCCCAGACAAGAATTAAGTATGAAAAATTACAAAGAGCAATAACTAAAAAATTATGTGAAAGAGAGTTATGGTTCTTTGGCACTGCACCTCTCCACAATGAGATCTTTTCACCTATGAAGTTTCAAGTTTATACCTCCAGTACTTTTAGAGTTATGCCCCAGACAAGCAAAATGGGACGCCCCCACCGCCCCGGACACTGCAAGTAACACCTATATGTCCCCTGACTATAGTCAGACAACACAAAAATCAGTGAACCAGAACATGCTGCTAATATGCAAAGCTCCTCTTGGTATTAAAGCTTCCTATAGTTTCAATGAATTCCAGTCAGTGGTTGCTGAGAAATAGCCCGGACAAACCTGACAGCTGAAAAGGCTTGAAAGGGGCATAACTTTGTGAACAAGAGATGTTTGTAAAACATAAAATTATATGCCCCCATAGCGCCTTATCCCTAGAGGCAGCCATAAAAGTATAGGAAGGTATAAGGGTCATCGCCTGAACAGACCAACCTGCAAAGCAAGTCTGTGAAGCCAGGTTTTCTAGTTAGAGATTGGAAACTATTTTTCTGTTAATGGTCAATATGACATTGACCTTTGATCTAGTGACCCTCAAAACTGCAGGGGTGATCTTCTGGCTATGATCAACCTGCCTATGAAGTTTAAGGAAGCCTAGGCCCAAACATTCTATACCTATTGATCAGAAATCATTTTGCTTTTCCAGGTCACTGTCATCTCAGCCTTTGACCTGGTAATCTTTTAAGCTATATGGGTCATCTTCTGGTCATGATCAACCTACATACAAAGTTTGAGGAACCTGGGCCCAAGCATTCTACAGATATTGATTGGAAACCATTTTGCTTTTCAAGGTCACTGTGACCTTGGCCTTTGGCCAGGTGACCTAAAATCTAAAAGGGTCATCTACTGGTATTGACCAACCTACATACCAGGTTTGAAGAAGATGGATCAAAGGATTCTATAGTTATTGATCGGAAACCATTTTGCTTTTCAAGGTCACTGTCACACCGGCCTTTGATCTGCTGATCTGTTAAGCTATAGGGATTATCTACTGGTCATTACCAACCTTCACACCGAGTACGAAGTACCTGAGCCCAAGCGTTCTACACTTATTGATCAACAACAGGGCCTTGATGGCCCTGGATCACTCACCTGAGTACTTTGCTTGAGAGTCTAGAAGTGGTTTAGAAGGAGATGTCATTTGAAACCAAATATTGACGAAAATCTATTTTTAGCTCTGGCTTTTGTAAAATGGAGCAAAACAATTTTAGCAATTTAAATAGAGGGCTATGTAAGGAACATTTCTGTGAAATTTGGTGGAAAATCTCCCAACCGTTTAGGGGGAGATGTTGTTTAAATTTTTTTCTATTTTTAGCTTTTGCAGCCCTTATGTGCAATGGAGCGGAACGGTTTGAGCAATTACAGAAAAGGGCATTATAAGGAACATTTCTGTCCAATTTGATTTAAAATGGCCAAATGGTTTTGGAGGAGATGTCATTTGAAGCAAAATATTGATGAAAATCTATTTTTAGCTCTGGCAGCCATTTTGTTCAATGGAGCAGAACCGTTTTTGCAATTTTAATGGAGGGCTATGTAAGGAACATTTCTGTGAAATTTGGTGGAAAATCTCCCAACCGTTTAGGAGGAGATGTTGTTTGAATTTTTTTCTATTTTTAGCTTTTGCAGCCCTTATATGCAATGGAGCGGAATGGTTTGAGCAATTTTAGAAAAGGGCTTTATAAGGAACATTTCTGTCAAATTTGGTTTAAAATGGCCACGTTGTTTAGAAGGAGATGTCATTTGAAGCCAAATATTGACAAAAATCTACTTTTTAGCTCTGGCAGCCATTTTGATCAATGGAGCATAACCATTTTAGCAATTTTAATAGAGGGCTATGTAAGGAACTTTCAGTGAAATTTGGTGGAAAATCTCCCAACCATTTAGGAGGAGATGTTGTTTGAATTTATTTCTATTTTTAGCTTTTGCAGCCCTTATGTGCAATGGAGCGGAACGGTTTGAGCAATTTTAGGAAAGGTCAATATAAGGAACATTTCTGTAAAGCTTGGTTAAAAATAGCTTAGGAAGAGATGTCATTTAAAGTAACAAGAGGGCCATGATGGCCCTGGATCGCTCACCTGAGTACTTTGGCTGTAGGTTTGCTGCTAAGCAGTATTTCATTTTTTAATTGAAAATATGTAAGTGCCTACAAACCAAATATGTAAAATATCAGTCAATAAATAAAGGCTCTATGACAGAAAGTAGAAATATCTATTATAAGCTATGGTGACCTTGACCCAGTGACCTCAAACCCTACCCATGGGTAGACGTCCATGCAAGGAACCTATATACTCAATATCAAAGATATTGGTCTATAAATGAAGGCTCTATGAGGTACAGTAGATAAATCTATTTTATCATGACCTTTAACCTAATAATTTGAAAAAGCTTGATAAAGCTTGCTTCATGCCAAATTTTAAAATTCTAGGCCTTGTGGTTTCAGACAAGAAGATTTTTAAAGATTTTCTTCTATACTGCTATTTAAAACTTATGACCCCTCAGGTGGGGCCAATAGTGACCCCCAGTGACATTTTTCAAACAAACTAGGTAGAGGTCCGCTAAAAAATGCTGCATACCAAATATCTAAGCTGTAGGAATTGAGGTTTCCAGTAAGAAGATTTTTAAAGATTGCCTTTTTTACATATTGAAGGCCCCCGGGGCGGGGCCATTTTTGATCCCGGGGCCAACATATTAAGAATACTGGTAAAGGTTCACAACACATTACTCCACACCAAATATGTAAGGTCTAGTTCTATTAGTTTCGGAGAAAAATGATTTTTCATGTTTTTCCTATATAACTATATGTAAATCAATAGAACCCTGGGGCGTGGCCAATTTTGACCCAGGGGACATCATTTGAACAAACTTGATAGAGGTCCACTAGACAATGCTGCACACCAAATATCTTAACTCTAAGTCTTGTGGTTTCTGACAAGAAGATTTTTTTCAAAGTTTTTCCTATATAACTCTATATAAAACATTTGACCCCTGGGGGGGGGGGGGCCTTTTTGACCCAGGAGCCATGATTTGAACAAGCTTGGTAGAGGTCCACTGGACAATGCTGCACACCAAATATCTAAACTCTAGGCCTTGCAGTTTCTGACAAGAAGATTTTTTAAAGTTTTTCCTATATAACTCTATGTAAAACATGTGACCCCCGGGGCTGGGCCATTTTTGACCCAGGAGCCATGATTTGAACAATCTTGGTAGAGGTCCACTGGACAATCCTGCACACCAAATATCTTAACTCTAGGCCTTGTGGTTTCAGACAAGAAGGTTTTTAAAGTTTTTCCTATATAATTCTATGTACAACTAGTGACCCCTGGGGCAAGGCCATTTTTGACCCAGGGGTCATGATTTGAACAAACTTGGTAAAGGTCCACCTGATGATGCTTCATACCAAATATCTAAGCTCCAGGCCTTGTAGTTCTGGAGAAGAAGATTTTTAAAGTTCCAACTTTGAAAATCTAATTTTAGCTCCTGTGGCCTAGAAATGCAATGGACCTGAACCATTTGAACAATTTTGGTAAAGCTTCATGCAAGTAACATTCCTGCCAAGTTTCAGCAAGATTGGCCCAGCAGTTCAGGAGAAGAAGTTGTTTGAAGAAAAAGTTGACGACGCATGCACGCACGCACGCACGGACGGACGACGGACATCAGGCAATCACAAAAGCTCACCTTGAGCACTTTGTGCTCAGGTGAGCTAAAAAGTTGACGACGGACGACTGACGACGGACCCAGGGTGATCACAATAGCTCACCCTGAGCATTTGCTCAGGTGAGCTAAAAACCCATTTTGCCTTTCAATGTCACTGTGACCTTTGCCTTTGACCTGGTGATCTGAAAAACTCTAGGGATCATCTACTGGTCATGACCAATCTATAATTATATACCAAGTTTGAGGAAGATGGAACATAAAAACCAAGACCTTCAATCAACCATTATTTATGTTTATATGTAAAGTATAACACACCCTCCAGTTGCCATCCCAAGCCTTTCAGAAATTACCCTTCGGAACTTCTCAGTCCAATCTTCATTGCTATCCCAGGGACCTAGCAAATTGAAATTACAACATGGCATTAAGATACTTAAATATTTTTAACCTACTATACAAATGGTCTCTTATTTTGATAAATTTCTAGCAAAAATAATTTTCTACACGTCATGAAATGATTATCAATAAAATACAACCAAGTTGCTTTACACTGTTTATCAGTTAAAATATACAACATGATGGCAGTAATTTTCCTCCTTAATCTTATGATATTTTTACACTGAACAGTCCATTCAAACAAACTCACTGTATGGCTGTAGTCATATTTTTGACCAATATTCTTATTTTCAAGACTTTAACTAGAAAACTTAATTTCTGTAAAGGAGACAGATGAATGAAACTGTTCTGTTAAATTTACTTCAGAAATCTGTTGAACACTACAGCAAATAGTAACCATTTTATATAATACAAGAAATTTAACCATACCATGATCTATGGGGTATGGTTTTAGACCATCAAGTTCAAACAGGTGCCCATGAATGGGGACATAACTAACAAAATGGAAGGCTTCCATTGTTCTGATTGTCATGCCTTGCTGTTTCTCTGGAAGATGGGAATTTTCATGCCTGAAACATACACAGAAGAACTCAGTTTAAGTTTATTTTCTATGTCATTATAACTAGCACCGAAAATATTCACCAGCTAATCATGATGAAATTACCAGGCACACATACCATGAACCGCTTCTTGTCTATAAAGTACATTTTGCTAAGAAAGAAAGATGTGACAGAACAAATAGCAATTCTATAAAAGACCCACTGTCAATCTGAAGAGTCACGTTTTGACTTATGTACATGTTTTACTCAATCAAGGGAATGCTGTTCTTTTTAATAATTTTTTCAATGATTTAACCTTTAATACAGTGGGTTCACAGGAAAAAAAACATGGGGTGCCACACTGAAAAATCCTTGTCACCATAATACTCCATCTTGAGAAGTAATGGCACAAGATATGTAACTGATATCTCAAATATTGACTGTCAATATTATACTAAGAATCCCTTTATCTGAGGCTCAGAAACAGAGGGTTTTGGGGGTTAACCAATGTTAATATCACTATTAACAATAATACCTAAATGAGTATTCAACAAAGTGATACAAGTCATCATGTAAATTTACTTCAAACATTCAAAATACAATCTACAATCAAGTGTTTTGTCAAAGTTGCTCAACTCACCTTGCATGACTGTTGTGTGCTCTGGCCAACTCTGGTATGTTACCAATTGCATAGCCCTTATTCTAAAATGATTGAAATAACACATTTCTTCAGAAATTGTCCAGAACACAAGACTCAATGATACCAAATATCTGAAAACATTACCGCTTAACAAATTGGCCCTTTAGCAAAAGTAATTAGAAGAAAGACCACCAAGGGTGTAGGTGTCACTTTAGCATAAGCTGCCCAATTATGGGATATCTACAAAACAACAAAATGAGATTTATTCCTTGTATTTACAGTTACATGTACTTACTAAACTATTAATGAAACTCAAAAGCTGCAGATTACAAGGTTGTATCTTTTCTTATTTCCCAAAATTTCTTATACACATGTTTTGTGTGACTTATGGAACAATCACAAACAACACCAACCAAGGTTTTTCATGTAGAAAGTGTGAATATAATGTTATGAGTTGACAGAACTTCATACCTCTGGATTCATGTTTTTACTGTAACACTTGAGTTTGGACAGTGTCTCACCAAGGTTGACCTTCTCACAATTCAGCAACACACTCAGTAAGGCATGGGTTGCACATGAGTTTGGAATCATCTAAAAAAAATTGTCAAGTACACTTATGATCTGTTTTTTTTAACTGTTTTTTGTTTTTATCTGTAATATCAGTGAGCATTTATTGTAACAAGACTAAGAAGGGCTTTAATGCTTGTAAACAAACCAGATACACACATTCTGGCATTCTGTCCAAATCTGCTCATGTTAAATTGTAGCCAGGTTCAATTCAAATGTTTTTAACAGTTTCTGATAGCACATGGGGTTCAATCTAAAACCTTAAGACCCACTGATATATGACTATACCTCTGTATGATTATATGATTATATCTTGTTTTATTAGTAAAAAAATACTTTACTACAGTATTTTTTCTATAATGGTATACAACATATGGATTCATACATGTAACAATAAAAGCCATGCTAGATAGAAATGTAACTATCTCTAACCTGTTGTGCAAAGAAAATGCTGTTGACAATATTTTCATCTGATACAAAACTTTCTTCCTCTGTGATTGTTTTTCTTCTAGAACGTCTTTCTTCAATCCAGCGAAACAGAAAAATAAATCCATAAGTTGTTCTGAAAACAAAGGTTCAAACTATGCTCACAGTGTTATGTCAAGTTTGAAACAATGTGAAGTTCTAATTACCGGTAAGGGTTAGTTCGAAACAACTGCTGAATAAAACTTATTTTTCTGCAAGGTTTCCACAATTCTTGTGTCCTGAGAAATAAAATTAAAAGCTAACCTTTCTCACGTACTCACTTAGTGTTAGTATCAAACTGCAGATGTTTTAGAAAACAAAAAATGTTTGTAAAACATAAATGCCCCCCGGCAGCACCTAATTGCTTGTGGTTAGGCCAAAGCGTTCTCTAGTTATTGATCAGAAACTGTTTTTAGAGTCAAAGTCTCTGTGAGCTTGACCTTTCACCTAATGACCTCAAAATCAATAGGGGGTCATCTACTGGTGATGACCAACCAGCATACCAAGTTTGGTAAACCTAGGTCAAAGCGTTCTCTAGTTATTGATCAGAAACCGTTTTTAGGATGAAGGTCCCTGTGAGCTTGACCTTTGACCTAATGACCTCAAAATCAATAGGGGTCATCTACTGGTGATGACCAACCAGCATACCGAGTTTGGTGAACCTAGGTCAAAGCGTTCTCTAGTTATTGATCGGAAGCCATTTTTAGGATGAAGGTCCCTGTGAGCTTGACCTTTGACCTAATGACCTCAAAATCAACAGGGGTCATCTATTGGTGATGACCCACCAGCATAGCAAGTTTGGTGAACATAGGTCAAAGCGTTCTCTAGTTATTGATCGGAAACCGTTTTTAGGATGAAAGTCCCTGTGATCTTGACCTTTGACCTAATGACCTCAAAATCAATAGGGGTCATCTACTGGTGATGACCAACCAGCATACCAAGTTTGGTGAACCTAGGTCAAAGCGTTCTCTAGTTACTGATCGGAAACCGTTTCTACCTACAAGGTCAATGTGACCTTGACCTTTGACCCCAAAATCAATAGGGGTCATCTACTGGTGATGGACAATCATCCTACCAAGTTTGAAGTTCCTAGGCCTAAGCACTCTTTAGTTATTGGTTGGAAACCATTTGGTCTACGGACCGACGTACCGACCGACAGACAGACAAATGCAAAGCAATATACCCCCACTTCTTTTAAGGGGGGGCATAATAAAGAACAAATATGTTAGTTTCACAACATGTATATCGAGATAAACACTAACAGAACTTGGTTTTGAAAATTGTAGAAGTTTCTCACTGGCAAATATCATATTTATTTGTCATTTTGTATCAAAAAGAAAACTGAACCTATTATTTTAACTGCATTCCAATGTGTCTTTTTTAATTTACATGATCAGTGAGAAACCTTTTCTTATAAACGTTAACATTCTGTGTGGTGTCTGGTTACAAGTGAAATTATGATACATACTAACAATAACAATTGTATCTAACAAATGCCGTATGAGCCAGTTTATACATGTATCACAATTAATATTTGTTATTCAACTTCACCAGATAGTTATATACTAATTTTTTACTGCAATGTGCAAAGAACAATCCAAAATGCCATCGAAAGGTCTTCTTATATCAGTTTCAGTCATATTACAGTCTGCTTACTTTTAAGTTTAAACTTACCCCTCAAATGGTTTCTGTAGATCATATATCTCCTCCACCTGTACACCTTTCACACCTGAAAAATAAAAGATACCTGGTACACACAACTGTAAGTCTGTTACACCTCAACTCAGTGACTTTGAGCATATGTTCAGTTATTCATTTACATCAGCTAAGTATTGTATGCACCAACTCATGTTAAACCCTAGAAAGCTTTTTAACATTCTCTATAATTGATTTTTTGTTCTACTTTGAATTCTGAATCTTATACATGTAAATTCTTTTACATGCAAAAGAGTCTGGTATGACAGTTACCTCTGTACCAAATGATTAACTTGCTCAGGTGAAGAGTCTGGCTAGAATGCTAATGTGGCTCAAACTATGATGTTCCACTGGGAAGAAGAAAGAGTTATAAACTGTAACTGTTTGACCAATGTAATAATGGGAAATGAATATCTTTTTTTGTAACTATCTAGATCTTTTTTTAACCATCTAGCTAATTCTGACATATTTTTCAAGCACATCATGTTTCTATTAAGTTCTATGTAAGATAGATAAGCTTACCAAAGTCTTGTAACAACAGTGTGAACAGCCCTGAAACAATAACAAAAGGGAATTTCTTCATAACTTTAAAGAAGTTCAATAATATTAACAGACAGATAACTAACAACACTAACAGATTTTTTTAGCACATTCAAAAGTCCAGCAAGATGGAGCAGACATAAAATACACAGAAAAAAACATGTCAAGAAAATGCCCTAAGTGTCCTGATTTGTAAATTTGTTGTTTTAAAAAAATACTTGATAAAGTTTCAGTGACTATATAGTTAATATAGTCATTCCTCACTGGCTCAAAGTTGTCAGGACTGCAAGAAATACTTTGAGCCTAGAATAATTCGAGCCATATAATCAAACGTTATTCTATAATACTGACATGTTATTATGAATTGTATAATACTGACATGTTATTCTGCATTAGTTTCTTTATCTTATCTGTTATTTTCAAACTTTCCCAAATTTCTTGGTCATTTCATGATTCTAAGTTTCTTTTATAAGTAAGATGGGGGCTCGTCTGAGATGACCTCACCTGGATTTAGTTGTAAAAATAAAATAAAGAACCTTTCAAGATTTCTGTCTGATCTTCTGATCTAAAAATACACAACACCATTCTTCATCATAAATGATGACTTTCTCAAGAGAGGATGTGTTAAGGTTTAGTGCATACCTTCCTATAATTGTATAAATACAACTTCTGACAACTGCAGTAGGAAATCGATTTTTTGGCACAGTGGTTAGAATGTTTGTCTGCGATGCGCTAAGATCGGAGTATGAATCCCTCTTTGGGTTGCGTATACTAAGATGCATTGCATCTTTCTGTTATGGACTTTCATGTTTGTAAGAGTAAGTTGCAGTGAATTTCTTGTGCGGGATTCATGACGCTATACTGTGGAGTCGTAAATTGCATTTGAATTATTTATCTCTTCTGACAAGAACTGCCCATTGAACAGTATAAATTAACATGTTGGGACCATAAAAACACCTCCAGCCACAGAATAATTCGAGCGTTGCAACTTCCAGCCATGTTTATTATTTCAATATAGAAATAAAAGGACAAAAAATCAAGACCGAGTGTCAACTTGGAGCCATTGAGGAAATCGAGCGAAGCAAGTCTGAGTCATCGAGGAATGACCGTATATTCATAGATAAAATAACAACATTCATTTGGCAAACAAGGGAGATTTCATGTGCTCTTACTGCTTATGAGCACAAGATAATTCATGTTGTGGAAATTTAGGGACAGTTGTCTCCCTTTATGACAAAATACTGCTGAACACTAGTGAAAATGGCATCCTTTCAGTCTGCTGTTTTATTTTAGACCCAGACATTCAAAAAAAGAAAAACATTTTATGTTCTCATTATTATGTGTATAAAATCAACTGAAGGTAATGACATTAATGAGCTTACCCTGCCCTTGTTTCTCTAACCTTATCTAAACACATCTTTCTATGATCTGATAATGGACATTTTCAGAATTAATAGGGAAAGCTTACGACATACCCCGCTTCTCCTTTTCCATCCCTCCCCTCAACCCCACAAAAACGAACAAGAACAAGGTTATTATATAAAGCTATATAAAGCTAATGTTTACAACTGATGAAACAGAAACAGGTCAGGCATGTTTCAATGTGTCTTAACCTTTTATGCTGTCTAGAAAAACTATTGACAAACACATTTTAAGATAGTCTCAATACTGAGACTTCAGGCAGGATGCTGCCTTAATGTCTCAACCAGAAACCATCAAAATATTGGTGGAAAATGGATTTTGTGGAATCCCTATTTCTCAGCTAACTTTTGGGCATTTTACACTTGCATACAATGTATTTGGACAAATTTTCAGATGGATACTATTTAAACCCCAGTACCATATCTCCTTCGTTGATTTGGTCTTAGTGATTTTCTATTGTATCAGCTTTTATGGAAAGAATAAAAACTAAACTTTGACTGCATTTGTGAAATGGACAATTTTCATACTTCTTTCTGCAAATAAAACAAGTTACTACTGTTGTAATAAATCTATCTATCTATCTCCCAATAATATTAAACCCCTCACGAGGTTGCACAAATGTTTGGTATCAAGAACATAAGAAGGTTAAAAAGAGTTGTTTGAAAGAAGATAAAAAAAGGAAAGATTAAAATATTAAAATCAGGTGGCTGGACAACTAGGTAGTCCAACTAATTGTAAGCAAGACGAGATATTGTGTAATTCTTTGTATGGGTCAATATCTCTTCTCCGTGAGATTCTGACCCATAACAAAAATATCTCAGAATTTGCTCAAGACGTCACTTGAATTATTTTGAGGCGAGGGGAAAATTTCGGGATCCGGGATCGTATTAAACATATAGGGAAACCAATAAACTGTTTTGGTTATGATATTTGTCATAATTTGTGGCAAAAAAAAGTTATATTAATTGATTATATCATATATATTGACCATTATGTTGATTTGAAATTAAGATTAAATTATCATTAGAGCTATACCAGTTTGCATTTTAACTAACTTGAAATGCAGAAATCACAATTAAGATTATTCAGACTTAGACAGCGATATTAATCAAGTAATTTAGCAATTACTTTATATTTCTGGCGAGTTGTTTAATATACGTAGCATATCCACGAACCTTCAAATAGAAAATCCTCCGTATATGATTTTAGATAATGAAATAAACAAATATTCATTCAAAACCTATTTTGCTCTGATATTTTTTAAATTACCATGTACTTTTGGTAATGCTTTATAAATAATTTCAGTACCCATATTAGTACGACATTAAAATGCAAATAATAATAATAAAAAGAATGTCGCAACTATCTCAATATAAAAAACTTAAAATCCATCATCGATAAAATTAATTTACTGAAGAAAAAAATATTTTCACATACATATCTATAACAAAAGGCATGCACTAATCGTTAGTTTATCAATGACACCTATGGCAGGTGGTATATTCCCGGTAATATGATCCCGGATCCCGGTTTTTCTAAAGGCGATCCAGGATTTTCCCTTCGCCTTATTTTGAATAGACAACTAGGGTGAGACATTAAGGGAGCGAAGCATGTCAGAAACGCTTGACCATAATCTAACTTGATCCAACGGGCTGCTCTTCTTTAGACACTTAAAACGAAACACTTAAAGCCATAAATTACAAGCAGGCTCGTGAAAATTTATCTGTATCCGAAAACGAGCATTATCCGTGCAAAGCTAAACTGCGAACATGACGAAGTTGAGAGAACACGGTTTAATATCAAACTGGACATATCATTTTCATCAAAATAGTTTCGTTCATACCTGGGTCGCTTTCCAATTCCTGCCATCCTTTGTTCATTTTACAAACTGAAAATAAAAACAACAAAAACAATCAAGTCTTTCTACTTCCGGTTGAGTCCCGACATTCCGGCACAGTATATTTTGCAGGCAGATTTTGCAGGCAATATAAACAAAGAAGGATTTTGCAGGCAATATACACAAAGAAGGATATTAGATTTTGCAGGCAATATAGATTGTATAGGAGAGTAGGAAAAGGTGTTATATTTATACCACGAAGTGTGAATGGGAACTTTAAAGGCTGTTGGTTTATAACAAATGAGGTTTAAAAAAGAAGTTTTGTGGGTTTTTTTAACATTTAACTTTTAACAGATATAATTCCTAAATAATGAATTAAATGCCATAATTGGGGTACATGTAAAATGTCCTAGGCGATAAATGGATTGAAATAATAAACAACAGTTGACACATTTAATATGGTTTACTTTTGTTTATAATCTAGATATTTCTATATAACTCCACAATTACTATATTCATTTTGTCCCAGGATATGGTCTGTTTCATCTTATTATATGGTCCGTTTTACATTATTCAAAAAAATAATCATGTGTAATGTTATAAATTTAATATAAAGCATGGCAAAATAATTAGTGTTTTTCATTGTTTTAAAGAAATACATACTGTTATATAAAATGTTCAATTTAATCCTATATAAGTGTGTATTATTTTGCAATGCTATTATTAACTGCAAAATAAGGGCAAATATTCAACAAGATACAATAACAATATTATTATGATAATGGTGAATAAGTCTGAAGAACAATAACATTAAACAGATTAAGTTGTATATTCCTTTAATTACAGCTAAAAAGCATTAAATTCCACTATTATATATTAAATTGTATTACTAGACTCCTATGATTTACATATCTCATAAATGACTGAGAGATCTAATTTTTGTATTTTAAATGATTTTCATCATGAAAATGTAATTTTCTCTTTTTGCTACAAGTTTGTGAATTCTTACTGCTGTTTTTACTTTTTAATATGGATTTTGGTGTTTTTGGTATACTGTTAATTAAATATTTTGGTGACTCTGGAGTTGTTTTATCACACAGAGATTTCTTTACATTTGAGTTTGGCCTGACTGTTTTTGAGACTTTAAGATCAACAGGCGTGTTAAAGATACAATTTTTATTTGCTGATTTTGCAACAGAATCTGGTGCAGGAACTACCAAGTCATCCATTTCTGTGTCACCCTTTCTTCCCTTTTTTGTGCCACATTTTTCTGCTGTTTTGGTCGACAGTTTCATCTTAATTGGGTCAAGTTATACTTTTTTTTGTCCTCTGGTAATGGCATGCCTATTGCCATCATAGCTGATATTATACGGCAGCACCTACTGGTAGATGAACAAGTGCAGATTTCTTTAGGAAATAAGGTGACAGAATGGTTTTTGTCTTTTGTTCTTTTTACCATAAATGCCCCCATTTGAGGCACAAGAATAATGTCAGTGTCCATAATAATTTTAGTTGCTAGAGATTTCTGTGATGCTGGCCCATCGGACATTTTTTTTTGGTTTCTCTTCGATTTCGCATTTTAGATCGACGGGTCAATTCAACCTTGATATGTTTACTTATGAAAAGATAATAAGTCAAGTACATGTAAAATTGGTATTTTTTATTCTTTGTTTATACTTTGTTGAGTACTTGAATTAACCAGTTGACTGAAATTCCGCTTTACACCTTACACTTTACACTTAAATTTCTGATTGCTGATTTCTACCGTATCTTGATATGGCCTATTAGTTTTTGAATTTACGTATCCTCATCTTGTATTTTAAAATACCTTTGGTGAAATAAAGTTATCTGTCTGTCTGTCCTATATAAAGATACTAATTTAATTGACCTTAATAGATGATAAAAGGATTGAACCAATTTAATACACAGTGATTTGTCACATTTGTGACCAAAATGTCTACTCTGCTGACCACTGACTAAAGGACAATTATGACATATGCAGATTTGAAGGTGTGAATCATGGAGCTAAACCAATTATAGCAATAAACAGGCTAATATATAAATGAAAAGTAATACTGAGAAATATGCCCTTTAAGTGTGTGAAATGTTAAAGATCTATATTGAGAATATTTTAATATAGAATAAATATTTATCTTTAACAAAATGATAAGAATACTTATATATATTAAATAAAAACTGCATATTAGAAAATAAGCTGTTAAAAAATTTTAGGTTCTAAAAATTTCAAAAAATTTCAGTTCCTGTAATAATTGCAATTGAAGTCTACAAAGGAAGCATTAGCAGAGGCTTTAACACAGATCATAATTTTTTATGAACATTTACAAAGTGATACACGTTTAACAAAATTCCTGTTAATTGCTGTCTTAAAATTGTAGTTGTTCTGAAAAAAAAAACGACTGGGACAACAGCCTACTAGGACAATAGCCCACTGGACTGGACTGAAAATTATCTTATTATGTTTAATTTATATCTATTGATTTTAAATACAATTTCAATCTTTTTCCATTTATAGTCAAGACATTAATTTTCATATTCAGTTATATAGTGTGTTTCACTCATTTATTCCTTTCAATTTCAAACTTTAAAAAAAGTCTACACTGTTGATTTATGAATATTTATTTTAAACTCATTACATACTCAGTTTCTTCATTAAATGCATAATTATTTATAGAAGTGGGCTATTGTCCTACACTCCTGAAAATGTACCTGGTTAAATTTCATGTGATAATCATCATTTTGTTTTATGTGATTTTAATATACAGTTATAAGTACTGAAAATTTACACTGTTGTTGGCTCTCCAAATTTTAACTAAACATTTGTAATTATTCCATACTTAACTTCTCATATCATAACTAAAAATAAAATAATTTCATTGTCTAAAAACACACATTGAATGTATAACATAAACAGTAAGTAAGTAAATAGTTTATACTGACCTGTATTACATGTATGATTTAACAAAATGAACAATATTAATCAAAAATGTTTCAACAGTAAGAGGAACACAAAACCCCTTCTTTAAATTAAAACCTCATTTGTTATAAACCAACAGCCTTTAAAGTTCCCATTCACACTTCATGGTATAAATATAACACCTTTTCCTACTCTCCTATACAATCTATATTGCCTGCAAAATCTAATATCCTTCTTTGTGTATATTGCCTGCAAAATCCTTCTTTGTTTATATTGCCTGCAAAATCTGCCTGCAAAATATACAAACCCCGACATTCCATAGTACGGTAGCGATTTTCAGACAAGTACACGTAAATGTACGAATTACCTGTCCCGTCCTTTTAATCATTGGCAGTAAGTGGTCGTTTGTCACACTCCACGCAGCGGTAACTTCCCTTTCAGTACAATAATCACCGTCGGCAGGCATGCTGAAATCTAGCTAAGGTTAACGCGTAAAAAATGAGAGGTCAGCTGTGTAGTTTACCTGCCCTATGAGCTCAATTTGGGACACCCATCCAAGTACTAACCATAACGTTGCTTAAGTTAGCAAACGTTCCAAACACTCCAACCATGTCGCTAAAGAGCTAGCTCAACAGCGAGGCTGTTGGAAGTGCCTTATATACCTGGTGTCCACTACAGTTGTAAGTCAGTCATGCATAATTCAGTGGAGACAGGAAGCATCTTCACTTGCACTGATAAGCCTTCTAGTAGTGTAAACATATTGTGTTGACAGTGCCAGCTCTTGTGAACATTTATAAACAGTCTATAATTAATAATTTAGATTACTTTCATTCTTGAGAGAATTAATATAATAAAATGGTACATAACTGTTGTGTTGATGGGTGTTCAAATAAACAGGTTAATAGCTATTCATAGCTAGTGTTAACATATGTTATGCCATACCGACTGTAAATAAAATTTGTATTTGTATTTGTACAGGACAAAGAAAAAAATCTCTGCTTAGATTTCCTAAGTATTCATTGTGGAGACGAGAATCATGGATTGATAAAATAAAACGATAACATGTAGGAAATACACCAGGAAAACAAAAGGCATGTGAACCAACAGACTCAACTCGAGTGTGCAGCATTCATTTTATAACAGGTAAGTCTTAACAGTTCTATTTTAAAAATCACTGAAATCATTATGTTCCCTACACCATGTATATTGTAATAAAAACATATAGAAACATAGTTGTTAGATTATTAGATAAATAGTTGTTGATTCTAGAACGAATCAATTCAAAAACCAAAACCTGTTTAGCATTTTGGCAATTATATAAAAGACCCTTTTTCTAGCTAAATTTAAAAAAAAAACTTCTGTTATGTTATATTTTTCCCGCAGGAAAACCAACTGAGGACCTTCATCACCCAGACTTTATTCCATATCAGAATTTAACAGAGAACAGAACGTAGGAAAAGAACAGAAGAAGAAAGGTTTGAACGCATAAAGAAAAGACAGAAAATTGTGTTGGAGACATCAGCATAGACTGTCCAAGTGAAGGGGGGAGCTTTACAGGATCTGTCCTCCCATAAACCAGGTAGCTTACATAAAAGGTAAAAATCAGTGTACGAAGTGAGAAAATGTATTTCGAAATATCTTAAAGTTATTATAGATGTTATCCCTTTAATGCATAGCAATACGTATTAACGGTATGCGCAATGATTATCTTATTCAAGGTGTACAGTGATTTAGTAAAACCAAGAGATACAAAACTGGAGATGCAGCTTAAGAAAGAAGCAGAATTAAATAAACAACTAAAGAAGAAATCTAATTTGCAGGCACTGAAAATCAACAAGCAGAGATTTTTTTCGAATATTGATGAAAACAGGATTTCTTTTTATACTGGCCTGACAAAAGCTCTGTTTCAGTGGATTTATAACCAGATATTCTCAAACATAGATGGGCAGAGTCGGAAGTTGTCATTGCATGATCATATGTTGTTGATATTAGTGAAAATACGACTAGGTCTCCTAAACAGAGACCTTGAATTTAGATTTGAAGTAACAGAAACATGTGTTTCTCGCATCTGGAATGTGTGGGTGCTTATAGTATCTCAATGGCTGGAACTTATAATAGGTTTGGCAAAGAGAGATGTTGCTAGATCAAACATATCCATACCCTTTCAACCAATCTACAAAAAATGTGTGTTAGCAATACACTGCTTGAAATCTTTACACAAAGCCCAAGAAACCACACAGCACGTGTTCAAACCTGAAGCAGCGATAAACACAATAATACATTTAAGTATCTTATATCCATAACACCATCAGGTGCAATTAATTTCCTGTCTGTTGGTTGATGTGGAAGAGTGTCGGATAAGGAAATGACATTAAGATCAGGATAAATGGACAATATGCACGGAGATGAAGTTCTGGCTGATAGGGTATTTCTTGTTGCAGAAGAAATGGCGCCACGTAGCATGGTTTTAAAAATTCCATCTTTCACTAAGGTAAAGAAGCAAGTCAGTGAAAAAAGCGTGAAAGTGTCTTGAAAACTTCCACATGTAAGAATACATGTTGAAATAGTTATTGTGGATTGAGAAATTTTATTATTATTGATACTAATATCGCTGCATGCCAAGTGAATCTTCTGGATGACATAGTTACCGTAATAGGAATCCTACACAACTTACTTCCTCCAATAATTAAATATTAATTTTGAACTAGTCTGCTCTTAAGTATACAAGAATGAAACAAAATAAATACACAAAAATGTTGCAGTTTTGTGTTCATTTTATTTTTTTCAATAATAGCATGTAAAATGTATTGTTTGCATTTCAATGTTAGTTTTTTCAGAAGCTTATCCATAAATACATGATGCCTATACACCCTCACTCCTGTGCAACTCGTTTTACTCTACAAATAAAACCACAATAATCTAAATCGCAGAGTATCATACGTTTTTGCACTTGAGTGTAGGATTTATGATTCTTCTTCATCTCAAAATTGTTATTGATTGGTTAGTCATTGCTAGATGTAGCCGGTATAGTGTCTGGCTGAGGGATGCTAGCTTCATAATTTTCGAAACATTTTATCTCTAGGCAGAATTTAACAGCATGGACACTGCACAATACCTTCAGGTGACACACCTAAGTATGGGTACTGTTTGTTTATGACTAGCCCGATTTTGGTACATATAAAGTTGTTATGAACGATATCGTAATATTTTTCTAAACAGCTTCATGCATATAGCTCCATATTCTAACTGTATCTTCTTGCAAGTGTTGAGAATGGCTTTTTATCTTGCACAATTTCCCTGGCCACTGCTGACTGATCAGTTGCATCTCATAATGTATATACCCGATGCAACTTGCTGGACGTTAATTATTCTACCCTCTCTGTGTGCACTCCATAGGGAACTTTATGATTGTTTAACTGCCATTTGCTCTAAATAGGAGATGTCATCAGACATTAGCTGGTCAGGTATATGGCTTAGTATTTTATAGCTGTTCATTTTACTGTAATCCATGGATTTAATGATTTCTTTGATAGTTTTTGGAAGTTTTTGTGTTTCTTTCACTTCAAAAAGTGAATATACCACGGCATTTGGCTGAATTTGTTTTATAGACGCGAAGTCAAAAGGTATAGATGTTTTTAAGATCTCTGTTGGTTTTGTCCTAGGTTCTCTAAAATCTCAGTCTCCATAATTCGTTCGTTTCAAGTCTATGCATGACAGTGGAGCTGGGTCTGCCTTCCGCCTAGACATGCCATTCCATTCACAAAGTGAACTTAAGCTCAAGCTCTGTAAAAAGAAGGAGCTGTTAAGTGTTTTGTCACTGAAGGAACATTATAATTCTACTATGTTATCAATTAAAAATAAAACATAATACATGTAGTACAGTCTGATTATTATGGCACTAGTTAATAAGGTATCAGAGTGTTCACATCAATATATACACGAACATGAAATAAATTATAAAATAATGCAACCAATTAAACCAACAAACTTACTTTTCCATACAAGTGCAGTGTGTTGTACTGGATCTGGCCATCCTTTATAATATTAAGGTAAGAATTGTACATGGTATTCTTCATTTCCTGTCGCTGGCTTGACAAAACATCTGCCATGAGGTTAGTACAATCTTCTATTCCAGTGTCATTGAATAGAACCTGCTGTACGTGGTCGCAAACAAAATATTGATTATCATCCATGGATTTGTAGCATTTAAGCTCCTTGTTGGTATAAAACCTAGCACACTGAAAACAATAATGATATATATCTGGGTAGTCAATTTCTGTCCAAAATTTCAACTTCAACGTATTACTGCCAAAAGTCAGTACTGACTATAATAGGCAGGCGATTTTGGACTGTTTATTTTTTGCTTCGGTTATGGTTTATCAGTAGGATTGTTTTGCCTCCAGCTCTCACACTGGTTAGTAATGATATGCAGTGTTCTATAAATAGTAATTCTGAAAGCTTTCTATAGCATAAGTAGGTATAGTTGAGTGAAGAAAGAGCTGGGATTTTTTCTTTAAAGTCGTTCAATTATGATATGGTAAATGTTAAAAGGGACAACATCAACGTGAAGGAAACGTTTCCTTACGAATGGAAGATTTTCTTTTGCCTATGGCAATGTGATTTGCTGGATGTCAAATAATGATAATAAGAAAAACATTGATGAAAACTCTAAATGGTGCCGTTTTGCCTTGTCTGGATAAATTCACATTACGTTTCAGGTGAAAGAAGAAGAACAAAACTCAACACAATTGATTTCAGACAAATTTCAATTTCATTTTAAACCCAAATCAAACCTATACTTCAGTCATTACAAATTTAGAAATGAAACAAGGAGGCAATATCATTGAGCAAGTTTAAACACTCTTGCTGTTGATTGTTCGTATGGAGACACTTACAGAGACGTCTTGATAGGATACCAAATTGTTTTGTTTTTTTTGAATACGATCAGAGAAAATAAAAGAAAAAAATTATTACGGGAGATCAACTAACACTTGTAAAAGCGGACCGAATATACCAGTCTTATTAATATGCTCAAGAGCAACTACACACAATGGAAACAGCGAGACCAAATGTTGATGATATCAAAAGACGCACAAAACAAACAAGCTAACCACATCAAGCTGCAACTAGATTACAACCAACAATTCTCAACAATCAAGATCAAAGTAAAATTTGAACTGTTAAAATGTGGACAAACGCATACCAGGAAAATATGCATTGCAAAAGGAAAACGTTGTAACTCCTGTCAAAAAATAATCATTTTGAGGCAGGCTACGTTCAAAATCGCCGCTCATTGCTTGGTGTAGATATCGATGGATTACCAAAAGTGTAGAGTGATGAAAGTGTTCATAAAAGGGAATCTGATTTTGACAGTGTTAAACAAAAACGCCGCTCAATACATGGTGTCGATACTGATGGACTACCAGATGTGTACAATAATTAAAGTTTTGATAACAGTGATTTTGAAACTGGCAGTGTTAAACAGTCAGGTAATCAGGTTTAATTTGAGACTGAGGTAGGCCTTGAACGTTGTCCTCTATCCATGAAAACAGACACTGGTGTTTCTTGCAATATCCTGACTGTGGAAGATCTTCATAGTTTAGGTCTAAAGTTTTCATAGTTTAGGGCTAAAGTTTTCATAGTTTAGGTCTAAAGTGTTCATAGTTTAGGGCTAAAGTTTTCATAGTTCAGGTCTAAAGCTTCCATTGAAAATAGCGGCTCATTATGTTGGACAAACAGGGCGCCCTTCAAAAACACGTTTTGGTCAACACGTTTTGGTCCACATTGTACTAAAATATGAAATAAAAGAAAAATCAAAACTGTTTATATCAATATTTCAAACATTCAGGACACCGTTTACAAGAGATTTTTATTCAAACTGTAGAAAAACTTACTTTTGGTAGCAGTGCATCTAGAGCATTTGAATCAAAGCCAGGCTTTTTCCGGAACATAAATGGATTCAAAAACTCCAAACGCTTTGCCTACATTGTTTAAATGATAACATTTATCGAGAAGGCAACATTTAAAAAAAAATCCTAATAATGACATTTTGAATAAATTGAAATACGAAAACGTAAATCGATGTCTCATACTGGGAGTAGGACTAACGGTAACATCAAAAGAAAGTCGCGTGTTCGTTGTTCAATCCACGACCTTCAAATTATTTTAAATAAAACATTCTGGCAGACACGCTATGCTTTTACGTTTGGCATCTAAGTAATGTATGTAGCGTGACTGTGCAAAATCGAGATGTAGTTTGAAGAAGAGTGGTTCTGATAGTGTCATATTGCCTACAACCAAAGAAAAAGTGGTAATTTGTCTCAGGAATTCCACAGGAACAAAGAGGAGAAAGACAAATGTTTTTTTCTGAACAAATGTTCATTGAGAGAGCTACATTCGGTTCTTAGCTGACAGTGGTAAATTTGCCACTTTTTATCACCTGCGTAGTAATACTTCGGAACTCGAGGGATCTGTCCTTTGGGTTGGAGTTTAAAAGATGAAAGTGTTGGTGCATTTTGTACAGAATGTGGTAAATCAGTCTCTTATCACTGATGGGAGGAATGAATTGTAGTAAAGAGCAGATTTGCATCGAATACCCTGCATTTCAGAAGCATTTCGAAGATTGTACCTGCTGGTTTCCCCTACAGATTGTGGAACAAGGTTTGAGACATAGCTGGGAGCAAGACCATTTTTCATCTTGTAGAACATTATCAGTTTGTGAGTTTTCCTGCGCGTTTCTAGGGACTCCCAAGGAACCTCGCGATGAAGATTACAAAGGGAAACAAGTCTAGTAGTACCAGACACAACCAGGGAAGCTTCATTTTGAATTTTGTCAAGCTCTTCCTTCTCATACTGGGTACAGTTGGAGTAAACAATGTCTGCATATTCAATGATGGGCCTAATGAAAGACAAGTAGATAGTTTCACTGGAACGACTGTCTAGTTGGAATTTAAGTTTTTGTAAGATGTGTAGTCTTCTCCAGGCTTTATCTGTGATCAAATTAATATGAATGTGCCAAGAACAGTCATCGGAAAAGTTTAAACCAAGATGTTTGTGGGAAGAAACTTTAGATATAGTTTGGTTGTACATGAGAAGCGGTGGATGGAAAGGCTTTACAGTTTTGCGTGATATCGTCATGTCATTAGTCTTCGAAGGGTTGAACATGACTAGCCAAGTATCGGGATAAGTGGAGATTGTATTGATGTCAGATTGGAGAATGTTAGATGCAGGAATAGGATGTTCGACAATTATGTGGAGTTTTGTATCATCGGCAAAAAGCTGTATCTCAGAATCGATATCAGAAACGATGTCGTTGATAAAGACTAGGAACAGGAGAGGGCCCAGGATTGACCCTTGTGGAACACCGGCTCTAAGAAGTGCCCAATCCGACTGAGCTCCGGGAAGAATCACTGACTGACGCCTGTTGTGAAGATAGTCAGAAAACCAAGTGTGTAATGGACCTTGAATACCAGCATACCTGAGTTTTAAAAGAAGCCCTCGATGCCACACCCTATACTTATGTCAAAAAAGACTGTGCGAATTTCTAGACCGTCGTCAAGAGCTTTACAAATTGCATCATAGAGATAAGTGAGTTGATTTACAGTAGAATCCCCAGGTTTGAAACCGTACTGAAAAGGAGAGATGAAGTTGTTGCTAAGGAAGAAATTGTATAGATATTTAAATACAATATGCTCGAAAACTTTTTCGATGCAACAGAGTAAAGAAATAGGCCTGTAGTTCATGGGTAATGACGGGTCACCTTTTTTAAAAATGGCACACACATAAGCGTCTTTCCAGTTTTGAGGCATTTTACCACATGCAAGAGAGTGGTTGAAAAGGGCACAGAGAGGATATTTGAGAACAGAAGCAGTTTCTCGAAGAATTCGATAACTTATGTCATCAGGACCTGATGCTTTAGAAATATCTAGATTTTTCAGAACATCCTCAACATCCTGAGGTGTGATCTGGATTGACTCAAGTGTGTTTATCGGCTCTTGGAAGTTAGTAAGAGGAAGGTCTCTATCAGAATCTGGAAGATATGTTTGTTTGCTGAAGAAATCATTAAGTACATTGGATTTAGATTTGGAGTCGAAGACAAGTTGTTGTGTATTAGGATCCGTGAGAGCTGGGATTGGACGTTTGTCGTCTGAGGATAGAAAACTTTTTATAACTTTCCAGCAATCCTTTTGGGAGACAGAACCCGATGAGAGAGAATCCTTTAGTTTTTGTTTCTGGATGGATTTAGTTGTTCGGGTAAGTGTAATGATGTGGTTTCGGAGTTGTCTAAATTTTGCCCAGTGTGTAGAGTTTTGTGTTCTTTTAGCTCTGTGATATAGCTTTTTCCTTTTCCGTATTAACTGTTTGATTTGGGAAGTGATCCATGTTGTATCGTTGGGCCTAACTGTAATTGTTCGTGTGGGTATACATTGTTTTGAATAATCAAGAATTTTGTTTGTGATTTGAAACGTGTGAGTGTTGATGTCGTTGTGGTAGAGTTGGTCCCAATTTGTATGTGCTAGTTTCTGTCTGAGTGTATCATAATCACCCTTGTCGTACAGCCATATATTTCGTCTATAACTGTTAGTTTGAGGTTTGGAAAAAGAGAATAGTGCATAAATTGGACAATGATATTTAAGAGGTTGATTGAGCACAGGATCTCCAACACCAGACGTGATAACTCTCTGACTACATGAAACGAGAAAGAGATCAACAATACAGGCAGATGTGGGTGTAAAGCTCGTGGGGTCAGTAATGAGTTGCTCCAGGTTAAACTGCTGACAGATAGATAATAATTTACGATGTAGTGTAAGGTTGGCAGGGTTATAGTTGACGTCACCTGTAACTATAATGTCAGATATTCCTGTATCAGAAGCTAGGTTAAGAGAGTGTATAATGTGTTCTGTGTATTCAGCATTGGACTTCGGTGGGCGATAGAAAACTCCGACCAGAATTCGCTTGGACTGTGATGGTCGAACCTCTAGCCAGATACATTCGACGTTGTCAGGCTCCAGATCAAATCTCCTCCTGTAAACAAATGTGTCTTTAAGATATACTGTGACTCCTCCATGACCGTCAGCTCTATCACAACGCTCTGGAACATGATAACTTCTAATAGCAATGTCAGCATCTGACGTATCAGGCTTTAGCCAGGTCTCAGAAAAGGCTAGAATGTCGAACATACTAAACTCTGTCGCTAATGTGTCTATTTTGTCATCACAGTCAAGGCTATGTACGTTATAGTGGAGAATAGAAAGACAATTTCGCTGAGAAATGATATCTGAAGTGATAGAGTTCTAGACATAGATCCGGTTGTAGCCGAAGAAAATGACGAGTCAGGAGAGGCATCTAATGTGGTTGGTCCTGGGTTAAGATGAATGTCGCCTGAAATTACCAGAAGGTTGTACAGCCATGTACTAAAAACCATCACGACTAGTAAACAAGTCAAGTGAAACGTAAAAACTACATTTTGTAAATAGTCAATACCAGCTATGAAGCGCCGGTTTCGGTGCATGATGTAGTGTTTCATTTGTGTTTTTGTAGACAAGAGTAATGAGTAGCTAGAAATGATACAGTGGGCAACCGAAATTAGTATGAGCAGATGAGTAAGTACAGAAAATTTCCATGGACATTTGTATGTTCGCATGACCGAGACATGTTTCGTTCGATCCATTAAGTAATAGATGATAGAAATGCTAGAAAAAACAAGATGAAGATCATGCGATTTAGATAAGGAACAAGAATGATGGCGTTAATATCATCAAAACAAGTTATCCGAACAAGAGTAATTGACGTAAAAAAATAAACAATAGAGATATGTACAAGAAAGAACACGGAACGAGAACACATGAAGAAAAATATATAACATCATGCTGTATGTTTAATACAGACAAATAATTGAAAATGTAACTAAAGGTTGCCATATGAAATCTTCAGAGAATACAAAAAGGACAAGAAAAAGGTAAACTACACTTTGAGAAGGCGGATTTAACCGAGTTTTCACCATCTCAATTGGTTAAATTTTGAATTTTTTTTTAGTTGTTTTAAAGTTATGTTTGGAATAATATTTAAAGAAAAAAATCAGGATAAATGGACAATCTGTACGGAGATGAAGTTCTGGCTGATAGGGTATTTCTTGTTGCAGAAGAAATGGCGCCACGTAGCATGGTTTTAAAAATTCCATCTTTCACTAAGGTAAAGAAGCAGGTCATTGAAAAAAGCGTGAAAGTGTCTTGAAAACTTTCACATGTAAGAATACATGTTAAAATAGTTATTGTGGATTGAGAAATTTTATTATTATTAATACTAATATCGCTGCATGCCAAGTGAATCTTCTGGATGACATAGTTACCGTAATAGGAATCCTACACAACTTACTTCCTCCAATAATTAAATATTACTTTTGAACGAGTATGCTCTTAAGTATACAAAAATGAAACAAAATAAATACACAAAAATGTTGCAGTTTTGTGTTCATTTTATTTTTTCAATAATAGCATGTAAAATGTATTGTTTGTATTTCAAAGTTAGTTTTTTTCAGAAGCTTAAATACATGATGCCTATACTCCCTCACTCCTGTGCTACTCGTTTTACTCTACAAATAAAACCATCTAAATCGCAGAGTATCATACGTTTTTGCACTTGAGTGTAGGATTTATGATTCTTCTTCAACTCAAAATTGTTATTGATTGGGTAGTCATTGCTAGACGTAGCCGGTATAGTGTCTGGCTGAGGGATGCTAGCTTCATAATTTTCGAAACATTTTATCTCTAGGCACACTGCACAATACCTTCAGGTGACACACCTAAGTATGGGTACTGTTTGTTTATGACTAGCCCGGTTTTGGTACATATAAAGTTGTTATGAACGATATCGTAATATTTTTCTAAACAGCTTCATGCATATAGTTCCATATTCTGACTGTATCTTCTTGCAAGTGCTGAGAATGGCTTTTTATCTTGCACAATTTCCCTGGCCACTGCTGACTGATCAGTTGCATCTCATAATGTATATACCCGATGCAACTTGCTGGACGTTAATTATTCTACCATCTCTGTGTGCACTCCATAGGGAACTTTATGATTGTTTAACTGCCATTTGCTCTAAATAGGAGATGTCATCAGACATTAGCTGACCAGGTATATGGCTTAGTATTTTATAGCTGTTCATTTTACTGTAATCCATGGATTTAATGATTTCTTTGATAGTTTTTGGAAGTTTTTGTGTTTATTTCACTTCAAAAAGTGAATATACCACGGCAAGGTATAGATGTTTTTAAGATCTCTGTTGGATTTGTCCTAGGTCCTCTGAAATCTCAGTCTCCATAATTCGTTCGCTTCAAGTCTATGCATGACAGTGGAGCTGGGTCTGCCTTCCGCCTAGACATGCCATTCCATTCACAAAGTGTACTTAAGCTCAAGCTCTGTAAAAAGAAGGAGCTGTTAAGTGTTTTGTCACTGAAGGAACATTATAATTCTACTATGTTATCAATTAAAAAAAAAACATAATACATGTAGTACAGTCTGATTATTATGGCACTAGTTAATAAGGTATCAGAGTATTCACATCAATATATACACGAACATGAAATAAATTATAAAATAATGCAACCAATTAAACCAACAAACTTACTTTTCCATACAAGTGCAGTGTGTTCTACTGGATCTGGCCATCCTTTATAACAATAAGGTAAGAATTGTACATGGTATTCTTCATTTCCTGTCGCTGGCTTGACAAAACATCTGCCATGAGGTTAGTACAATCTTCTATTCCAGTGTCATTGAATAGAACCTGCTGTACGTGGTCGCAAACAAAATATTGATTATCATCCATGGATTTGTAGCATTTAAGCTCCTTGTTGGTATAAAAACTAGCACCCTGAAAAAAATAATGATACATTGTATATATCTGGGTAGTCAATTTCTGGCCAAAATTTCAACTTCAACATATTACTGCCAAAAGTCAGTACTGACTATACTAGGCAGGCGATTTTGGACTGTTTATTTTTTGCTTCGGTTATGGTTTATCAGTAGGAATGTTTTGCCTCCAGCTCTCACACTGGTCATTAATGATATGCAGTGTTCTATAAATAGTAATTCTGAAAGCTTTCTATAGCATAAGTAGGTATAGTTGAGTGAAGAAAGAGCTGGGATTTTATTTCTTTAAAGTCGTTCAATTATGATATGGTAAATGTTAAAAGGGACAACATCAACGTAAAGGAAACGTTTCCTTACGAATGGAAGATTTTCTTTTGCCTATAGCAATGTGATTTGCTGGATGTCAAATAATGATAATAAGAAAAACATTGATGAAAACACTAAAAGGCGCCGTTTTGCCTTGTCTGAAATATATTACACTGTAGAAAATATCCTAGATAAATTCACATTACGTTTCAGGCGAAAGAAGAAGAACAAAACTCAACACAATTGATTTCAGACAAATTTCAATTTCATATTAAACCCAAATCAAACCTATACTTCAGTCATTACAAATTTAGAAATGAAACAAGGAGGCAATATCATTGAGCAAGTTTAAACACTCTTGCTGTTGATTGTTCGTATGGAGACACTTACAGAGACGTCTTAATAGGATACCAAATTGTTTTTTTTTTTTTTAATACGATCAGAGAAAATAAAAGAAAAAAATTATTACGAGAGATCAACTAACACTTGTAAAAGCGGACCGAATATACCAGTCTTATTAATATGCTCAAGAGCAACTACACACAATGGAAACAGCGAGACCATCTGTTGATGATATCAAAAGACGCACAAAACAAACAAGCTAACCACATCAAGCTGCAACTAGATTACAACCAACAATTCTCAACATTCAAGATCAAAGTAAAATTTGAACTGTTAAAAATGTGGACAAACGCGTACCAGGAAAATATGCATTGCAAAAGGAAAACGTTGTAACTCCTGTCAAAAAATAATCATTTTGAGGCAGGCTACGTTCAAAATCGCCGCTCATTGCTTGGTGTAGATATCGATGGATTACCAAAAGTGTAGAGTGATGAAAGTGTTCATAAAAGGGAATCTGATTTTGACAGTGTTAAACAAAAACGCCGCTCAATACATGGTGTCGATACTGATGGACTACCAGATGTGTACAATAATTAAAGTTTTGATAACAGTGATTTTGAAACTGGCAGTGTTAAACAGTCAGGTAATCAGGTTTAATTTGAGACTGAGGTAGGCCTTGAACGTTGTCCTCTATCCATGAAAACAAACACTGGTGTTTCTTGCAATACTGACTGTGGAAGATCTTCATAGTTTAGGTCTAAAGTTTTCATAGTTTAGGGCTAAAATTTTCATAGTTTAGGTCTAAAGTTTTCATAGTTTAGGGCTAAAGTTTTCATAGTTCAGGTCTAAAGCTTCCATTGAAAATAGCGTCTCATTATGTTGGACAAACAGGGCGCCCTTCAAAAACACGTTTTGGTCAACACGTTTTGGTCCACATTGTACTAAAATATGAAATAAAAGAAAAATCAAAACTGTTTATATCAATATTTCAAACATTCAGGACACCGTTTACAAGAGATTTTTATTCAAACTGTAGAAAAACTTACTTTTGGTAGCAGTGCATCTAGAGCATTTGAATCAGAGCCAGGCTTTTTCCGGAACATAAATGGATTCAAAAACTCCAAACGCTTTGCCTACATTGTTTAAATGATAACATTTATCAAGAAGGCAACATTTCAAAAAAAATCCTAATTATGACATTTTGAATAAATTGAAATACGAAAACGTAAATCGATGTCTCATACTGGGAGTAGGACTAACGGTAACATCAAAAGAAAGTCGCGTGTTCGTTGTTCAATCCACGACCTTCAAATTATTTTAAATAAAACATTCTGGCAGACACGCTATGCTTTTACGTTTGGCATCTATATCAAATCTCCAAAGACTGGACGAGGAAGCCGATACCATTGTTATAAGAACTCATCCACTTTATGAAGTTGCAACACTTATTCAGTGTTACGCACGGCATGTTCTCCACACATTTACCGGGAATCTGATCATCAAAGACAAACACAATTTTTAATTACAAGAAAGTTACCTCTGATTTAGAGATTGTTGAAAAATCATTAAAATTTGAGATTGTTCAAACTTAAGATATTGCTATAAGCCTGCCGGTCATGTCGTACTGGTGATCTTTATGTTATCAAATACTATAGAATCAGTAATTTAATTTCTAAAGGTCCCAAGAATAGAATTCTATCGGAAATTGATTTTAATGTCTCTCGTGCAGAAATTGCCGAGTCACTGAGCTTATTCTGTAATAAATGGAATAAAATAGAGCATGTTGAGAATAATGCTCTTTCTAATTGGAAAAGACAAATCTTCAAAATGATTGACACTCGCATATTTCTTATAAAAGAGACATAACTTTATTAACACCTCAGCTTCGTCGTTCCTTTAGCACATAGTTTGTTACACTGTCTAGGAAATATCTGTCAAACTCATACCTGAATTGTCAGATGCAGCTGATTTACATGTCCATTTTTTTAAACATACCCCAGTAGGTAATCCAAAATTCAATGAATTTAGGATACACACCCTTAGCGATGAACATTTGCTGCGTCTTAAAGTTGTTATCATGTAAGGATGGCCTGAAAGGCGTCAAGACTGTCCGTCACGGTAACTTGATCACTAGAATTATTGTAATTTGTTGATGGTATGATCACGAAAGGTCATAAAGTACTACCGGTAATTCCTATAGTACACGGAGGCCAGAAATTATGAACATTTTGCATAATGATCACTGTGGTATCTAAAATGTTTAACTAGAGCAGCAGATACAATGTTCTGGCCTGGCATTACAGTAGACATCAATGGAAATATCAATAAATGTTTAGTTTGTCTAGAACATATATGTTCAAATCCAAAAGAACCATTGATACTTTTTGAAATACATAGCCCCTAGCAAAACGTAGCTACTCATGTTTTCACATTTGATTGTTCAGACAATTTACTGTTGACTATTAGAGCAACTACTTTGAGTATGGTAAATTGTCAAGCACTATAAATAATGTTATTATTAGGCAAACGAAACAATGGTTTTCCCGTCATAGTATTCCGATGAGATTAGTTTCTGGTATTGAACCACACATATCAGCGGTTCAAAGACTTTGCTAAAATATGGAGCATGTTCTCTCTTCTCCTTTGTATAGCCATTTAAAGTAATTGGTTAGCAGAGGTCCATAGTTTTGAGATTTGTACTCAATATAAACAATAGATCCCATATTGGTACAGAACATTTGAGGAAGGGAATTCAAGACTTTCAAAACAGATTTGTATTGGCACCTGTTGATAAGGCTTAAATAGTACTAATACTTATACACCGACTTCTTCATCAGGGAGTGATATTGTTTCTGCACACGCTCTACAAATTGCAAAATTTGGAATAAGTGCTGAACCGAAACAAGATAAAGTACCTACAATATACTGGTTGCCTAAAATGCACAAAACACCAAATAAAGCAAGACTTATCGCTAATTGTAGTTGATGAAAAACTGCTAAATTATCCATGCTCCTTACGCCGTGCCTTTCAGCCATAAAGGAATATATTATTATACCCCCACCACAAAATGTGGGGGGGGGGGCTATAATGGATTCGCTTTGTCGCGTCCGTCCGTCGGTCGGTCCGTCCGTCCGTCCGTCCGTCTCCATTATCGTGTCCGCTCTATAAATCCTATACCAACTGAAGGATTTTCTTCAAACTTGGCTGAAATGTTCACCTCAACAAGGGGATGTGCAAAACCCATGTTGCCCATATGTCAGCTCAAGGTCAAGGTCACAATTGAAGGTCAAATATCAAACAATCAAATATTAGACATTATGTCGTGTCCGCTCTGTAAGTTCTACACTAATTGAAAGATTTTCTTTAATCTTGGCTTAAATGTTCACCTCAACAAGGGGATGTGCAGAACCCATGTTGCCCATTCGTCAGCTCAAGGTCAAGGTCACAATTGAAGGTCAAATATCAAACAATCAAATATTAGACATTATGTCGTGTCCGCTCTGTAAGTCCTACACTAATTGAAAGATTTTCTTTAATCTTGGCTCAAATGTTCACCTCAAGAAGGGGATGTGCAGAACCCATGTTACCCTTTTGCCGGCTTAAGGTCAAGGTCACACTTGAAGGTCAAAAATTGACTTAGAAAATATTCTTAAATGTTAACATGTATTTGAATATTTCTGAAACTAGAAAACGTATTTGCTTGAAACTTAAAATATATATGAAGTGTCACAATTAGGATATGCAGGTCAAGTTTCATAACTCTGTATTGCATTTTGACAAAGTTATGCCCCTTTTTAAGTCTTCAAATTTACATACAATCAAATATTAGATAATATGTCCTGTCCGCTCTATAAATCTTATACTAATGGAAGAATTTTCTTTAAACTTTACTCAAATGTTCAACTCAACAAGGTTATGTGCAGAACCCATGTTACCTTTGTGCCGGCTTAAGGTCAAGGTCACACTTGAAGGTCAAAAATTGACTTAGAAAATGTCCTTAAATTTTAACATGTACTTGAATATTTCTGAAACTAGCGAAGGTATTTGCTTGAAACTTAAAAGATATATGAGGTATCACAAGTAAGATATGCAGGTCAAGTTTCATAACTTTGTATTGCATTTTGACAAAGTTATGCCCCTTTTTAAGTCTTTTAATTTACTTACAATCAATACTAGACAATATGTCGTGTCCGCTCTATAAATTCTATACTAATGAAAGGATTTTCAAACTTGACTCAAATGTTTACCCCAACTGGGGCAATGTGCAGAACCCATCTTACCCTTGTGCCAGCTTAGGTCAAGGCCACACTTGAAGGTCATAAATTGACTTAGAAAATGTTCTGAAATTTTAACATGTACTTGAATATTTCTAAAACTAGAACAGATAATCATTTGAAACTTCAAATATATACGAAGTGTCACAAGTAAGATATGCAGGTCAAGTTTCATAACTAGAAAAAGTGTGGGGGGGGGTAACTTTGTATTGTATATTGACAAAGTTAAGTCCATTTTTATGTCTTTAAATTTATTTACAATAATATTTCTTAAACCAGAACAGATATTTACTTGAAACTTAAAATTTATATGAATGGTTACAAGCAAGCTCAGATGACGAAAATTCTACAATTCCATTGAATTATGACACAAGTTATGCCCCTTTTAGGCTTAGAAAATGTTCTGATATAGCTATTAATACTTAAATGTTTCTGAAACAGATATTCACAAAAATGAAAGGTTATTTGTAACTGTTTCGAACATGATTTGACAATATATATTTATACTATTACCTGTACAATTTGTTTGTTTTTTTTCACCAGAGATAATTTCTTTTTATGTATATGTATTTGTGCCACTAAAGTTATTCCCTTAACCACCTTTCCATGTCGTCTTCTGTCAAGGACATTGGTGGGGGTATGAATCGCATTCAGCGATAGTTCTAGTTAAGTATTGCGAAAAGGTTTTTGAAACCACTGGCAAAAATATATTTTGGTCTATTAAAAACTTGGGTGACATTTTTGAAATAAGCTTAAATCAAAATGATTTCCAGGAGTTCGCTTTGTCAATTTAATGAATTTATGATTTTTCTACATTGTACACTTCACTTCCTCAAAATTTAATAAGAGGAAAGCTTACCAATCTCATTGAAAAAAAAACGTTTCCAAGAGGAAATAAAACCTATATCGCTTAAAATTTGTAATGGACATAGAGCATTTTTTTATTTTTAGAAAATGGTTCTTATGATATATTTTGACTTGTCAAGGCATGATCGAGTCGCTCTCTATTTTACTAGATAATATTTGTCAGATTTGGAACTTCTGTTTATCAACAGACAGGTAGTGGACATCCCCATGGGAACTTATTGTGCACCCCTTGTTCCTGATCTGTTTTTATACTGCAATGAAAGAGACTTCATTTTATGTTTTTCTAGTGAACATCAAGATGACATAAGAACAGCCTTTAACAACACCTCTAGGTATCTTGACGATTTTTTGAATAAAGATCATAACCATTTTCCATCTCTGGTCAATAAAATATATCCAAATGAACTCCAGTTTAGAAAAGCAAACACTTCAGAAAAGCAAGTAAACTTTCTTGATCTAAATCTCTAAACTGAATATGGTTTCGTAACTACTAAAATATACGATAAAATAGATGATATTGATTTTAATATTGTTAACTATCCATTTTTAGAAGATGATGTTCCACGCGTAAACATTTTGAACTTATCTGCAGACATTGTTAGGATATGTGCCTTATATCACATCTTATTGTTTCATGTTGATAAATGTTTATCAATTGTGAAAAGGGTCTTTAATTATTGTGTCACTTACTTTCTTTGGGCGTATACTGTCCCACTTCAGTGGAGCTCTTGTGTAGGTAAGTGTACATATAAAGTTTTTCTATGCTGATATCATTTAGGGAGCGGATGTGGTCCAGTGGGAACGCGCTGGACTGGTATACCACGGGTCCCGAGTTCGATCCCCCGTTCCTCCACTAACATTACTAATAGTCTTTCGGATGAGACCTTAAACCGAGGTCCCATGTATCAGTGCTATACACTGAGCATGTAAAAGAACCAGGGGTGTCTCTGGAATGGGATGCTTTCTGTATCTTGCACTACCCCCATAACATAAAATAACTAATCTCTCCAGGGGGCGTCGGTCATATGGGCAACCGGTACCGACGGTAAATAAGCTCAAATAGATAGATATCATTCAGTGATTATACTACCTCACAGAGGGTGGCAGATAACAGTGGTGATTTTGAACAAATATAGAAAAAAATGTTTGTAATATTTTACCTTCTTTTATTTTTCCAAAAGAGGAGATGTTGTTTTATGCTGTATTTTAATGTTTCGTTTTTATGTAAGCCTATACCCCTGTTATCAACATATGATTAGGCCTATTCTGTTTTTTATGCATTTATCCCCAGCATGGCACGATTGGGCTACAATAAAAGATATACTTTCAAATGTGTTCATTTCTTTTGGTGGAATAGCTATAACCGACCAAATATATGACAGGTAGATTTTTGTAACTAGAGCTAGATCTATGTCTGTTTCCCAAACCTAAAAAATAAAAAAAACAAGTAAAAGTATCGAGGTAACAAAAATATCAAACACTTTTTCTAAAAGTTAACATGGATCGTCAAGTCTTGTAGGGTTTTTTTTTTTATTTATTTTTTTATTTTTTATTTTTACATTTAAATTTATCAGCTTTTCACCTTTTTCATAAGTAAAGATATGTAAAGATAAACCTACTGTAAGTAGATCTATATAGAATCTAGTTTAAAGCAGCGTAGTATGACGTAACCGGCGTGACGAAATAGAGTCCGAAATTAGGCCTAATACAGTTTAAATTTTGTACAGATTGCATCCTTGTAAATAACGTGTTTTTCTCTTTTGGTGCATGATACATCGTCGTTTTAGAAAAAAAAAACAGGCGCGTAGCCAGGCATACTCAAATACTCACGGGAGTACTTCAATTTTGAAAAATATATGACTGAAAAATGATATTGAACTTGAAGCCTCTGAGTTTATTTATTGGGCGGTACCTGTTGCCGATATGACCGACGCCCCCCTGCATAGATTAGTTATTTTATGTTGTGGGGGATAGTGGAGGATACACAAAGAATCCCATTCAAGAGACACCCCTGGTTCTTTTGCATGCTCAGTGTAAAGCAGTGATACACGGGACCTCGGTTCAACGTCTCATCAGAAAAACAACTAGAGAGCTATAGTAATTTTATTGGAGGAGTGCGGGGCCGATCTCGCGATATGTAATCTCGCGACCTCTGGGTTACTACTCCAGCGCATTACCACTGGACCACTGTTCCGTTCCTTCACGCTTGAAATGTCTGTCGACCAAGTAGTACATAGAGGATATTTGTTTGTTTTTGTAGAAGATGAGAATTTATTTCATCGAGTGAACACCATATGTGATATTTTCACGAGTGGCGCATGCGCCACTCGTGAAAATATCAACATATGGTGTTCACGAGAAGAAATAAATTCCCATCTTCCACTAAAAAACAAACAAACTTTCTTTTTATTTTATGCCAACACGTCAAAAATGGGTATTTTATGACATTTTTAATCAGGGCCTTCAACAAATTTCCCATGGTGAGCCCCAAATCAGTTAATGCGTACTTTGGTTACTCCGCACAAAAAAGTGCAGACAATCTCCAATACATATGATAACTTTACTTCTGCTGAAATAAACTGAATACACTTTCATCAAATAACATTTATTTTTCTCTACACAGTTTATCAATATTTATTGAATTTTAGCCATACATACTTTAATTATAATAGCGGATTAATACCGAGTAATATTAAATCAATTGAATTGAAAGTCGGCCATATTGGATATTGTCCATGTGAGTTATGTAAACAAATCAGACATTTTAAATAATTTGTGGCGAATTTCATCATTGTTCACAACTAGTTAGGCTCAGGAATTCAATATTATAATTGGATTTAACAAGGTAAATAAATTTCACTCGCTGTCACAGTCTGAAATACAGCGGATTCTCTTGTATTTACGTGGTGGGGAAATTCCTGAAGTTTCATCAAGCAGTAGTTCCGGCACAAACAGTGGATTATCAAAATTGTAATTTCACTGATTCAAAACAGTGGATTATCACTTTTATCTCACTGATATTTCCCTATATTTCATTGGTAGGCATAAAATAAATTGATAGTCTTATAGATCTACGTCTTTCGGCAACACAATAGCTATATAATCAGGAGTATATAAATATTTTTAAATATATATTAAAATAGAACTAGATCTACTTAAAATAGTTTAGGCCTGTAGTATCATAGTCGCTTTAAAGCCTATAGTCATTTTAGCTGGTTCTTTTAGAATGTAAAAAATTATCATAGCTTAACTTTATTTAGTTACACTTAAGTTAGATCTATATGTTTTTATTGATATGTAAAATTGTATTAGATCTATATTTTAGCATTTTAATTGTTATGTGAACTAGTCTTAACCTACAGTGCAGAATTTATTTATTCTTATACATATTATATATTTTGTTATAATTTTATTTATGTAACCAATGTGATCTATGAAGTTGCAAAATAAAATTGAAATCTTTGTTTTCCCGTATTAGGTAGCACTTTTCAATATTACTCAAGTTTTATGATACTGGCGGTATAATCCGGTTTTGACCGAATACAACATGTTTAACGAGTCACACAGAGAACAGTTGCTGCTGGATTTTCAATGAATTGTGGGCGGAGATAAAGGCGTGGCAATAGCTTTGTCCTATCGCTAATAGCCTTTTCGTAAATGAGCCCGCCTTGTTTATTACATATTCTACATCTCCTACTCAGCGGTTCACATTTAGCGTTACAGTGCAGCTGGAGAAACGTGTTGTGTGATTATTGTGCGACATACAGTACTTTATCGAGATTTAAAAATGTCTGGTAGAGAAGGTAAGTGTATTTTTATAATATAAGTTTTTCAATACCTGACCTGGGTTACTTATTGTCCAGATCAGCCAGTGGGAAGTATGTGATCATAGATCAAGTGGAACAGGTATTTTCCCCACCCGCTGTGAACTAGGTACCAGAAATGACTGTTATATGTCTCCTTAGTCTAGTCCAAACAATATCGTTCAAATTATGCCCCTTTTTAAATTATCTTTTTAGTGTTGACGATAAATCGATTACATGGCACCAGGGACCATGGCACTTGATAGCAGATTAACACGGGTGTGTGCTTAAAATAGGACCATCCTGGCACTTATGTTTCAAAATCTGTTTCATTTTCTAGGTGGTAAAAAGAAGCCGCTAAAACAGCCAAAGAAAGACAAAGGAGAAGTTGATGAAGTAAGTAAAACAGCTTTTGTTTTGGTTTTAACAGATTTCTGTGAAAGTGATGCAAGAAAGCATCAACTTTAAACGATTAACTTCAATTATGGATCATTGGATGAAATATGTTTTTGTTCAGTGCATTCAGATTTCACATGAGATTCAATAGGTTAATTTTCTTGCATGGAAGAATGTTTTTGTTGAAACTATCAAAAACAACGTTTTAGATAAATTGATTACAGCACATTTAGATGTGTAATCAACAGTGGCACTATCAAGTATCCATTAAAATCCACTAAAGATTCATGGAGCAGTGGTCAAGGGTGTGAATATCCTGTGCCAATCCAAACAGTGCTGGTTTAAGTCTTAAATGGAGTGGGATTGTCCAGTGATTTTTTAACATTCTCGACAACAAGTGCAGTTGAACCCAGGAAACATTTTTCAAGCTGGATATATATACAAGTTGCAAGAACTTTTATTCTGATCATGGAAGTAAAATATTAATAAGTGTAAACTAAAATGTTACTGGTTTTTGTGGCGCCTGCTACAAAGTAGCCGCAACATATAGGGATCACTTCTCTGTCGTCTGTCTGTCCGTCCGTCACAAAAATTGTCCGGACTACTCCTCAGAAACTACTGGTGTGATTTCATCCAAACTTTACAGGAATGATCAGTACCAAGTCTAGTTGTGCATATTATCGTCATTTTCCAGTCCAATGATTTTTGTGAGAGTTATGGCCCTTTTATGATTTTTATTTTTAAAGTTTGTCCGGACTACTTCTCTTATACTACTAATGCAGTTTGAATGAAATTTAACAGGATTGATCAGTACCTCAAGTACTTGCGCATATCTAACAGGTTTTTCGGTTGAATGATTTTTGGCTGAGTTATGACCCTTGAATGAAAAAGGCATTTTGGCCAAATAATGAATTTGTGTTGCAGGCTTCACAGTAGCTGCAACATGCTAAAAAGTAACCATGACATATAGGGAACACTTCTCCATCATCTGTTTGTCTGTCCATTCATCCGTCTGTCTGTCTGTCCATCATAAAACTTGTCTGGACTACTCCTCAGTAACAACTGGTGCAATTTCATCCAAACTTTACAGGAATGAGCAGTACCAAGTCTATTTGTGCATATCGTCAGCATTTTCCAGTTCATGATTTTTGTCAGAGTTATGGCCCTTTAATGATATTTATTTTTAAAGTTAGTCTGGACTACTTCTGTTATACTACTAAAGCAATTTAAATGAAATGTTACAGGATTGATCTGTACCTCAAGTACTTGGGCATGTCTTACAGGTTTTTCGGTTGAATGATTTTTGGCTGAGTTATGGCCCTTGAATGAATAAATAAATGCGTTTTAGCCTACAAACTGTCCAATCACCTCTCAATACTACTGTTTACTACTATCATCAGGCGACACATGTGATCACTGATCGTCATTGTTTGTTTTGATTTTTGTTGTTGTTTTTTGGAAGGACTTTATTAAATTAGTCAAAACTAGTAGTTTATTGCAGCAAGGAATAACTTCATGTCACTGTCAGTAAAAAGTTTATTTGCTTTTTAATTTTAGGAGGATAAAGCTTTTAAAGAGAAGCAAAAACAGGAGCAGAAAAAACTTGAAGAGGCCAAGGAGAAGGCATCTAAAAAGGGCCCATTAGGTAGTTACAATATTAACTAATTATTATGCATGACTTTGAAGGTTAGCAGTAGGTTTTCATATATTTTAACTTAGTATTTGAGAAAGTTGGTAGGTTCCTCAGAAAGATGTGCCTGCGTGATTGTTCTCAGTAAGAATGAAATTTTGATTGAATATATGCTTCACAACTGAAATATTTTGAAAAGTTGCTTTTAATATTTCATATATCATTTTAAAAGGTATAAATATCAAAAGAGTAACTATTAAACTGTTTGTTGTTTCAGTTGGCGGTGGCATTAAAAAGTCTGGCAAGAAATGACCTTGACCTCTTGAGTTTCACCATATCATTACAGCAGTGTAAAAGAACATTATTTCATCTGAAGTGTATGATTAGAACTGGTCTGAATTTTATTAAGGTGTTCGTAAAATGTGTTAATAAATAGAATGTTGGCTATATTTACTCAAGCAGTAGTGTGGATATAGTCTTCATCATTGTGGGATGCTATTTTACACTGTGTTCCTACTATTGCAATACTTCTTATGACTCATTTTTAATTGTTTCATGTAGTTTGTTTATATACTCATTTTTGTATGGATAGGTGACAACTTTGTCCAGTGAAAAAGTCTCACTTAGCAATGATTCATCACAGTTTTAAGGCATGTTAACAAAATGGCCTGAATCCTTTATTTGATCTGAGTGGAATTACCAAGTGTTTTTTTTTTATTTTTATTTTTTTTAATTTCATTTTGCATTTCTTTTAAAATCAGTTCTGATTTCTGTTATACTTGGATTAGATGCATTGGGTTTCTTTTGAAAGAAAAGATGATTGTATTTTCCTGAGTAATTGAATGTTTATGTATATATGCATTCTTACATCATTTTACCATTGATTACTCATTGTATGATAATTTTCACATGAAATAAATTCTTTTTTTAGTTAAAAAAAATAAGCTTTTGTTTTGCTGACTTTTGTTTTGCTGAGCAGTATTACAAGCCTTTGTCCAAATATTACTCATAACATTTGCTGGTCTTTGTAATAGATTCAGTTCTAGAATTGAAGTTGAAAAGTGGTTGCCTTCTCCAATCAGCCAGCTCCGAGAAATGTTTTAAAGGTCTGAATTATGTGGATCACACCTTTGAAAAAGTTGTAAAGCATTCAGACAAGCAAATCCTGGAGCTCGCAAAATTTCAAAAACGTAAAATTGGAGTGGTCTTGTCTACTTCCTATGTCTACAGACATCTGTTCATGTTTATCGTTGATACGGGTTTCCCTTGTCACTTGCACCCTCTACAGAGATGAGTCATTTTGTTTGTGTGCAACATGCAGAAAGCATCCCATTCCAGAGATACCCCTGGTTCTTTTACAGTTTTACTTGATCGGTGTACAGCACTGATACATCAGACCTCATTTTAACGTTTCATCCAAAAGACAGTAATGTTAGAGGATCGGGAACCCTGGATTACCAGTCCAGCGTGTTACCATTGATATGCTCCTTCAGACTTGCTGAGTTAAGGCTCTTTCTTTTTTTCCAGTAATGGTGAACATACTGGTTATATTGCACGTTTAAAAAAAACCCTGTTCAAATCTACTGCATAAAAAGTCGTGTTAAAATTATGACAAAAAATTCACGTTAATGAGTTAAACTGGTGATGTGCACAAAATAAATGGGACGTCAAACATTTGATCTAGTTGTGGATGCCGGCAACAACTTAAAGAGTATGGTGATTACTTATAGAGTTATGATATTTACATAAAATAATTATCGTATTATTTTAAAAAATGGTTTTGACCAACAATTGTTGTCTGTCTGTAAATTAGCTTCATACATCGCCGATACGCGGTGTGCATTGCATGTAAATGCTATCAGGTGACGAGGGAAGCTTATATAAAAACTACAAATAAAGTTGACAGACTTAGAAGTCACCTTAAGCAGCTTATTCCTGAAGACAAGAAGTAAGGTCATGGTCTCTTGGATGTTTACTAATCTAAGAAGAACTTAGATATTCTCGTTATCTATGAACAACTGATTATGCCTATCGAGTTCTTGAGTTGTGTAGGACATTCGCTTTAGCTTTATTAAAAAAAAAAAGGGATCTCCATAAATGTATCGGCTAAACATCACACTTGAAAGGCAGTTTTCTTTTCATCAGCAATAGCATAACCTAAATTTTAAGTCATGCAAAGGTCAAGACAGAGACGACCTCTATTTGAAAAAAAAGAACAGAAATTGGGTCTTGCAAGCCAAGAACCAAGTAATTGTACCTGGATAAGAGAAAATCTTGCTATTTTTTATCTTCCGAGTAGTAAAAGTTCACACAACTGTAAAATGTTAAATCTTTTTACGGATGCGTCTTTGCAGTCCAAACGACTGAGACTGAGACCGTTGTTACACGCTGCCTGTCCGGATGCCGACTCACTTCTTTAGTCAGTGCTTAAACAAAGCAGTATCAGCACATGATCACGATTTTGATACTGAAATAACAAGCAAAATGTTATCCATGGCCTTGTAGCTATTTTCTTCATATCTGTCAGGTAACTACGTAAAACCTCGATTTTGTGGAAGGAAGAAAATTCGTTCAAGGAATCATACTTCAGAGTCCAAAACTTCAAGGAAAAAAGTTTGCATGTGGTTTTTATTGTTAGTCAACATCACCTGTTTAAGTTGATGATGGATTAGAAGACTCCTTCCCTCCGTGCGAAACTGCCAACTTAAAGTCGGAAGCGGGTCTTGAGCTCATGGCCTCTCCCGATAACCAGAGGTTAGTGGACACACACGGAGTCGGTCTTACACAACTAAACAATCTTTAACGCTTTTACTTTCTTAGCAAGTCAACGAATAGAATAAAAATGATGCTTGATAAATTGTAGGCCTACCGGAAAATACCGAAACGCTAAACGCATCTTAAAAACTGTATTTTCTAAACAGTTAATCACAAGCCCCCAAAAAAATGTAGATGTAAATGCACGTCACATAATAAAGTATTTCACAGCAATGATATTACAAGCGATAATTATCAAATATGACTTCTCATCTTATCAGGAACGAAATATAATACAGGGTACGGTCAGCAATCATTTTTATTATTCAGCATGTACGAGTTTTCTCCCATGTTTTCCGCTTTCGTTGTTCATATATTTTGAAAAATATTTTGTACATGTATGTATATGTTATGAAAAGAAAGCAGTTGATACCAGTTAGCTGCTGTGGATTTGATGCAAAGAAATCTTTTTTCTAATACTTTTAATTAGTAAAGTTATTCAAATCCTTTTAAGTTTAGATAAGCTAGTGTAGCTGACATCGATTTCATCATCTATCACTTATCTCTTTTTTTATCATACATTGTTTACTCAATTCTCGGATGAGCTGCTCGTAAACTGGTTCAAGTACACGGCCTTGACATTGAATGTAAAGATGTACACAACATGTTTGTTTTTTATCCTACATCTCATACAGGAATTGTTGAGTGAACTGGATATTTCAGGTATAAAATCATACCAAATGAGTCATGGTTATTTATAGCATGTTAATTATTTTGTTTACTTTCTGCAAAACTTGATATTGGTAGAACGGGTGTTCAGAGTGTGTAGTATCTCGTCTTATGTCAGAACTCTGTAAACATCAATTGAAACAGACTATTGTTCCAACAATATTGCTCGTACAACTAGAGATAACCTGAGAGCCACCAAGCCAAACCCAGTCCTAATTATGTTTCTTTTATTTATTTAATTTTAGTTTGGGAAACAATGTCCAACTGATATTAATCACACTCAAAAACTGCTTCCTTGGTTCGAACCAGTACTAATGCCAAAAGTGTGGGATGCAGAAAACCACTAGAAACTGTCACCACAGTTGAGATTTGAACCACTGACCATCGGATCAGGAGTACGCCGCAGTACCCCTCGACCACTGCTCACAAATGACAACAAGAGCTGTCAGTGGAGACAGCACGCTCGACTATTTAAGTACTGGACAGTAAAGAAAGGGGTAAATATTAAAAAATCAAATTTAAGTTAATTATACCCCCAAAACGAAGTTGGGGGGGGGGGGTATATAGGAGTCAACCGGTGGTTGGTCGGTCAGTCGGTCGGGGTTTACCTTGTCCGGAGCATAACTTAAAAACTACTGGTAAGAATTCAATGCAACTTCATACAGTGGTAAAGCACAATGAGAGGATGTGCAGTGTCCAAGAATCATAACTCCATGTTCAATATTTTCAGAGTTATTGCCCTATATTGGTTTTCCTTGTCCGGAGCATAACTTAAAAACTACTGGCTGGAATTCAATGCAACTTCATACAATGGTCAAGCACAATCAGAGGAAGTGCAGTGTCCAAGAATCATAACTCCGTCTTCACTATTTTCAGAGTTTTTGCCCTTTATTGGTTTTCCTTGTCCGGAGCATAACTTGAAAAATACTGGTTGGAATTCATTGCAACTTCATACAATGGTCAAGCACAATAAGAGGAAGTGCAATGTCCAAGAATCATAACTCAGTGTTTACTATTTGCAAAGTTATTGCCCTTTGTTGGTTTTCCTTTGTATGGAGCAAAACTTGAAAACTACTGGTTGGAATTCATTGCAACTTCACACAGTGGTCAATCACAATGGGAGGAAGTGCAGTGTCCAAGAATCATATCTCCATCTTCACTATTTTTAGAGTTATTGCCCTTTATTGTTTTTTTTTTTTGTCAAGAGCATAACTTGAAAACTACTAGTTGGAATTCAATGCAACTACATACAATGGTCAAGCACAATGAGAGGAAGTGTAGTGTCCAAGAAACATAAATCCATCTTCTCTATTTTCAGAGTTATTGCCCTTAATTGAATTTCCTTGTCCGGAGCATAACTTAAAAACTACTGGTTGGAATTCAATGCAACTATATACAATGGTCAAGCACAATGAGAGGAAGTGCAGTGTCCAAGAATCATAACTCCATGTTCACTATTTTCAGAGTTATTGCCCTTTGTTGGTTTTCCTTTGTAGGGATCAAAACTTGAAAACTACTGGTTTGAATTCAATGCTTCATCATAGAATGGTCAAGCACAATGAGAGGAAGTCCAGAGTTCAAGAATCATAACACCAAATTCTCTATTTGCAGAGTTATTGCCTTTTATTGGTTTTCTTTATTGGGAGCATAGCTTGAAAACTACTGGTTGGAATTCAGTGCATCTTCATACAATGGTCAAGCACAATGAGAGGAAGCGCAGTTTCCAAGAATCATAACTCCATGTTCACTATTTGCAGAGTTATTGCCCTTTGTTGGTTTTCCTTTGTATGGAGGATAACTTGAAAACTACTGGTTGGAATTCAATGCAACTTCATACAATGGTCAAGCACAATGAGAGGAAGAGCAGTGTCCAAGAATCATAACTCCATCTTCTCTATTTGCAGAGTTAATACCCTTAGTTTGTTTTCTTTATTTGGAGCATAACTTGAAAACTACTTGTTGGAATTCAGTGCAGCTTCATACAATGATCAAGCACGATGAGAGAAAGTGCATTCTATAAGAGCTATATTTCCATCTTTACTATTTGCAGAGTTATTGCCCTTCCTTGGATTTCCTTTTCCAGAATATTATTTGGAAACTCGTGGTTGGAATTCAATGCAACTTCATACAATGGTCAAGCACATTGAGTGGATGTGCAATGTACAAGAGCTTTAACTCTGTCTTCACTGTTTGCACAGTTATTGTCCTTTGTTAGTTTTCTTTGTCTGGAGAATAACTTCAACACTATTTTTTTGGAATTCAGTGCAACTTCATACAATGGTCAAGCACATTGAGTGGATGTGCAATGTACAAGAGCTATAACTCTGTCTTCACTGTTTGCACAGTTATTGTCCTTTGTTAGTTTTCTTTGTCTGGAGAATAACTTCAACACTGTTTTTTTGGAATTCAGTGCAACTTCATACAATGGTCAAGCGCAATGAGAGGAAATGCAATGTACAAGAACCACATCTATCTATCTATCTATCTATCTATCTATCTATCTATCTATTTATTTCTATCTATCTATCTATCTAATCTATCTAATCTATCTATCTATCTATCTATCTAATCTATCTATCTATCTATCTATCTATCTATCTATCTATCTATCTATGACTGTCTTTCTGTCTGTCTGTCTGTCTGTCTGTCTGTACAAGAATCTTCTCTATGGTAGATGAAATAAATCCCTCAAGAAATAAAAAAAGTTATAGTAAAATATAACTAATAATAACCAACTAAACTAATAACTATATAATTTTAAAGGAAAATTCTAAGTTTAAAGGGGAAATAATTCTGGAAGTATGGTTGCTAGAGTTATGAACCTTATCACATGATGTTGGTGACGAGAAGGAACATATATTTGAAGTAAATTCCTCATGAAATAAAGAAGTTATAGTAAACAAGAGATGTTTGTAAAACATATATGCCCCCTAGAGGCAGTTATAAAGGTATAGGAAGGTAGAGGGACAGAGACTTGTGTCAGTACATTAAAGGGAGGATGCCAGGGGCTTCTGATGTCAAAAACTATTGGCCATGGCAAGTAGATGAATGAGAGGAACTGTAGATTATGTCAATGACACTTTGGTTATAAAATATATAAAGTTCAATTACTGGAGAACATGAAAGAGTATAGGAACTACATGGATAGGTAGGTGGGAGGGTGGGTAGGTAGGAAGTTTTGAGGCAGCAAGGCCAAAGGGTTCTCCAGTTATCAATCAGAAGCTGTTTTCCTCTTTATGGTGTATGGTCACCGAGACCTAGGTATGACCTAGGTATGGTCACCTTGACTAGGTTAAAACCTTGGGACCTCAAAGACAATAGGGGTCATCTCCTGAACAGACCAACCTGCATAGCTGTCTGTGAAGCCAATGCCCTAGGGTTCTCTAGTTACTGATTGGAAACTATTTTTCTGTGAATGGTCACTCTGACCTTGAACTTTGACCAAGTAACCCCAAAAGCGATATAAGTCATCCACAGGTCATTCTCAAACTTCATTGCATGTTTAAGGACCCTAGCCCCAAGCACTCTCTAGTTATTCATCAAAAACAATTTTTCATTTAATGCTAAATGTGACCTTGAACTTTGATCTAGTGACCCTAGAAACTTTAGAGCTGATCTACTGGCCATTGCCAACCTGCCTATGAAGTTTTAGGAAGCCTGGATCCAGGCATTCTCTAGTTTTTGATCAGAAATCGTTTTGCTTTTCAAAGTTACTGTGATCTTGGCCTTTTACCTAATGATCCAAAAATCTAAAGGGTTCATCTACTGACCATGAACACCTATGAAGTTTTGGGGAGCTGGACCCAAGCGTTCTATAGTTATTGATCAGAAAACATTTTGCTATTCAAGGACACTGTGACCTTTGCTTTGATCTGGTAACCTGAACAACTATTGTCATCATTTTCTGGTCATGACCAACCTACATACCAAGGTTGAGGAACCTGGGCCCAAGCATTCTATAATTATTGATCTGAAACTGTTTTGCTTTTCAAAGTCACTGTGACCTTGACCTATGACCTAATTATCTGAAAAACGCTATTATTCACCTACTTGTCATGACCAACCTACATACCAAGTTTGAGAAAGGTGGGTCCAAGGGTTCTATAGTTACTGATTGGAAACCGTATTGCTTTTCAAGGTCACTGTGACCTTGGCCTTTGACTTAATGACCTGAAAACTATAGGGGTAATCTTGTTGTTATCATCAACCTGCCTATGAAGTTTTGGGGAGCTGGGCCAAAGTGTTCCATAGTTATTGATCAGAAACCAATTTGCTATTGAAGGTCACTGTGACCTTGGCCTTTGACTTGGTGACCTGAAAATAGGGGTCATTTACTGTTATTTACTTGACCAACCTACAAACCAAGTTTGAAGATCCTGGGCCCAAGCAAAAGTGGCGGCGTGACCGAGTGGTTAACACGTCATACTAGCAGTCAAAGGATTGCTAGCCGCACAGGTTCAAACCCAGTCAGGGCCAAGCCGTTGTTTCTTTGAGCAAGAAGCTTTACACTCATTGCTTAGTACTGGTTAGTTCCAGGAACGGATTCAAGAGTGTGTCTATAAGCTAAAAGCTTTCTACACAATCGAACTAAAATAAATTTGGTATAAACTATAAACTGGAGTGTTAAAAAAGGTTTTTCCATAATTGGGCTCTGTGACCTCGTTTTTGATCCCAGATGACCCATATTCAAACATGAGCTAGAAATCATCGAATCAACCTTTCTGACAAATTTCCAGGATACATGTATTTGGACTCACAAAGTAGCCTATAGTGTGTTAAGAAGGTTTCTATATTTGGGCTCTGTGACCTAGTTTTTGAACCTAAATGACCCATATTCGAATCTGACCTAGAAATCATCAAAGCAACCTTTCTGACATATTTCCAGGATATTTGGACAGAAAATGTAGCCTCTTGAGTGTTTACAAGTTTTTTCCATATTTGGGCTCTGTGACCTAGTTTTTGACCCCAGATGACCCATATTTAAACTTTAGCAAGAAATCATCGAAGCAACCTTTCTGACAAATTTCGAGGTCATTTGGACTGATAATGTAACCTCTGAAGTGTTTAGAAGGTTTTTCCATATTTAGGCTCTGTGACTTAGTTTTTGACCTAGATGACCCATATTCGAATTTCAGCTAGAAATCATCAAAGCACCCTTTCTGACAAATTTCCAGTATATTTGGGCTGAAAATATTACCTCTAGAGTTTTTACATGGTTTTTCCATATTTGAGCTCTGTGACCTAGTTTTTGATCCCAGATGACCCATATTCGAACTTGAGCTAGAAATCATTGAAACAACCTTTCTGACAAATTTCCAGGATATTTGGACTAACAAAGTAGCCTCTATAGTGTTAAAAAGGTTTTTATATATTTGGGCTCTGTGACCTAGATTTTGACCCCATATGACCCATATTTGAACTTGAGCTAGAAATCATTAAAACAACCTATCTCACAAATTTCCAGGATATTTGGGCTGAAAATGTTACCTCTAGAGTGTTAACAAGGTTTTTCCATATTTGGGCTCTGTGACTTAGTTTTTGAACCCAGATGACCCATATTCAAACCTAAGCTAGAAATCATCAAAAAACCATTCTGACAGATATCCATGATATTTGGACTAAAAAAGTAGCCTCTAGAATGTTAACAAGATTTTTCTATTTTTGGCCCTTGTGACCTAGTTTTTCATCACAGATGACCCATATTCGAACTCTTCTGAGAAATTAATGAGACAAACATCCTGACCAAGTTTCATGAGAATTGAGGCAAAAACATGACCACTAGAGTGTTAACAAACTAATTGTGGATGGACAGACGGACAACAATGGACAAAAGTCAGTCACAAAGCTCACTCTGTCACTATGCGACAGGTGAGGTAAAAATAGTAAGAAAAGTAAAAAATAGTAATTCACTTTAAAATATTCAATTTAGGAATAATAACCACTGCCAAATTTTAAAACTGCGTTTTTAAAAACGTCCATCCTGATTTAGTTTTTGTTCTGACTTCAACAGAACAGTGTCGCTCTCAGATAAATGGGTAATGTTATTCATTCCAACGTCCATCAGTGGACCTGATATGTTTTAACAGAAACAAGAAAGAATATATCCAATCTTCTTATTTTCTAATTAGCAATCACCAAAATGTCACTAGCGAAAATGAAAACATTTGGAGATACTGGTAGATTGTTTCAAGTTGAACTAACTCCACACGAAAGTATGAAGATACAAACTTCTTTTTATATTCCACCATGTTCGTTTTAAAGTTGAATGCACACAAAAGAGAAATAAAGCAAGATCTGAACTGTACTGTATATATACTTACACATCACTGAAACCAAAGAATGCTGTCTAGTTATCTAGAACATTCGACTGAAGTGTCCCAAAGTCCCCCCCCACACACATACACCCCTATTTTGGGGTAATAGTTTTCAGTTTTTATGATTCTATTTCTACACAAATCATTCACAGACTAAATTATTACTTGACGACTGTGGAATAGAAGCAAAATAAAATGCGACCTGTAGAAGGGCGGACCAGTAGTCTAATGGTAACGGACAGGAGTAGAGAGTTCGACCCCATGCTCCACCTCTACTAATTGTCATTCAGATAAGATGAAGTCCTATGCATAAGTATCATACAATGAGCATGTGAAAGAAACAGGGGTGTCCTGGGGCAGGTACACATGCATTTTGTACTATCCCACAAAATTAAAAGAACTATCATAAATTCTCTGGAGGACAACGGTCATATGGGCAACCAGTATGAAAAATAAACTTAGACTAACAGATATGTAGAAGAAAATACTAAGAAGTAATAACATAGATCCCATATAACTTTATTTTTGCATTATAATCTTTTCTTTGCACATTCTTCTAAAGCCATTAATGACTTTAGAATATATATAGTTCTTTAAATGAACTTAAGAAATTCAGAGCAAACTGAAAAGTTTTAACCATGATTTAACAATCATGGTTGCCAAAATGCACTGAGGGAATAGATTAAAAATATCACACAGAACTGTTCCATTCTTAAGTTGAACATATGTGTATATTTACTTGACATTTTTTTACAAGTATGAGAAAATGAAATCTTTGATTAGCTGACAAACATGCAACATGGCATTAAGCAGACAACACACACATAATAAAGCTTATTAAAGCTCTTTCATGGACAGATCATGGCTGTATCTCTTAACAAACAACACCTCATATCAGCTTACAAATATACAGAAATATCTCAAAAATTACTTCCCTTTAGCACGAACCTATGGTTTGAGTAGTTCCAGTTTTGCATGAACACAGTTTATGTACCTCTCTCTATACACTCAATATACACTCAAAGAGCTACTGCTGAAAGCAAATATTCTTAACAGAAAATATACAATAGATGCCAAAGTATTTTATAAATAAAAAATTGCTGTCAAATATCTAAAGGCCATAGCTTCTAAGAAAATCAGAAAAAAAGTTTTACACCAAAGTCGGTCAAAATACATGAAACTATTCCATAGAAATAGTCCTAATGTTTTTTTTGATAAAATCTTACATCAACATAATTATATAACATGTGCATACATGGTTTTGATACTGAAAGTTTCCAATCAACCTTGTTTGTAAAATACAGAACATTTTGGAGATAATCCTTGGAAAGATACACAAGCTAACACTGCAAGAAAGCACTTACAGACAGTTATGATCGAAACGGTTAGGTCAGATTGTGTACAAAAATTGTAAGTACATGTAGAAATCACACACATGAAAACAAATATTAACAGAAAGCAAAAGTGCAAAATCATTTTTTTTGACATACCGGTACATGATAATATTTAATGCAAACAGAAAGTTCACCCTGTTTTACCAAAACACAGCATGTAGTATGTCTTTTAAAGGAATGATTATTACTTCTTTCAGTCTAAAAAGACTGACACAATAATGAAGGTAGCAAAGTTCTTCCTGGATGAAACAATATGTGCAATATTTGATGAATTACAAGTAAAAAAAAAAAACTTCCTAAAAATATATGCATTTATAAATAACAAACACTTTTCTTCATAAATTCTGTGTTCTATGAATGTTTGCCTTTTAGGTAAAAGTATCAAAATAAAATTAAGTACACATATAAGAGAAACTATAACAATAAAAGGTAAAATAACTTCAAAAGCTATAATAATAAAAGCTACAACCAGTAAAAGGTATAACAAGAAGGCTAAGAGGGCCCTATATTGCACAGCTGAGTAGCACAGCTTTACAAGGCAAGAAGGTCAAGGTCACAGAAAACAGTGGAAGAGTAATCGTGTGCTAACATTACACACCTTAAAAAGGCAAACAAACTACACAATAACTAAAGAGTATCAAAAGAACCATTCTGACTGAGCTTCAAGATTAGGCAAGAAGTGTTCACTAAGTTTTCCTGATCTGAACTGGTAACCTGGTTTTTGACCCTACACAGTCGAGCTTAAAACTCATCCTAAAGAATGTCAAGACATAAATTATCATCATCATTCATGGGGACTGAGTATTAAGACCATTTCTCTTAAACTGTGACCTCTAGAATGTTTTTAAGGTTTTCCTTTGTTTTGGTTAGTGACCAAGTTTTTGACATGACCCAGTTTTGAACTAATTCCTGAGATTATCAAAGCAGACATTTTGAGCAAGTTTTATCAATGCAAGATCAAAAGATGGGCCTCTAGAGTGATGACAAGATAAATGTTGAAGATGCAAGACAGACCACAAAGGCCAATCACAAAACCTAAGCCTGAGCACCCAGAACTCAAGTCAGCAAAAAAAATAAACATTTACAACTATCAAAAACACAATTCAAACACATAAAAATGATACACCTATGTTTTAAACCCGGACCTAGATGATTGTAACAATATTGTATTTTTTTCTGGGAAGTTTTTGATTTAAAGAGCAACTCAAATTCCCCTGATTCAGACAGAACACATTGTTCTAGGCACAGGAATTAGATAACCAGATTTGTTGTTTTTTCTGAATTCCCTGGGTGTGCACTCTGCACCTCAGTATGGCAAAATAATAACAAATGACTAAATTCAAAATGATGAAAAATAATAAATGAGCTTCAATAAAATCAATGACAACATATTTTTGTACAGAAAATTCATTAAAAGAAAAGCTTTTATTATTTGATTTAACTTTGGTGATTTTACAGATGAACAATGTTTTAGTAAATCCATCAGGAACATCTGTTATTATGCTATTTGGTAAATGTAGGAAAATGTACTATCAACAAGCTTTGGTAAAGAGCTCAAAGTATCTTAATCTGTCATGTTTTTATAATTCCAGTCTCTAAGGGTACTAGCCTCAGGATTTACAAACACACTGTCTGGTTTAACAAAATGAAGATTATAAAGGACCTAGTTTTAAAGGAATAGTAAGAACCAGACTAGGCTGGTTCCCTAATTATAGTTAAGCAGGTGTCATTCTTTCACAGGGTCCAGGGAAGCTGACAAACTATTCAACATGGCTTCCATATCATCAAATGCCATGGCAACACTCTCACGTAAGGCAGTTTTAGGCTCTGAAATAGACATTTTATAGAAATATACACAACAGTATTAAATTGCAGAACATGTGTACTTATCTACTTATAGGTACATGATCAGTAAAATATAACTGAGTTAATCTTGGGGTCCAGATAATCGGAGTGGAGCCTTGACTGTGATAAGCAGAATATACAACCATTGATAAAGATTAAAATCTCAAGATTAAAACACCATTATAGTTTTCATTTGATTATATACATTTTGAACTGTTTCTGACATATACTGTTCACAAAAAGTAGGCGATATTATGTTATTTTGTTATGATATGGGAAACCTACTCTTTATAGGCAATCATCATGTATATTTTTACAATGGTCATTCATGTGTTGATAGGGTGGTCTCTAAAGTATAGAAATCTCACTCCAATTTGTGCTCACATGCAACTTTAAGACATGAGGGGTAGCACAAGGATTTTAACATTGACCGTAATTGTGACTTTAGTTGGGCAAAACTTTCAGAATACTGTGTTTTTTAGATGTCGAATATAAATTCACAATCACATTTGCAACTGGAAGTATGAGACGTCTAACGGAACGTTGGCAGGGAATTTGTATGCTCCTGGAATTACACAGGCCCAGGCTGCTGACTTGAATGTTTGACAGTCCGTTTGTCTGTTGAATGTCCTCATGCTATCAAACAACTGGTTACGTGATTGATATCCAAAGAAGTGGACGTCCAAGATGTACTAACCACTATGTTGATAATCAAGCTCTCCATAATAGAGCAGTGACAACCACAGACCTTCAACAACGCCTCTGACACGTCAGAGGGGTCAATGTCTTGAGGCAAACAATCAGAAATCGTCATCACTCTGACAGCTTTAACACTAGGTGCCCACAAGTGGTATTGCTGTTGTCAGCAAGGCAATGTTGTGAATGTTTGACATGAGGTAGACAGAGTGTGATGTACAATGACAAATCCAGATTTAACCTAGACTTTGGTGATAGTCATAGAAGAGTTTGGCGTCTCCCAGGTGAACGTTTTACAGATGATGCTAGGGTTGCCCATGACCAATATGTGGGTGGGTCCATTATAGTATGGGGTTGCATCAATATGATTGCCAGAACACAGCTACATGTGTGCTATGGCAGTGTGACTGGCTAGTACTACCATGACAACATGTTGGTTCCACATGTTGTCCTGTTTGCTTAAAGTCATGGCCAAGAATTCATTTTCCAGGATGATAATGCTTGGGCCCATACGGCAAGACTTGTCACTGAGTCCCTGGAAGAGCAACATATCCGTACTTTACCATGGCCAGCAATGAGACTTATCACCTACTGAACATGAGTGGAACATTCTTGGAAAATGTGCCCAAAGATGTGATCCTCCACCCAAAACGTTACATGAGCTTGGTCCGGTGCTGCAGGAAGAGTGGGACAGAATCCCTCAGCACACCATCAGTCATCTTATTGGGAGTATGAGACGTCGTTGCATAGTTTGTTGTGACAACAGAGGTGGTCCAACACATTGTTAAGGGTGTGGAAAATGATGATGGTAACGTAATGACTTTGGATGCTGTTTAAAGTATCTAAAGATGTCAAGAAGTAGTTAAATTTTTTATCAAAATGTGTTTAATTGATTAAATAAACATTAATAGGTAAGGGTTTCTAAATTACTAGCAATAACAATTAGCAACTAATAATAATAACGATGATATCCCCTACTTTTTGTGAACAGTATATTACCATGTAGCATTTCACAAGATGAACAGGTAAGATAAATATTATGCCATATGCAGTTATAAAGACACAATTTCAAGACGGACAAATAAATTCAATGATTCCATCAAATACATAATTCACTTATTAGAAAAGCCATATTCAAAGGCTGATATTCTCAGTTATTTTGCCAAAAAATACCTAATTTTATTTTTATAGTAACATAATAAATAAAAACATACAGAAATAAAAAGGAAGCATATTTTGGTCAGCGAGCATAAAAAGCAAAAAATTCCTTTGTGATGTAATTTCATACAGTCTCATACTTGTAGAATGTCATGAGCTTAGTAAAAGGGCAAATCAGAATTCCATTATCAAAGATAAGCACCATTAATTAAGACTGATATATACCTGTACCTTTGTAGTTAAGTGTCACACTAAAAAACTTGCATAATAATTTTTTATTATTTCTTAAATATCTGAAAATGATTTTCCATTGGTCTACTTACTTATTTCTATAGGCTGTGGTGTTGACAGAGCCACTCTTTGAAAATCTACACACTGGATTGTCAAAATATATTTACCAACTGAAATATATAAGATATTTTTGCAATGAATTGCTTTTTTTCTGGCATGGCTAATTACAAAACAAGAAGATTTATTTCATACAGAATGCTCTGAAAATAGTGCATGTAGTCTTGATCAATCATACATTTCCATCGGCTATAAACATCAATGCGGTGATGAAAACATAGACTGTTACATCAAAGCATATGCTGTATGGCTAGGTCTAATCTGTTACACAAATAAAAGGTCTATTAAACTGTTGTAACTGTGTCTGGCCACACTAAATGACAACCTTCTTTCAGACCTATCAGTTCAGACCTATCCTATCTCAAAGAAAAATACTGCAGACAAATGCCACCTCTACAACAAAATATAAAATTTCAGTTCTAGATACCATTCCTCTATTCAGATATTAAAAAGGCTAAATCTGCTATAAGAATTCATATTGCTTTTAAACAAGTTTTCTGTGAAGTGGTGAAATAGAAAAAGTTCTTTATTTCAGTGCATCTACAGCCTTTTTGGCTTTCACCCCTTGATAATAAAAGGTCACTTCAGTGCATAAAGACAATATGACAAACACTTCCTGTACATACCTGTATCAATTATTACACCCGAGAATGTGGCAACTGAAGGTTTTGTCAATGAATTAGACTGTAAAGTTACTTCTGTAACACCCCTCACCTTCACACCTATAAACAAAGTAACAAAAGTAGCACTCAAATGATTATTTATTGCTATGTCAAAATAGTATTCATTTTATTACGTGCATTATAAAATCTAAATTTCTTGAGAAAAATCTGACAATTACTAAAATTCTGCCAGTGGCAAGAGACAGGACACAAACAGTAGCAAGTGGAAAAGAAACCTCAGGATAAACACAGGCTGACTGACACCATCTGTGTCTCTTCGACATACCAAAATAAAGTAGAAATCAGCAATTAAGATCACCAATGGTTTTCAGATAAAATCGTTTTAACAGTGGGGTCATCTTATAAGTGAACAGACATGCCTGTAGCCTTCGTGAGTCATGAGCAAACCTAAAAAGATATTGTTGGTCACTTTTACGCTACATAGGGACATGCCGTTATGTAGAATCAAGGTTGACATACATGGCATTATCTAATCAGGTCAGACACTTATCTTACTCAAACTTTGATGAATGCAGCATATATTGTATGAAGTAATCATGTGATAATCTTATAAATATCATTTATGAAACAATTTAATTTTGGCAAAAGAAAGAAACAAAAAACAAAAACACTAAAAGTGACATCTTATCATAGCCCATTTTCGCTACTAGCAGGTATTAGAAAAGGAAAAAGTGTAAAGACTATTACAAACACCGTAATATTTTCCATTCAGTAAGTGTGAAATCCTATCTATCGTGACTAATAGCAATTTATAGTTGACCATTTGTTTTCATTATTATAACATTTAACGACTGAGTCTGTACAGCATGTGTGAATGCTGCAAAAGTATGTCAATACCTGGGATACTTGGTGGAAATTCCAGAGGTCTTATAAGTGAATAAAGCAAAAATGGGATTGGGACTGATAATAGTGGTTGTATTCGTGGAACATTGGAATGATCGTAATTATGGGTATATATCAATTGAAAAGTGCAAAAGATTCTGTTGTTTAAAAAAAAAAAATGGACTGGTCATACTTTCAGAGTTGTCATAAGGTGCAATTCTACTGTATACCACAATGTGTCCACAGAAAGACCTGGTTTATTTCAAGTGTCAAATTCAAACAAACAAAAACAGTATGTATAAAAGCAATATTCTGGGAACTCTTTTATCATTTTAAAGAGTCTTTACCTAGAATTCTGTAAGTGCATTGTATTCAATTACCTTGTTCAGTAACCAGTTTTACCCTGGTTTTAACTCCTGGTGACGACTTGATGCTGAAATCTGGAATTACCTCCCCTACCTTGACAGAAACAACAGGTGGCACTGCCCAGGATAATGAGGCAGGATGGAACTCTGCTCAAGGAAAGCAAATAAGACAGCAAATATAATGACATGCTTGAAAAAAAAAACTACAATGAGAGACATCATAAGATAAAAATATTACTTTGAATACAGTATCAAGCAAACCCAGTTCTGAATAACACAAAAAAAATGATCAAAGAATTCTGACTACAGACTGAAAACTGTGTGTGCTTAATCATTCAGCTATACTTACAAGATGTACAGCTTTGGTCTTGTTTAGCAAGAGCTTAATGCCTTCATTTTTTACAGTCAGAATTAAATCAGACCAACAGTTAACCTAACATTTATTCTTGCACAGGAACAGTACTAGAAGTACTACCCTCCAAAAGAATAGCCAACTTTCTCACATAAACAGTCAGTGAAGACACACATAAGTATAATATTCAGTGAAATAGATGATCCATCAAAACAGGATGGTATTTCATTTTCGACAACAACCACACACAAAAAAGAGAAAGAATACTTAAGGTTCATTTTTGTTGTCAAATTCTGAATTACAGACAAGACACTACAACAGTAGTATCATCTTTTCAAAAGCCAAAATGTTACTCTGTAATATAACTAGTATATTTATAAATCTACTGCCTGTTATACTGTACCTTTAGGTCTATCTCTCCCCAGAGATTTAAGTATAATACTTCTATCACTACTGTCAGTAACAACCTCCTTCAGTGACTCTTCACTCATCAACAGAAACTTCTTGTATGTGTTGAAACCCTAAGGATAAAAAATATTCAAAATTTATACTATTTACTAAATTTCTAAAAAGAGGCTGGTGTATTTATCTATAACGGTTTCAAATGGGGTTTCATCATGTCCTCTGTGGTTAGTACAACTGACCACAAATCAAGAGACCCTGGTTCAACCCTCGGTTGGGCATGTCTTAATATTACCTTGGTTACTGAAAGGGATGTTAAACTAAGTGAAATATATTTTTTCATTGAAAGTTTACAGTTTTCATGGGAAGTTTACTATATAGCAAACAAAGCAGATAATGGTAAATCTTCTTAGAAATGATGATACTGATGTTTTACTCTGCAAAATACTGACTTAATCAAAGCAATGGATATATTAAGTGAACCTTAAAGAATTCTTAAGAATAGCAACAAGTTTGATCCATAAGTTTGATAATTCAGATTCTTGAATACCATGGCTATTATATCATCAGCATAATGGTCCATGTTATTTTCTTTCAGTAGTTCTCTGACTCTGTTGTCTGCTCCATATAGCCGTATCCCTTGGAAACATATACATTTTCCACCATGGTTGTCTAGCAACAGCAGACGCCAATATCGCGACCGAGCTGTGAAATCTGTGAATGTCTGAGGAACACCTGAAAAAATATTTGACTTGCATTTCTCTTTAATGTCTCTGACAAGTACGTACTAAAATTCATTTTGAAGAAAATAAACTTCAATTTATGCTTAATATATGGTTATTGATGCTGATAAGATATAGAAACAGCATTGCAAAATAAGAAATCTGCCCAATTAATATCCTAATTATCAACAAGTAAATGTCATCTCAGTCATTCATGTGAATATTTTCTGACTTAACTTCTATCTATCACACTAGTATGCCACAAGTCTTCAATACAAAAATACCTTAATAATAAAATAAGACCTACCTGGTTTTGATAGAGAGGTGCTGCCAGTTTTAATACACGTACATGGTACCACTGTAGACCAAGGACCTCTTATACAGTTAAAGAAAAAAGTATGAGTTAAAGTTAATCAAGATGAATAAACTGCGATCTCAACACACATTGTCTTTATTGTTTACATATGGTGAATAAACTGAATAATACTAGCATTGCTAAATGTGCCAATTTTACTTATTCACAACTTGGCTGAAGCAGCAGAGTTCCAAGAACTCCATTGTACTTCATTATAAAAATGATGCGTACATTTCGAAGAAACTACATGTATAAGCAATGACTTTGTACAAGTATTGCTAGGCTCTTGAAAAGTATCAGAACTTTATACTGTTACTCCAAATGTAAAGTAGCTAAAGATTAATATAAAAACCAAATACAGTTTGAAAGTAAAGAAAAGGTAAATTATTTTATATTGAGTTACCAGATTTATTTACAGCATAATTTTTTCAAGTATAGGCAATTTATCAGAACACAACTGATTTAGGCCCGAGTGTGCAGTATCTTCACAAATATGAGAAAAATTTCTGTAGATATTTTACGTCATAGTGTTAAGTACATGTAGTGATGTAACTCTACCTGAAGCAAAAGTCAGATAACAAGTGGTATGCAATGACTGATGAATCCTGTAGTTATAGCACTGACGGATATACTTGCACTGTGTATCGGAAATATACAGTCAAAAAACAAAGAAAACTGTTAAGTTGTTCACTTAGGTATAACTATACTTACTCTAAAGTACTACCCTTCTGCAGCTCAAAAGCACGTACCATCTGTGGGCTATCCCTATAAAAGTGGAAACAATGAAATAAGTCTTTAATGCAATGCTCAAACAACCTTGGGCATTATGAGATGTTCAAAAGTGACACAGTGACTTTATGAATTAATGTATGTTAAGTCATGCTACCAGTTTTCTGACACTAACAGAACTGCTCTTGGCACATTTATTTTCACAGTTAACAGTCACCCTGGCACATACTACTCTGTATACGAATTTCTGAACATGTGCACACAAGGTAATCATCACCTAACTTATCACTGTGCATGTAAACAGCAATATGTAATAAAGAGATTGTCAAAGTAATTCTGAACAAACAGCATAACCTAGTCAAAATTAATATAAACCCAGCAAATGAAATTTCATACAGCTCTAAATTTCAAACAAAGCCATAGAAAGTAGATCTATTTTCCTTCAGAAAAGAATAAATTCACAGAAGAAAAGCATTTGATCAAAGTAATCTTCTATCAAACACTGTCACTTGGTAAAAAGAAACATGCTCTACCCTCTTATTTCCACAAACAAGTCTTTATTCATATGCTTATTCAAGCCATTTTAAGGGGCAGATCAGTGGTCCAGTGGTAACGACTGGACTTGTAATCCAGGGGTCATAATTTCAATTCTCCGTTCCACCACTTACATTATTAATTGTCTTTCGGATGAGATTTTAAACTGAGGTCCCATGTATCAGTGGTTTACACTGAGCATGGAAAAAGAACCAGGGGTGTCTCTGGAATGGGATGCTTTCTGTATCTTGCACTGTCCCGTACTACCTAAAACACCTAAACACTGCAAGGGGCAACAATCAGATGGGTTACTGGTACTGACAATGAATAAAAGTAAAATAGAGAGAACCATTGTAAAGGCACAGTCATGTGATCTGTAGAGAGAACCATTGTAAAGGCACAGTCATGTGACCTGTAAGTCTTACTCCTTCTACTGGACTATTTCAGTTATTTCCCATAGCTTGATACTCAAAAGAAATGGTGATGTAACTTTTTAAACTTATTCTTGGTATCTTAGTAAAAACTCTGAAGGTTCTACTATATGCTCCAAAACAAGACATTTCATTGAGAAAAGTGAGAATATACACAATGTTTTTACAACAGCTGATATTGTGTTGTCATCATTATGAAGGAAAGACTTGTCCATATACCGGTAAACCACTATTGTTGCCCTTAAAGATGGGGTGAAAACTTTTAGAAGAGGCACCACAAGAATGCAGCCACCAGCTTAAAACAGGCAGTAATGTATCAATGATGAGCTACCTAACACAAAACTGCTCTGACAGTGAACCACAAAATGCTACAGAATAAAATGCAAAAATGAGCTCAATTTGAACTAATCTAGAGTAATAGTTAGGGGGTAAATAAACAAAGAGGGCCATGATGGCCCTGTATTGCTCACCTGAGTATGACTGCTTTTAACAAAGTTGCTATGGACCTGGTTAATTGACCCCAGATGACCCATATTCGAACTTGACCTAGATATTATTGAAACAATCTCTTTGACAAATTTCAAGGTTATTTGTACAGAAAATGTTACCTCTAGAGAGTTAACAAGATTTTTCCATATTTGGGCTCTATGACCTAGTTTTTTAACCTAGATGTCCCAGATTCGAACTTGAACTAGAAATTATTGAAACAATCTCTCAGACAAATTTCCAGGATATTTGGACTGAAAAAGTAGCTTCTCGAGTGTTAACAAGGTTTTTCGATATTAAGGCTCTGTGACCTAGTTTTGACCCCAGATAACCCATATCCAAAATTGAGCTACAAATCATCAAAACAACCTTTCTGACAAATTTTCAGGACATTTGGACTTAAAATGTAGCCTCTAAAGTGTTTACAAACTTTTTCGATATTTGGGCTCTGTGACCTAGATGTTTCAACTCCAGATGACCCATATTCAAACCTGAGCTAGAAACCATAGAATTAAGCTTTCTGACAAATTTCCAGGTTATTTGGAATTAAAATGTTACCTCTAGAGTGTTAACAAGGTTTTTCCATATTTGGGCTCTGTGACCTAGTTTTTGACCCAAGATGACCCATACTCCAGCTTGAGCAAGAAATCATCAAAAAAGCCTGTCTGACAAATTTCCAGGATATTTGGACTGAAAATGTAACCTCTAGAGTGTTAAAAAGTTTTTTTACATATTTGGACCATGTGACCTAGTTTTTGATCCCAGATGACCCATATCCAAATCTGAGCTAGAATTCCTTGAAACAACCTATCTGACAAATTACAAGGACATTTGGACTAAAAATGTAACCTCTAGAGCATTAACAAGGTTTTTCTACTTTCGGGCTCTGTGATCAGTTTTTGACCCCAGAAAGCCTATATTCAAAACTGAGCTAGAAATCATCGATAGAACCTTTCTGACAAATTTCCAGGTTATTTGGACTGAAAATGCTACTTTAAGAATGTTGACAAGTTTTTTCCAAATTTGGACTCTGTGACCTAGTTTGTGACCCCAGATGACCCATATTCGAACTTGATCTAGAAATCTTCAAGGCAACCTTTCTGACAAATTTACAGATTATTTGGGCTGAAAATGTAACCTCTAGAGTGTTAAAAAGATTTTTCTATTTTTGGGCACTGTGACCTAGTTTTTGAACCAGGATGACCCATATTTGAACTTGTGCTAGAAATCTTTGAAGCAACCTTTCTGACAAATTTCCAGATTAATTGGGCTGAAAATGTAACCTCTAGAGTGTTAACAAGATGTTTGTAATTTTGGGCTCTGTGACCTAGTTTTTGACCCCAGATGACCCATATTTAAACTTGAGCTAGAAATCATAGAAGCAACGTTCCAGACAAATTCCCAGATTATTTGGTGTAAAAATGTTACCTTTAAAGTGTTAACAAGGTTTTTCTATATTTGGGCTCTGTGACCTAGTTTTCCAACCCTGATAACCCATGTTCGAACTCGTCCGAGATATTAATGAGACAAACAGCCTGACTAAGTTTCATGACAATTGAGGCAAAAATGTGACCACTAGAGTGTTAACAAACTAATTGTGGACGGACGACGGACAAAAGGTGATCAGAAAAGCTCACTCTGTCACTACGTGACAGGTGAGCTAAAAAGACAAAATAAACTGAGAGATTCCAGATAAAGTAAGAGACAGTATATGATTAAATGGTAGAGGCTGAAGTCAAAGGTCAAAGTAAGACACAGAAAGCAAAAGTAAGACATTTAGAATTAACTTAACAGGACTTAGCCATAATTAACATATCATAAATTGCAAATACATGTATATGTATTGGTTCATTTTTTATAAAATGAAAATTTTGCCTAAGGGCAAACAGACACTAGAGTGCTCAAATCGTCATCCAAGCAAAAATTGTTCAATAACTTTTTGTATAAGATAAATATTTCAATAAATTCTGCTGAACAGCTGAACTTAAAATTCTTTACCTATACCTTGACATAAGGTAATGACTGATTCTATAATTATAGTACTCACATTTAATTGATTTTGCAGGAAATGATCTTAATTCTGAGGTATGTCTCTTAGAATAATACATTATGCACAAGACAACACAAAAGAAAATGGGAAAGACAAGATAATTTGTGAGTTAGAAGAAGAAAAAAGGAAATCACACCATCCATAAATAGTTATTCCAGTGATTGTATGTTGGTATTTGAGATCAAGTACAGTCCATGCATGGTGAACTTCTGCTGCAATCCAGCAACTGCACAGGTCATCTGGCAGGGTGGGGGAGAGAAAATATACATCAATGTTATACAACAGAAAGCATGCACACCAGGCATAAATATAAAGCAAATTATAAACAATTCTGAATTTGTTACAAAACTACAGAAACTTCAAACAGAAATAAGAATTAAATAAATTTATCATACAATGTAATAAAATGGCTTCATTCCATATTTTTTTTTGATAACCAATACCAGCTAAATTACAGTGCCTATTAATCACAAAAATTACTGAACCCTTTTTAAACTATCCATTTTCTATGGACTTGATAGCCTTTGATATTTAACAGTGTGACCTATCATTTCAAAGAATGTTATGGTTAGGATAAAATTGATAAGCATTTTCTTAATGGCAGAACAACATAACCACAAACCAACAAATTAACACACAAACTTAAAGCAATAATTACATAAAAAGACACTTGGTCATAGTAAAGCAGGATTAGGAAATATTAACACACAGATTACACTTACCATTGAGTATATTTGTGTTGGGTGCATTTGGTGTACAGCTATTACAATATTCAGGTGTGTTCCTTGTCCATGACGTATCATTGGGTAACAATGGATAATCTAAACCAAACATATCCACAGCTCGTTAATCATCAAGTCTATATTTGCACTTGTGTTTCTGAGCTTTTCAAAATTTATTTACAATATTATACACATGACTTCTGATAAATGAATTTTTTTTTTTTTGGGGGGGGGGGGAGGGGGGGGGGGAGTTTGCAAATCAAGCAACTGGGGCATGAAAAATCATATAGCTATGTTAAGACATGATCAGATCAAGGTAATGATAAAATATTTACAGCTCAATGATTTTGAATAATTTTGTTATAAAAATTATGAAATAATAATGATAATAGTTGTAAGCATCATGAAACATGCAATAACATCCATCTATGCAATAACATCCATCTATGCAATAACATCCATCTATGCAATAAGATCCATCTATGCAATAACATCCATCTATGCAATAACATCCATCTATGCAATAACATCCATCTATGCAATAACATCCATCTATGCAATAAGATCCATCTATGCAATAAGATCCATCTATGCAATAAGATCTATCTAGGCAATAACATCCATCTAGGCAATAACATCCATCTATGCAATAACATCCATCTAGGCAATAACATCCATCTATGCAATAACATCCATCTATGCAATAACATCATAAAATATGCCCTATGTATGAAAAGTTTAACTTAATAACAGTGGAGAAAAATTAAGTGTTCATTTTAACATTACATATTTACATGTAATGAAAGACTTTCTTCCGTTCTTAACATTTAGCTATTCAGGAACATGCTACAATGACAATATCTATTGAATACTTTACTTCACAATTAATCCATATTAATATTGTTTCTAATTAAAAATTTGTATACAATCATTTAAGCAAAACCTTTATGCCAGTTCAAACATAGATCGGCCGTGTCATGAAATTATCAACAATGTGTTCAAAACTTATATTTTCAGTTTTTTTCACTTTCAGATAATAGACTGTGTTGAAATTACTTTTGTTTACTTTTTATTGTGATCTGACCACCAGAAGGTTCACCAATAGCAAAATAAACAATGCTTTTCTCTTAATCATTTTGAAATCACAGATGTCTTCCCACATAACATGCAACATGCATTATAGTTATGAGGTTGTTGTGTGATCAATATCCATGCTTCAGTAACCTTTGAAGGCCAAACTACATTTTACAAAGACACCGCTTAATGGTATTTCAGAGAAAGTGGAAAACATAGTGTGTTTACAGACATCATTAGTTAAATCATAAAATAAAACTCTGGTGTTTTTTTTTGACAATGTCAAATTGACCACATTGTTGATTTTATCATGTCACGTCACATCACAGATGTTCACACATATGTGTAGTCTTTAAAACAATCTATCTACTGCGATGTGAAAATGGGTACCTTTCATCCCCTGTAATGAAGTTGCTCTTTCAAAAATCTTCAGAAATCGTGGGGTCTGAGTTGCTCCTGATTTTTTGTAATCTTAAATAGAAACAATTAGGCCATGATGGAGCTTTATCACTCTACTATTTCTCTACTCAGTACTACTGTCCTTAACTAAAACACAATTGTCAAATACAGTCCACAGTAGAGAAAACAATATTTTAATCAGATAATCTAGTTTTTCATTCACTGTAACCAAGTTTCAATGTTGAGCCTGCATTACCCAGTTTCAATCATCCCTAGAGATCATATAGATAAAAACATTCTAACAATGTCTAGCAAAAACTGGATAAAACCCCTAACATGATCAAATGATCCACTGATCTTATTTGGTGACTTTTATTAGCTTAAACCATGTTGTTTTAAATTTCTTCAGAGAAATCATTGAGATAAAAAATCTCAGCAAGTTTCAAGAGGATTGTGCCAGTTATGTGACCCATTTTAAAAAAAAACCAATTCAGGTGATTATCAAGAAAAACATTCTCAAAAACTTTCTTAGAAATTGAATCAAGAAGGTGACATCTAGAGTGTTTTAAAATGGTCTGAGATGGTGACATACAAAATGTAGTTTTTGATCCAAGATGACCAAGTTCAAACTCATCCACGAGACTGTCAAGCCAAACATTGTGAGCTCAGTTCATTAAGATTTAGTCAAATATGTTACCTCTAGAGTGATCATAATATTTTCCATTGATCTGAGCAGTAACCTTATTTTCATATCAGATGTATCCAATTTAGAACTCATTGTACAGATCAGAACAATCTGACTATGTTTCATGAAGATTGGTTAAACATGTGACATCTACAGTGTTCTCAAGATTTTCCAATGATCTAAGCTGGTGACCTAGTTTTTGACTATATGATCCAGTTTAAAACTCATCCTGGAGATCATCAAAAACAATCTGTATCAATTATTTGAAAGAGAAATGGGCCAAGAATGTGACTCTAGAGTACTAGTTTTCACAAAGATTTCCATGACCTGAGCTTAAGACCAATGTTTGACCCATTGTAACCTAGTTTCTTGATACCATCATAATTATTGGAAAGTGTGACCAAATTGTATTAAGACTGGGCAAGAAATGTGACCCCTAGGGTGTTCCCAAGGTCTTCCGCTGATTGGAGGTGACCTAGTTTTTGTTTTTGTACCTACATGACCCAAGTTTCAAACTTGTTAGAGGGATCATCAGGAAAACAAGGTTCATTCTGGCTTGATGACTCTAGATAGTTCACAGATTAAAACACAGACTACTGAAAATGGACAACAGATCACAGACAGAGGCCAATCACAAAAGCTTATCCTAAGGACCCTGTGCAAAGGTGAGCTTTAAGGTAAAATTAGCATCTGATAAGTAAAAATGCATTTTTGACATTTCAAAGAAATTCTCCCGAGACTAAGCAAAGAAGCTAAATGAAATTAGGAAAAGGAAAACAAATTATTTTGGTCAGTTCCCACATTTTAACATTTAAAACAATTAAGGACTTTTCTAAGACCATTCACAAGGACATTTTACAAGATCAGAACTGTTCTTCTTGTTAACATTACCTTATCATGAATCCATGGTCAGAAAAACATCTGCATGTCATCATTCACTTTAACACATGTAGAACAAGCTGTCAATTTGGCAAAACAAATTTCAAAGAATCACAGTGATGTGTGTCTAGAATAAATTCCATGAATGTACTGTGCCATAACAATTTGTAAATTAAATTTTGATCATCAAATTATGTTCAACTGATTCCTTCTTCAGATATAATGTTAACAATTACCTTCAAACAGTTTCTCAATATTGTCCTTCACTGATTGTGGCATGTGACGAGACTGTAGCAGACTTTCAGCTGACTGAAATGTAATCCAAGCACCTCACTTCATAAAATGTCATAAAAGCTATTAAATCACCAAAATAACTCCCCCCCCCCAACACACACACACCCCCAAACCCCAACCCCCAGCTCTAACTTTGCCGAAAAAACATGTTACTGATATAGTAAAATTAAAACCTACTATTTTCTATGAAAACAAGTTAACAATTAAAACACTAATTGTCTTAGGTTCAAGTAGATATCTTGCTTCATATGCTTTTATTTCTGCTATATAATGATGTGACATCTGAATTGAAGATTTGTTGTGTTGTCCCTGTCACAAAGTCTGCTCAGTTTTATAACTTTATTAGTTAATCATTCTCATATTTTAAGACCATAACTATCAATTACTTGTTTGTGAAGGAACTGGCTTAAATTTTTTTTTTAATTCATATTTATGAACTATCTGATAAAGTTAGCACATGAAAGAAAAGTAAACATGACAATATAAAGAACTAGAAATACACTGTCTGTAGACATACTCTATAAGGATCTTTTTCTGCAGAAACTGATATAAAAAATCTGTTCAAAGTTATTTCAAAGAAATAATGCTAAAATTCCAATATACATGTATATGTTTGTTAATGTTGAAATTGTTCAGTTTGGAGTGAAAAAAAATCCAAAAACAAATCTGACAGTGTTTCTTTTACCTCAGAGTTGCTATTCTTCACATTTGTTTTGGCACCATATTTCAGCAATGTTTCTACTACTGGTATCCTATGAAAGATGAGAAAACTAATAATTCTAGCATTTCCTAAACATCCCAAAGCTAAAGGGACATTTCCTAAACATCCCAAGGCTAGAGGGACATTTCCTAAACATCCAAAGGCTAGAGAAACATTTCCTAAACTTCCCAAGGCTAGAGGGACATTTCCTAAACTTCCCAAGGCTAAAGGGACATTTCCTAAACATCCCAAGGCTAAAGGGACATATCCTAAACATTCCAAGGCTAAAGGGACATTTCCTAAACAACCAAAAGCTAGAGGGACATTTCCTAAACATCCCAAGGCTAAAGGGACATTTCCTAAACATTTCAAGGCTTAAGGGACATTTCCTAAACATCCTGAGGCTAGAGGGACATTTCCTAAACATCCCAAGGCTAAATGGACATATCCTAAAATCCCAAGGCTAAAGGGACATTTCCTAAACATCCCTAGGCTAAAGGAACATTTCCTAAACATCCCAAGGCTAGAGGGACATTTCCTAAACATCCAAAGGCTAAAGGGACATATCCTAAACATCCCAAGGCTAGAGGGACATTTCCTAAACATACCAAGGCTAGATGGACATTTCCTAAACATCCTAAGGCTTTAGGGACATTTCTTAAACATCCAAAAGCTAGAGGGACATTTCCTAAACATCCCAAGGCTAAAGGGACATTTCCTAAACATTCCAAGGCTTAAGGGACATTTCCTAAACATCCTGAGGCTAGAGGGACATTTCCTAAACATCCCAAGGCTAAATGGACATATCCTAAAATCCCAAGGCTAAAGGGACATTTCCTAAACATCCAAAGGCTAGAGGGACATTTCCTAAACATCCCAAGGCTAAAGGGACATTTCCTAAACATCCCTAGGCTAAAGGAACATTTCCTAAACATCCCAAGGCTAGAGGGACATTTCCTAAACATCCCAAGGCTAAAGGGACATATCCTAAACATACCAAGGCTAGATGGACATTTCCTAAACATCCTAAGGCTTTAGGGACATTTCTTAAACATCCAAAGGCTAGAGGGACATTTCCTAAACATCCCAAGGCTAAAGGGACATTTCCTAAACATCCCAAGGCTAGAGGGACATTTCCTAAACATCCTGAGGCTAAAGGGACATATCCTAAACATCCCAAGGCTAGAGGGACATTTCCTAACCTTCCCAAGGCTAGAGAGACATTTCCTAAACATCCCAAGGCTAGAGGGACATTTCCTAACCTTCCCAAGGCTAGAGAGACATTTCCTAACCTTCCCAAGGCTAGAGAGACATTTCCTAACCTTCCCAAGGCTAGAGAGACATTTCCTAACCTTCCCAAGGCTAGAGAGACATTTCCTAACCTTCCCAAGGCTAGAGAGACATTTCCTAAACATCCCAAGGCTAAAGGGACATACCCTAAAATTAACGAATGATATACACCATAAATATCTATTTTATTGACTCGTTTGCCATAAAATAAAAAAAAAATGATGATTTCAGAAGAAAATATGTTCAAAAACTTTTTCTTTAGGCATTAGGAAAGCATTCATTTAGACCAAATTGCTATCCACTAAAAAATTGGTACAACAACAACTCTCACAATACAGAGTAATAATAATGTTTTCAGTTTATATGTTAAACTTAGAAATTTTTACTGACACCTTGACACTTGATAATAATTCATTCAGTATCATTAAAAGAAAACAGAATACTTTTAATTCTCTTTATACAACTGTGTGCTTTGTAGAAAAATACACCATAGCAATTACAATTCTTAATGTATTGTCCACATGAATTACCAACTTATTTATTTTATTTAACCTCATAAATGACAGTGACTTGTCCATGGAAGAATTTTGCAGTTACAAAACACAGGTATTACTGTGTTTACATAACAAGTATTACGATGTTCTTACCTAAAATCATAATGTCACAAAGTCCACAGAAAACAAAAGATACTCAAGTACTTGTTTCAATACAAAAGAGCTGGAATTCATTCTTATTACTAACAATTTTCCTACAGATAATAATAAATTTGTTAAAGGTTTGGTCAAAAATTCAACAAAACTGCATAAAAAGATAAATTGTGGTGTGTGACTGTACAAATAGCTGTTGTAACTTTTTTTGACAACTATTTAAAATACAAGAAAATATCACAAAGAAAACTACAAGCAGTAATATAGAATACTAAGGAAACAATACATCTGTCAAATAAATAAAAACATACCTGACAAATCTGACAGACTCTATAAGAGCAGTTGTGTCTTTTTCTTGGTCAAGGGCATTGGGGTCATACCCATAGTCCAACAGTAGTTCAACCACATCCTTGTATCCTCTTATAGAGGCTTCGATCATGGCAAGTGTGTTGGTCCGTGTTGATTTCCTCTTGGAGTCTTCAAGGTTGTGATCATGGTCAAGCAATACTGATACAGCATCTATTTTTGAAAAGCAAATCTAAAATTTCACATTTCTTTTACCAAGTATATACAGTTTTTGAGTCAATCATTAATGATATCTTGCTGTGTGTGTAATTAATCATCATCGGAAACATGTGTTGATTCCGCCAATGAATGCAGTGCAAATTTGTATGTATAGAGAGCCCCCCTGGGTTACCGAGGATAGTAATGAATAGACTGGTTTCAATAAGCCAACCAGTTTTTTACTAACGGGTCTATAAAATGTAAAGTTAATGGTAAACAGTCACATAACCAGAGCATTATCACCATAAAAATACTTTTACCACTAACAAGTACAGGAACATACAAATAGCATTCTGAAAGGTAACTGCAGAAAGAAAACCTTAACATTATCATGATGTATTGCATGGCTAACCCTAACATAAAAATAACCCCTTAGTACAAAGATTTTCCATTTTATCAAAAACAGATCTTATATTCAAATACAAAAGTGATTTTATCGGCAACAAGAATTGTTTGTGAAACGTGTGCCTCTCTTGCTCATCTGACCCCTGCCTCAGTGAGCTTAAAGTCTGACCAAGTGGGAGCAAAATCTTTCATCTACTTACCATGCCCAACCATCATGTATAATTTAAGGTTTCTTGACACTGTTCCTGATTTCTTGATCTAAAACCTTTTTAGAAGTGCAGTCCCATGTGAAACCGACCCTTGACGCTGTGAGCCCCAAATCTTCTTATCATGCCCAACTATTCTTTAAAGTTTGACCTTAGTTTTACTGCAGTAATTTTCTGTAAATCATTTCAAAAAGCAGACCCCTGAAAGCTTTTTCTTTGACCCATTAAGCCCAAAATCAAAAGGGTATAAGTACTCATCATTTTCAATGATCATTTAATTTGGGAGTCCAAAAACAATAGGAGTCTTCTAATAAGAATGTGCAACCTCTCTATCAAGTATAAAAACACTACTCTCAGTTTACTGACAGAAAACCTGTTTGGCCTGCAGTCCAACTGACTATCATGCCCTTACTTCTCTGACAGGAGACATAGATGTCAAAACAGATGCCATTTCAAAATAGTTTAGAAACTTGTAGTAGTACCTAGTGAGTGGTTATTTTGGCTTCTAGTAACACTAACAAAGTAGTCTTTGTTGGTAGTACACCAGGGTATATCTCAGTTTTAGACATGAAAACAAAGATTCACATTGTCACCATTTTTAGCTATTTCACATAGGAGCAAAGAATATCGCCTTCTTGTTCATGATGATGGACACTTATTGCTTCTTCTTGCTATTTACTTAAGTTTTAGAGTGATCTTTATTTTTGACTGAACTTAAACTTTTGTCCAACCTAAACAAATGAACTTTACCTGACTGAATCTTACTTGGGCTTAGGGTAACATGTAGTCAAAATTGTTTGGGTAACTTGAATTACCTGTTTGGTTAAACATTGCTGCTACATCAAGGGCTGTCTTCCCATCTTTATTACACAGTGTATGGTCTGCATCACGCTAAAACATATCCAAATGAATGAAGTGTAAACCTTGTTCATCTAGTTCTCACATTAACTTTTTTCAACCTAGCAATAAATCTGGACCTCACCAAGGTTCCAGTACTATGAGAGGATGGTTAAATTAGATGAATGAACCGGCTGATATAAGTCTACCCTGGGTGGCATAGCAAATTCCTGCTTCCGACAAGGTAAATTTGTTGACTTAGATAATGAGATAACAAACTTTCACAATGCTTGTATCTTATTTTCCATTAAGCTGTAATTCTCTGGTCCCACATTTCCTTAACATGAATTCAGCTTTCACTTGCAACTGATTTTAAAGGCAAAATGGCTACCTACCTGTAGCAGTTTCAACATTATATGAACCCTACTTTCACAGTTTGTCTGGCAAGCTATATGTAGTGGTGTGTTTCCATCACTGTTCTGAAGGTTTACCTGATAAAAGAAAAAAAAACTGAATTCTGTAATAAATAAACATTTAACACAGCATCACATTGTGCCACACAGGAAGACACTTTCATTGTAATCAAATAAATGAACATGTAACACAGAAACATATTTTGTACACAAGATGATACTTTTAAAACATTTAACACAGTATCAAGTTGTCTCATATATGAAGATTCTTTCCCTCTAATGTAATAACTAAACATTTAACGCAGCATCACATTGTCTCACACAAGTAGAGTCCTTTCCTATATTGTAGTATACTAATATTTTACACAGCATTATGTTTTGTCACGTAAGAAGATACTTTCTCTCTATCTCCCAAACTCTTCCTCAAATAGACATTCTCCAGTGTTTAATTTCAGAAAGTTTGCTTTTGAACTTAGAATTAGTCAGAGAATTATATTTTCTCTGACAAATAACTTCAACTGTGAATTGTTGTTCATTGTTTCTGTCCTAAACATGGAACCATGCAGAAGCATTGGGAAGCAAAACTAAACGCTTTTGGTGACTGGCTTTTGTACTAAAGTAGAAGTAGCTGTTTAGAAATGTAGCTGTTGTCGCTCAGTACTTTATAGTCAGCATAACTTTTATTTTATTTCAAATGTAAATGAAAGGATGGTCTATCAGATTGGATAATACTCATACTGTGTAGGATAAGGATACAACTCTCACCTTAGCCTTGTTGTTCAGTAGGAAGTCCACTAATTCAATCTTCCCACCAAAAACTGCCATGTGTAAACCTGTGTTTCTAAAAATCAAATCATGCTTAGAAAATAATTTGTTGCAATTCATCATATCACAGATGTTGCAAAGTAGTATTGAAACCAACAAGGTGTTATGATATAGACCACTGAAATATGCCAAGTGCCACTTTTCTTAAGTCTTACAAAATTCTGTCTCTGAAATGCATTGGCCACCTGAAAAAAATCCAGCCCTAGTGAGATTAAAACTCAACCTTGTTCAGACTTCGGCTTGAAAACAACTAAAATATAAGACCAAAAAAATCTTTTTCCTGATGCAGTTGTCATACATTATATTTACACTGATCAAGGCCAAGTGTCCACTTGACTGTTAAATAAAATACATTTTCCGTTTTCACAAGTACCTACACACAATTATCCCCACAAGAATTGCATTTGTGAATGGCAGTCAATTGAAATTTTAAATGTTACTCACCCTTTCACATCCTGACAATTAACATCTGCAGAATGGAAGACCAAATCTTCCACAATTTCCTTGTATCCTTAAAAAACAAAGTATATTGTTAAGTACATTTCAAGTACCTTCTGCAAAAGCCTAACCTCTTGACAGACAAAAATTCTTTTAGCTTATGAAAAGATGACCACAGATCCTGAAATCTGCTGAGTTAGAAATAGTTTTATATATTATTCTCATACATTTCAAGGTTAAGCTTAAAATTAAAAAACAGAATGGGTTTTAGATCTATTAGTAATTAACTGATGATGTTTTAGAACGTTTATGACTTAAGTAGGCAAATATGCAGATACACAGATACATATTTAAAAAAGTTTTAAACTTTAATTTTTATAACACCTGTATTGTCAGAGCTCCTGCAAATTTTCAAAGCTGATACAGCTGGTGGCACAAGTTTGATCCAAGACCTGATGCATAAGACCCACCTTGGTTAATTAAGAACTTCCAAACAGGTAAAAATATTTACAACAATGATGTTTGTATATTAATGATTTATATCATATGTTTTACTTAAAATCAAGTTGATTATGAAATACAGTTCGACTCGGTGTATATCTGACAATATGCGAAAATGTTTCGAAACTCGACGATTTTCAGTCTTGTATTAAAATTTTTCACCCAAAGATATGTCATATTCCCTTTGTTAATAAGCTAATTATATTATACATCAATAAATTATAATGTATATCTTTCAAAAATTTGGTTTAATGTATGAAATATGGGTCAATTCCAATAATGCAATGTCAATTCCAGTTATAATGGTTGATTCCAGTAAAACGTGGGACCGCCGAATATAATATAATTCAAAACAGTCCATTTCATGGCTTAATCTGTAACTTCTTTACATTGTGCATAGACCATTTTTGTCATTTATGATGGTATCTCCAATTTCTTATTTGATCACTCTCAAAATAACATCTCAGATGGAACCAATGGCTTGTTAGAAGAGCCAGAAACATTTACAGCTGGGTAAAATTAATAATGTGTGTGCCTGAGGACAAAACTTGTGGTCTGAATAGGATCTGAACCCAGCTCTTTCTGAACCAGAAACAAATGCTTTATACAAAGAGCAATCAAGCACTACAATGAGAATGTCTGGTTGAAAGCATTTACAAATCTTACCATTGAGGACAGCAATAATAAGTGGTGTGTATCCAGTGCCCTCCTCATGACAATCAATGTTGACATGTGACAGTCTTAGACGAATTCTTCCACCAGGTGTTGTGTTGTCCTCAACTACTCCAAGCTTTTTTACTGAATTTCTTCCTTTCTCTGGTGAAAGGTACTTCTGAATAAAGATTATTTTCAAAAAGAATTTTGGGACATGTCTTATGTGGTTCATACTATCTGATATGTAGCAGGTACAGTAGGTTAAAAAATCTTCAGCATACATATTCATATATGCTTAGCCTTAAATGTTTACAAATAGTGACCCACTTCAAATAAAACTGAAAATTAAAAAAATAGAAATAAGTATTAAAGAATTACAGAATTATATGCAAGATGTTCAAAGTACCAAGACTTATCCAAATAATTAAAATTATACAGTCAAGACATACCCTGAAGATAACAGGATATTTGAGACATTAATGATGATTATTGATTAAAGGAAACTGTGGGAGGGGAATTGTTTGGGGTGGCCAAAGTTCCCAAAATGAATGGGGGGGACATAGTCCAAATCCCCTGAAAAACATTCAAGTTTAATTAATATATTCATAAAATTAGGAGACATTTAATGAAATGGTACTTTAATAAATATAGATGAGTTGAAAAATTTACTTTTCAATTCTTTCACATTTTTGGTTGAAGTTGGACACCTTTGCAACTCTTTCAATTAAGCATTTTAAATTTTAATTATCTAAATTAAATATGAAGTAACAAGATTCAGGAACATCTCAACTTCTAAATTTGGGTATGCTATGGTAGTGAGCAAATTTTGGAAACACCCATATGAAGAATATTACAACAGTAAAACATCTTCATCTACAGTACACTTGGGGAGGGGATTAGGAGGGAGGAGGGGACAGGCTGGATGTTTTAAAAAAAGATGTTGTTTTTTCTACACTCATTTATCTTAAAGCTTTGTTCGGTTAAGCTCATCTGGAAGGTATTCAGTCATTTACAAGCCATTTGGGCACCCATGTTTTTTTTTATTTTTATCAGTAGTATATACAACAGAACATTTAAGACATGAATGATGTACATGTATATACTACTGATAGGCACATTATAAAAGTAAATAAATAATAAATATCCTGAAACAGAAAGGATACTGTACTAATCTGGAAGGTATGTTTTGAAACAATTCCTCATGCTTTAGGACTTTTATTGTTCTCCAGATATTTCAATGAATGAATCAAGAATATTTATAGCAAAAAGGGATCTATTTCATAATGGCATGACACCTGTATAGTCCAGGTATGTTTCCTCTTCAGGATATTGATATACAGTACACTTTTGACTGGCAATAGCCTAGGACACATACATTTGTAATAAACGTCCAAATGAAATAGGGTGCCCAAACAGCTTGTAAAGTAGCCTAATTAATTTGTCGTTTATGGTTTGGCCCATTTTATAGATTTTTTTATTACTGTCAAACAGTAGCGCTTGGGTAAAAATTTGCCTATCAAAAATTTTCTCAATATCTCTTCGACAAGTCTGCCTAGGACTTCTCGTAAAGTAGTCTCAATATTTTGACTGCAGACTGATTTACAAACTGATATTACATAGATGAAGGGCGACCACCATCAAGAGCCCTGGCGCACAATTTGTTGGGCTACTCGTAAAGGAGACTAGCGAGTAGTACAGTAATAACTATCATTACCTGCTTTTACTTTTTAATATTGTACCTGTTTCTCTGATAGCGCCACCCAGTTATAACCGGCGATCGATATAATATAAGTAAAAGGCCTGACAGTCAGGCTGACTCACCAAAAATTTACTTCTGTTGTTATCCTTTACAGATTTTAACAAATCTGATTCTTTGACAGGTCCCATTTCCTACGACGATGTCACTTAAAAACGACAAGGCTAACAATAATCATAGAAAAATAAAATACTATTAATTCATTTTTACAGAAGCTCTTATTCTTACTACTTTATTTTTTTTTAAACTTCTCTTCCTGTTTACATTTCTAACGGCGCTCATGAAAATAATATATCGTGAAAATTACACACTGTGGCTAGTAAACAAAGTTTTTTTTTTTTTTCAATTATAAAATTACCCTTTACCCTTAAGTATTTGAATAAAATTATGCAATAATTAAACAGAGAACTTTGACAACTTGGGATTTATAAGATTGATTTATTTTAAAACCAGAGGATAAACGGAAAGAAATGTCAGTTCAATCATTCCACTTCAGCATGGAAACACCCCCTGACTCCATGTTTAGTGACATTCAGACACTGAATAAGTTCCAGGATGAGGTATATGAAAAAATTCTCATATGAGGTGTTTGTAGCAGTCACTTTTGTTTTTAGTTTTATGTATCCTAAACCATGGAAAAATTTCTGCTGCTTAAAATGTTATTTTATTTATTTGCGTTATGTTGATATAACTTCTGCTATATTCTTCATCACCTCAGTTTAATAAATTCAAAATCAAATGAAATTGAGTGCCCATATGGCTTGTAACTGAGACTAACCTTTTCAGAAACAGCACCCTTATGCAGTCTGGATACCTTGACGATAGTTTTGATTATCATATGGTACAGTCGACATCCATAGAAAATCACTTGGTGTAGATTTTTATATGCTTTGAAAGATATTGACACAGATTGTCTGCTTCCTGGAGCAGTTGCTATACAAAACCAGATAGGCTGCAACTCAACAGAAATTAATTTGTTAGCATTTGAGTTATACATGTGTTGAGAATTACTATTGTCAGTTAAGTAACAATGTCTGAACTTAAACTGCCTTCTAGGTTAAGGTTGTAGAAGTCATTATCTGGTGGCCTCACAACATCAAGCCCATCAGCTAAGCTTGACAGTCTGTGAGAAAGTGACATTTTAGTTATTGAAAAACATGATCTTATGCTTGTTCATACCAATAACTACAGTTGGATAAACTGCTTGCCTGGAAAATTACATACTATTGAAGAGTATTAACAATTTCCTGGCATGCTGTCAACCTTTTCGCATTTGAAATTCTGGCAGTAAGTTAAGAAACCATAAAATAATAAATGGATTAGACCAGTAACTGTTGGGAGATGGACAGGTCAATACTATAAATTTATATTTTATTTATATACATGTATCGGTAAGTTAAAAGTGTGGGTTTAAAGCATAAACACTATCTTAAGCAAACTTCATTTCAGTTGAGCCTGTAACATAGCTGCCACAATGTTGGTTTAGTGTATCATATACCATGTATGTGCATCGATGCTTGTGTGCATGCATGTTGATGTGTGCCACTTTATCTGAACTAGTCTGTGCAATAACTTTGTCATGCTTGAAGGGCTTTTGAAATAACTTTGCATAAGACTTAGTTTGAACCTACGCTATAGCAGGGCTTTAACTGAGGCCCTGACTATAGTCAAGTGTTGCATGTAACAACCAGGTTTGTTGCTGAAAGGTCAAGGTCACACTGATGAGAGTGCAATAACTTGCAATTTTATACATCCTTGAGCAATACATTGCCCATAAGGAGAACATGTGTTGAAAGTCCGAACCAGGTCTGTTGCTCAAAAGATTGTACCATGTTGAAGTAAAAAGTCAAAAAAAGTGCAATCTAGTTCTTTATGAATGTACAACATTGCATTGTAGGCTAGTCATATTGCCATTTTAGCAACATACAGTACAGTTGATAAGAGCATTTTTTATATAATATATTTAAATTAATATTTTTCTTTCACATGCATTTTTAGGGTCACTGTTTTGTTCCATAAGTACCTGTGATCATAATCTGATCTTTTATGTAAACTCAGTCATTTTCCTTTTGCAGCAGTTCAGGCAGCTGACACAGTTTGTCTTTGAATTCTTGACAGACCCTACAAAGGTATACAATTTTTATTACATGTTTACTGAATAATCAACTAAAGCAGAAAACAAAAAATGGGTTACCATATATTTTGGGCATTGCCATTTAACAGAGTTGAAATGAACTTGAAATTGCAATGTATGTGCAAGTTTTATTTCTAGAACTATATTAATTGTATGTACATGTGAAGCCGGGATGTGAAGGCTACAAAAGACAGACTTTGTTGAGTTTGGATTTTTTTTCTTGTTAAATAGAGGTATGTTTATATGTTTTTATGTAGTATTCAATTCTTATTTACAGTACTTTGATTGGATATTCAAGTATTTTTGGATATTCAAGTATTTTTGGATATTCAAGTATTTTTTGGATATCCAAGTATTTTCAATGTAATGCATTTCAAGATGATTGCTGTTTTAAGTTGTGAAAATTATTTCTGGAAGACTGTGGTTTATATATCTTTAAATTTTCTTTGCTCACTGGTTATACTGTTGCTATAAAGTTAAAACATACTTCAAAAAGACCCAACATTAATTTTGGAAGATGGATAATAATATCTGTTTCTTGCTAATAGATTGGGGAAAACAGCTTTTAACATATCTGTTTGATGAAGTGTTTTTTTTAAATATCATGATTGAGCAAATGTTTTAATTTAAAAGAGTGACATGAACAAGATCCAAAAGACAAAGTACCATAAAATGAAGGAGTTAGATACACAAGTAGGCTGTGTGAAGTAAAAGGAACATAAAGGCTACAGTAAATGTAGCTTAATTATTTACAAATATTTGGAATTTTCTTGAGAGAAAGAACAAATCAGCTGTCTTGTCATGATGTGTGTAGGTACAAAGCATGATAGGGTTTTTCTTATAGTTTATTTCATTCAAAATATATTGTAAGACTGCCTATGCTATTTTACAGTCTTCACGGTTAATGTCACAGCTTGATGATTTTGCTACAGAAAATGGAGTAGGAGCAGGTGCCCTCAAAAATGTTTTCAAGAGCCTACTTTCAGTACCAAACAGTAAGTTCAAATGTACATGTACATGTGTGTCTTTAAGAGTTTTCTATGATTTGTTTTTCGTGAGCCATACACTTAGTCACATTTTATTTGGAAAGCCTGTCGGGGAAGCAAAGATTTGGGAGTCAAGCACAACATTTTCACTTAAAAGTAACATTAAAGGGGCCAAATCCCTGAAAATCTGTGCTCTTTGTTCCTCAACATTTTGACTGTGCAGGGACTGTGGTTTTTCCTGGGACGCACTTTTTCACTTTTTTTTTTTTTAGAAAACCTATTTACTGCAAAGAGCACTTGATATCTACATCTCAGATAAGAAACATTCTGAAACGTTTATGACAAATGATTTTTTAAATGTTTTGTGTATTTCAGGTGCATTGAAGAAGAGTTTGAGTCCTGCTCAAGTGAAAGAAGATTTGATAAACTTAGGTATTTTATGTTTGTATATTTTTGTTTTGAATTGGTAATATCTTTAAAAAGATATTGAGTTAAGATATTGGTGTCTGTCTATTTGTCTATCTACTGTAATGTTAAATGATATAAAATACAGCCTACCTGTTTTTTTTTTGTTTTTTTTTTTGTGTCAGCTCAGTATGTCATTAGAACATCACATGATGTTTAGAAAAAATGGCACAAATATTCACAACATTGAGGTTATATATCTCAAACTGCACATCTGTCATCTGTACCAGCAAGAAACACAATGTATAGAATACTGCATACCTGTTTGTTAGTGATTGCACTGTAGCTCATTGGTACCATTACGTGATTTAAAAATAACTTGACACATTTCTCACCACATTGAGGCAATATGTCACAAACTTTTAGTCCATACTTCTGTCTGTCCCAGTTCATGTTTCCAACTTGTACGTCATTGTCCAGATTTGTCATTTCACTATAGCACTGTTGCAAACACTCCTTGCCATCACGAAGTTTTGGTGGCATCTGTCACTTATAGTGACTGCTCTTGTTTTGAATAAAATGTACCAGGTAGGTAGATTCTAAAGGTCTGTCTTTACTCATAATGGTTCTTAATACTTTGCAAGCTAGTTGATGTAGTCACTACCTGCATATGCCGTTAGCACTTTTACAGGCAACTTTAAAGGGCAAAGGATAAAATAGTATTTATTTAACCTTGTGTAAAGATTCATATTTGACTAATATTGCTGTGTAACCAGACCAAATTATCACTAATTCATTAAAACTGGAAAAGGGGATTAATTAGTACCAGTAACTGAAAGTACACTTGACAGTACAGAATCATGCCAACTTGAAACAGGAACTTTCTCTCTTAAACTGACATCTGTTTTAAGAAAAGAAAGATTTTAAACACAATAATACATAAATAGATCCTTTGATAAAATACTTTGACATCTCTTATTTCTTGTGGAACCTAGTAGAGGGTTTGACTATCTACTAGAGCGTAAAGTATGTCCATTGGCAAAGACACCTTTGTCACACACTCTATGGCTTATCCAGCTGTGAATGGGAACTATTAATGAATGGTAGTGTACTTTTTCCCAGTGATTTGTATCTTGTATGAGGTTTCAAGGGCTTTTAAATAAAGTTTAAAAAGCTTGTATCCTTTTTATTACAATCAAGTCAAAAGAAATTGGTTTTAATAAAAATTAAGTCATAATCTAAATCAGTTATATCTAGATAAGTTATATCTGAATCAGTTATATTTAAATGCAGGATTGTCAGAGAGTAAGGGAGAGTACTTTGCAGAACAATGGAAAGCTAACCTCATTGGACTGTCAAGAAGTGCACTTGGACAAACATTAATGGTGAATCAACTTGTAGATATGGAATGGAAGTTTGGAGGTATATTATAACACATCAATCTGGAATTTTAAGCTGCCTGATTTTTTTAAAGGCTTTCAGTGGTCACTTGCGTATGTAAAGGTAATAATCCTACTGTATTCTTGAGATTTGCAAAGGAGAATGCACATGAGAATCTGCAGGTGGTCTGGGTTTTTGCTAGCAGAGTCTATTTTAACTTTGGCTTTAACTTTTATATTTGTGACGCTTCACAACAAAATGGGGCTAATTGATGATTTTTATTACGGTTTGAATTAAAGCAGAATCAGAAAAGTTTCCAAAAAGATAATTATACTGTGTAACATTTATTAGGCATTGAAGTATGCATAGTAACTTGCAAGGTGGTTTTAGACACAACATCATAGAAATAATGTCCAGCATTAGTCCCAAGTACATTTTGACATTATTTGCACACCCATAATTTCTTTTTGTCAAAATGCTCTTCATTTCTTTTGGCTATAATTAATTTAATTTCTGTTTTAAATTGTTTTCATTATGAATGCCCTTCATATGCCCTTTCATTTCCACTTACTGTATCAATGAATAATAAAAACAAATTGTGAATATTTTAGTATGTACATTTACAATGCGTTTTCTTAAGAGAAGTAACCTCCAGTTATATACATGTACAAATGTTCTTTTATATATCTTTATATATATTTTGGCAGTGACAGCAGCAAGCAGTGAGCTAGATAAAGTTGGTAACACATTCCTTCAGTTAAAACTTGTCATAAATACAGGCAATGGTGTAACTAATTCATACATGGGTAAGTTGTTTGCATTTTATATACTTTCACAGTGAAATTGAATATTTTCAAGTTTAGAAGGAGTCTGGTTAATTCGAATTAGAGCATCAAGTGAGTGTTTTAGTAGACAGTGGGTACCACATCTGATATCACAGCTCCATTCTGCTGTTTATTTCTTGTATGTATTGCAGTATTGATTAAGATAAGAATTCAGTTGTCAGAAATCATTAACCACTTTACAAGTTGTAGATAATGGGCCTATGGCAGATTCACCATACAATAATGTTCCACACCTTTACATGTAAAATTTACATGACTCCTTTGTGTATGAATATCTTGTATACATCTGTTTTCTTTCAGAATTGACTTTGCCACAGTTTTATTCTTTTCTGCATGAGATGGAAAAAGCCAAGGCCAGTTTGGAATACCTAAGCTAGTAGAACAAGTGTAACTAAAAGACAGGAAAATCACTGATTCTGAGAAAATTTATGTTGAAGACAGACTTCATGAAAACACTAACAACCTGTGTATATCTATGAATATCATATCAAACCATTTGCAAGCCCCTAGCTAGGAAAATACTAACATTTAATGTTCATGATTGAGCTTTTGATTTGAGTGTTTTCCTTCTTGACTAGCACAGAAAGACATATGTGCATATTTTTACAGTCTTTAACTTGACTTGTTCATTGCAGTTGTACATCAAAAACATTGTTCTATCAAGTTTTTAAGGAACATTGTTTGAGTCAAAAAGAAAAATACAGAGATGAAGCATTTGAACCAAAATTTTGATAAAATTGCATGCATAAACATGCTACATGTACTTACAGTTTTGATAGTTAGTACAAATACTTTGTAAATTAAGAGTAGCAATTTAATCTTGTATTGGAAAGAGTTGCCTCCCCCAAAATCTGACAGGCGATGTATGGAAGCAGAGCATTAATACTGAATAATGTCTTCGATTAGCAGAGAAGGAATAATCAGAAAGCTAGCCTTGTTTCGTGCAATAATGTACATGTATATTTTACTAAAATACAAATTATGAATAAATTATTTTCATACAATACTGCAAATATGTTTTAATTTTGTATGAATATAGCAAAGATACATTTATGAATGTAATAAGTTATGCTGCCCTTGGAAAGGGTGCCTGTCAGCCCATCAGTAGACAACATTAATGTGATGACCCTGCTGGTTTAATGTCAAAAGTCAAGATTACATAGACAATTATATAGAACACAATCCAACCCATGACCTGCTGACCTACCTACTGTGGCTGCAGGAAAACATTATTTTGTGACAGGACCGTATGAAGTTTTAATGTACAGTTAAAGCAATATATGAATGTTGAAGTTATGAAGTGGACATAACAGTCATGACAAACTGTTTTATTAGACTGACAATATGAACATATGAAACCATCAGATGGACAGTCAAGCGACCTTGATTGTACAACTTTATTTAGTGCTTAACATTTCTAAACAGTGTAGCTTTTATGATAAGTTTGTGTTCTAATAAATGGACAGACAGGTCATCAGGCTATTTCTCAGGTGTATAAGTAGAGATATTCAGCATTATGTCTCATAAATATCTCATTTATATGTCTCATATTTGAAGATATGCACAAAATGTGTTCTGTTAATTGAATAGATGGACAGGTCATCCACCCCCGGCCTGAAATTATGTACATATGATGTGTTAAATTCATGGAGATGACACAAAAATTGTGTAAAGTTTTAGCAGAGTAAATCAATGAATACTCATGCTATAAAGCAAATGTGTCACACAACATGGCATTCATAAGGACAAAGCTAACCCATGTTTAAGTTCATAATGTGAACTTGACCTTGACACTAAGAGAATATTTCTGGTTTTTAACAAAATATACCCTGATGCTATAGAATTGGATAACATGAATTTGTATCAATATATATCAGAGAACATTGAAATTATGCATTGGAATGAAATACAGAATTGTCAGTAGGACTGACATACAGAGGGACATCCACAAACCCAATGGTCTCTATTTTAGATATTGTCATTTGCAGTGAAAACAGACTCATTTCTTTGCTCTTATTCAGGAACAATACATATAGAATATGAAATCTTGTGTCACACACATCTCTGAAAACAAGGGAGATGTCAAGAACTGCAAAGTGTTGATTTAAGGTTGACCCTGAAAGTAGTAGGTCAAACTACCAGTTTCTGACAGCAGAAATATACATATATCTACAGTGGTAAATTGAATTAGCTAATTGGTATGCTAAAGCAGTTGCCTTGCCAAAGATTGACACAGAATGAGCTTTTAAAGTACTTCTCAATGTCTTCTCAATAGATGACTAAATACTGAGTAACAAAAACAGTCAGTTTTATCTGATTCGATGAAAGAATCAAACCATTTTATTAAAATGAAGCAACTTTACACTGTGCCAAATAATTCTAAGTGCAATGGATTATCAGAGCACATGAAGATGTAGCATTACAGCTATATCCCCCAACCGACCATTCATCCATAAGATGAGGGCTGGTTGTAAAGCTGTTATAAATGCATATAATTAATAGAGGAAACCTTTGAAATTTAGATATTTTTAAGTTTTGTTATTTAGAGTGCCATTGTGAGATAATTAATAACTGACTGAAGTTCTACATTGCAGTGTTAGATGATTAGCACTCAGTTATCTTGAAACTGTCCAAGCAGTTCAAAAGTTGCATATAAATGGGGTGCTGCTTTACTATTAAATTGATTTTTATAATATCACCCATTTGAGAAAATTGATATCACCCATTTATAAAGGTTTCTTGTGCTCTGCAGATTGTCTCTTTTGGTGAACATACAATGAATGTGCAAGGCTATTTCAAAATCCTTTCATACATGATAAGGTTATGGCCAAGACAAGTGAAATGGACCCTTATTTTGACCTTTAAACATGATTTTGACATTGCGGGTAGGGACGTGAGTGTTGTGCAGATTAGCTCATGAGTCATGATGTCAACTCTATTGCCAGGTTATTTCCCAAAACCTTTCATGCTTGAGGAAGTTATGGCCCTTTTGTTGTGACCTTAAACTTGGGGTTTGTGAGTAGGGACCTGACTGTTGAGTTATGCATATCTTCTGATGATGGAAAACATTTGTACCAAGTTATATCAAAATCTTCCCAATAGTTCAAAAGTAATGGAGCGGACACAAAAAAACATGAGGAAAATAGTGGCCCTCTAAATCTGACTGACCTTGCAAGGGATCTGAGTGTTGTGCTCTGCATTTGTCTCATAATTGTTGACATTTGTGCCAAGTTATTGTGAAATCTTTGTTATAGTTTGAAAGTTATGGAGCAAATACCAAAAAGCATTTGGAAGTAATGGCCCTCTAAATGTGATCTTGATCTTAGGGGTAGGGACCTAGCTGTTAAACTTCACACATCAACTCATGATTGTCAACTTTTTGTGCCAACTTATTTTAAAATCTTCGAAATAGTTTAAAGTAACAAAGCGCACATCAAAAATCATGAGGAACTTATGGCCCTCTAAGTTTGACCTTGATCTTTTGGGTAGGGACCTAGCTGTTAAACTTTACACATCAACTCATGATGGTGAACATTTGTGTCAACTTATTTCAAAATCTTCCCAATAGTTTCATGAGTTTGCAAGTTACAAAGAGTAAGTTATGGCCGTCTAAGTGTGACCTTTAGGTGTGATAGGAACCTAGTTGCTGTGCTCTACACATCGTCTCATGATGGTACACATTTGTGCCAAGTTATTGTTAAACCTTCCTCATGGTTTGAAAGTTATGGAGCAAAGAGCGTAAGGAAGTAATGACCCTCTAAGTGTGACTTTGATGTTTTGGATTGGGACCTGGATTTTGCGTTCTGATTCTGATCTCATGATGGTAAATATATGTGCCAAGTGATTTTAAAATCATCCCAGTAGTTTAAAAGTTATGGAGCAGACATGAATGAGAGCAAACAGACAGACAAAGGCCATTCCTGGACCCCCTCCCCCCATCATGCTCTGGCGGACAAGGACTGGGACTGAGGCCTGTCACACTATTTCTCTGGTGAATAGAAACAGGTAAGACACATAGAACCTACCAGTATTCATGTGTAGACTTAAAACATTGACCAAAGGAGAAAAAGATGTTGCTTAGGAGAACCTTAAAATCTAGTGGGACGCAAAATATTTCAAACATCACTATGACAGGTAAATGAGATGCCTTAATTTAAAAGCTTGAGATAATGCTTTTGTACTGCTACCACTCGCTGCTACAGCAGAAGAGTCTTTACAGAGCTACCTACATGATCAGTGATTTAAACAGAGAAACAGTTTCAACTTCCTTATCATTCTATAAAGAAAATACAAAGAGAGGGAACAGAATGCGACAGCATCGAGTAAAGTTAACATTGAAGCTGATAGAGATCGGACTGGAACTGTTGATGACAAGAACCAGAGATAGAGATCGGACTGGAACTGTTGATGACAAGAAACAGAGATAGAGATCGGACTGGAACTGTTGATGACAAGAACCAGAGATAGAGATCGGACTGGAACTGTTGATGACAAGAACCAGAGACATATAATCTATGTCTCTGCAAGAACTTTCTGGTACTGCTGGCAACAAACTCATTGAAAACGTATAATGATTTACAGATTTGTGTTTCGTAGCTGAATGGGACAGGTATGGTTAAAGTTATCATACCTTTTCTTAACGTCGTCTTTTTTGTTGTAAACTGCAAAATATGGGACAAACAAGTGAAAATATGTGCCTAACACATACGACTGGACAAATCCACGTAAGCAGACACAGATCAAAGTGAGATGCAGAAGGTGAGCAACGTATACTTTGGTTTCACATTCGGAGGTAGCTTTGGGCTGGTGTAACTTAACCCTTTACTCCATATATACGCATTTTTACCCATGTGCAACCAGTGTAGATCCAGATGTGCCGCCTGATCAGGATCTGCACTGGTCGCTTTTTGGTCAGAAATAACCGTATGTATCAAAAGGCAAACAGTGTAGATCCTGATCAGACGGCACGGATGTGCCGACTGATCTGGATCTACACTGTTCGCTTTGTTTAGTAAGTTTATGAGGACGTAACACGCCCTTTGCCGTTAGGCTTGGGTCTTTTTCACGTTCCCGTCCTTCTACACTGTTCGCCCAAACCATAAAGGTGTATATATGGAGGAAAGGGTTAACCATCTGGCTTATATTATAAGTTTCCAATTCTAATTCTGGAGCACCATGCATTTAATAGGATAAGAAACTATTAGAAGATTGCTGCAATGTAAACAACAATGTATATGACATTCTAGAGCACACAGGTAATTGGGAGGATCAAACTGAACATACTCCGAAGATTATTTAACTTCAAGAGAAGCGTAAAAGAACTATCCTTGTCCTGTTGTATAAACAGTTTCAGCATATTATATTTAGTGTATGTGACAAAAAGTAGGAAACAGATTACTGCTGAAGATGACAAGAACGATATTGCAGCAAAGCACCAAGTGGGCAAACAAGATTCTGAAGACAAAACAAAGAATCGATTTCTTGACACATCAGTGGTTGTATCTCTACAATCACAGTTTACACAAATGTAGTACAATATTACACTTCAGGTCAGTATCCAATAAGAAACTTCAAAAAGGAAAAAAACGCATAGCAGTAAAAAAACACACAGGCAGTCAGAAAACACAGCCTCTATACACAGACAAAATAGAAGAGCAAAGAGAATAGATTTTTGAAGTTATCCGTTAAAAAAGAGCACCACAAACAATTAACGAAAATGAGAACTCGTGGGGTTACCGCCTTAAAACGGTCAGTGGCAAAACATTTGTCACTGGGGTTTAACCAGGTTCTAGGTTGCACCAACCTCACACTTACCCCAACAAGTATTCATAAGAAGGAACGAGTACAAGTTGTCTTGGTGAATTAACTCCAACCAACCCATCAACTCAACAATGGTACATGCAAAAACACACGAACATATAAAACAAGCGCTACCTTTGAATGAACGCTATGCCCCGGGGATGCATTGACCTTTGCCCCCAATGACCTCTAAGTAGATCTGGCAGGTAGCTTTGGGCTGGTGTAACTTAACCCTTTACTCCATATATACGCATTTTTACCCATGTGCAACCAGTGTAGATCCAGATGTGCCGCCTGATCTATGTGCAACCAGTGTAGATCCAGATGTGCCGCCTGATCAGGATCTGCACTGGTCGCTTTTTGGTCAGAAATAACCGTATGTATCAAAAGGCAAACAGTGTAGATCCTGATCAGACGGCACGGATGTGCCGACTGATCTGGATCTACACTGTTCGCTTTGTTTAGTAAGTTTATGAGGACGTAACACGCCCTTTGCCGTTAGGCTTGGGTCTTTTTCACGTTCCCGTCCTTCTACACTGTTCGCCCAAACCATAAAGGTGTATATATGGAGGAAAGGGTTAACCACCTGGCTTATATTATAAGTTTCCAATTCTAATTCTGGAGCACCATGCATTTAATAGGATAAGAAACTATTAGAAGATTGCTGCAATGTAAACAACAATGTATATGACATTCTAGAGCACACAGGTAATTGGGAGGATCAAACTGAACATACTCCGAAGATTATTTAACTTCAAGAGAAGCGTAAAAGAACTATCCAGCTGTCCTGTTGTATAAACAGTTTCAGCATATTATATTTAGTGTATGTGACAAAAAGTAGGAAACAGATTACTGCTGAAGATGACAAGAACAATATTGCAGCAAAGCACCAAGTGGGCAAACAAGATTCTGAAGACAAAACAAAGAATCGATTTCTTGACACATCAGTGGTTGTATCTCTACAATCACAGTTTACACAAATGTAGTACAATATTACACTTCAGGTCAGTATCCAATAAGAAACTTCAAAAAGGAAAAAAACGCATAGCAGTAAAAAAACACACAGGCAGTCAGAAAACACAGCCTCTATACACAGACAAAATAGAAGAGCAAAGAGAATAGATTTTTGAAGTTATCCGTTAAAAAAGAGCACCACAAACAATTAACGAAAATGAGAACTCGTGGGGTTACCGCCTTAAAACGGTCAGTGGCAAAACTTTTGTCACTGGGGTTTAACCAGGTTCTAGGTTGCATCAACCTCACACTTACCCCAACAAGTATTCATAAGAAGGAACTAGTACAAGTTGTCTTGGTGAATCAACTCCAACCAACCCATCAACTCAACAATGGTACATGCAAAAACACACGAACATATAAAACAAGCGCTACCTTTGAATGAACGCTATGCCCCGGGGATGCGTTGACCTTTGCCCCCAATGACCTTTAAGTGGATCTGGCAGGTAGAGCGCATCAAGCTGCATGCACCTGTGAAGTTTGGAGGCTTTAGGTGGAACGACATCCACGTAATTGTCAAGGTCAAAGCATATATGGCACAAAAACACAATTCTTTTTCACACAGCCTCACAAGGGATACAAGGGATACAAGGGATACACAAGGTTACAGTGGAATACAACTGCTTTCCATTATGTAATAGATTTTCAAAACTGCAACTTACAAGTTCTTTATAATTTAAGTTCATATTAAGGAGAAAATATAGGAATAGATAACACCTGGATTGCATTTTAAGAGTTAGACAGCATCAGATTAAGTTTTATTTTGGAGAAACAGAACATGAGATAAATAAAATTCATTTAAAGAAAATACTACTTCATACTGAATCTTCAAAAATGTTTTTTTTCCTGTATGAAAAAGAAATGTGTTTTTGTGTCATATATCTATTTATCAGAAATTAAAAACAAGTTTCTACTGATTATAAATTAACAGTATGTAACAGCAGATCAATAACAGTATATCACCACATTAAAGGGGCTTGTTAACTTGAGAAGTGGCCAAGGCTAAAACTTGTATATTGAGAAAAACTTTAAAGGTCTATTGGGGTCATAAATCACAATCGCATAAAACACTTGGGAGCAGTAGTACAAGGTATAAGACAATTTATTTTTTGTTCATTATTTATTTCTGAATAAAACATTATTTCTATTTCAGGTTATTGCTTATGTGTTTAAATATTTAATGTGCATAAAGGACTGTATTGGTAAAAAAATGTTTTTAAAACAAGCAGTTTTGATGCAGTTCCTTAAATGTCAGCATCAGTCCAATTTTCACTATGGAGAAAGAGCTGACAAATAAATTTGATTACATGAACATAGTACTTCATATTGAAGCTACACAAACTTTCAACCATTTCTCATGAAAATTTTCACCCATGAATATAATTTTTATTTATCAGAAATAAAAATTTAGCTTTTACTGATAATAAACAGTATATCACCACATTAAAGGGGCTCGTTAACTTGAGAAGTGGCCAAGGCTAAAAATTGTATATTGAGAAAAACTTTGAAGGTCTATTGGGGTCATAAATCACAATCCCATAAAACACTTGGGAGCAATAGTGCAATGGATAAGACAATTTATTTTTGTTCATTATTTATTTCTGAATAAGGAAGTTCTGAAAACAATGCTCTTATTTCAGATTATTGCTTATGTGTTTAAATATTCATTGCACATTAAGGACTGTATGGTTACGATATATTTCTAAAAAGCAGTTTTGATGAACTTAATGAAAATCGTCGTTTTTGTGACTTATGAAGTGGACAATTAGGATCTGGACCAGAGTACTTCATTCTGTTAAAGGTAAGTACTTATATATTTCAATCAACTTTTAGAGAAATGTTAAATAGAACTGTGTGTTTTGTTTGCAGCAATACATTTATCTAGTTAGTATGATTTATCTCATAAAAATGATCATACTAAAATTATTTGCTTCTCATACAGATAAGTTCATGTAATGATTATAAATAATACTATTCAGTCTGTAGATCTGTCCATGAGTTACATGTGATTTGTTGCTGTTGTTTTTTAATCTGTATAATCTGAAAATGTCTTACAAGTTTATCTAAACAGATTATTCAGCTTTCGTTTCAGTCACCAACATGTAATACTCATTAGCCATGCTTAAGTAATGCATTCCTTAAGTTATGATCACTTTTCCACTTAATACTGTAGTAGCAGAAAAATGGGCAGAGAGCACTATCTTCTTTTAAATGTAACTTTCTTGAAAGCAACATGAAAGCAGAATGCTTGACCATATTTGCAAGTATGACAGTAATGTGACTTATCAATTCAGTATCTGAAGGAAATTTACTAAAAATAAAAATCAAGCTTGCCTTCAAGTCATCATTTTTTTTTTAAATTTTCAAATGTTATGGAAAATATTTCTATTTACATCATATGTCTGTAAGAGAGCATGCTGCACTTGTTGTATGAAGAATTAAATTATAAGTTCTGTTCTGTTCTGTTTGCTGCTGCACCAATTAAGTAAATACACCAACCCTTTAAATCAATAATTAAGTTACATACATTTCACTGTTTGCCTTCTCTACAATAGAACTATTAAAGTAAAAGGATATGGAAAAGGAATCTTAATAGACCATCAAATAGTTTACTTAATTTTATTTTACTATATTACCGACATATTTTAAATCAAAATTTGACTAGCACCTTCAGTGTAACAGGGACTACTAACTTGCACACAGAAGGTCATTTTTGAATGTTAAAAAAATCTGCTTAATATTACAAGCATTATGTTACAGGCAAATTATTAAAAGCATAATTCTAAGTTCCTTCAAAAGCATTATGTTTGTTTAGGTTCTGTTTTTACATAGTTCATTCACATTAAATAAATCATTTAAAACTTTATTTTTACTTTATCTTAAATCTATTTATTGTAAATGTTATGACCCTTGTAAAATTAAATGCATCAGAAAAAAACTTTGCACTTCTTTTTACTATTTGGACTGATTATGAAATAAAAGGACAGCAGTGCAGCTACATCACCATCAAAGGGGCTCGTTAACTTGAGACTAACACTTGTTTATTGAGAACAAACTTCAAAGGTCTCTGATGGTCATAAATCACAATCCCATAAAGCACTAGAAAGCTGGAGGTGGTCCTAAGGATATTATGAACCAATCAGAAAGACATAAGATTATAAATAATCAATTAAAAAAAATATTTAAAGGGTTTTAATCTTGGCTGATGGAACCAGTCAAGAAAACATGTTTTTAGTTCAAATTACTGCTTCTGTGTTTTAATATTTAATGTGCATCTTCATGAAAATCGTTGTTTTTGTGACCGATACAGTGGACAAAAATTGAAAACATACTTGGATCTTTGACCTGGGCACTTCATTCTGTAAAAGGTAAGTACATATATAGCAATTAACTTTTAGAGAAATATTATACAGAATACATACATCATGAAGATGTATTCTGTTGGCAGATGGAACCAGCTATTGTTTATGTTCTTGTGAGTGTTTTCAAGGTGATCAGAACATTACTAAGATTAAATAGCTCTCTGCTGACTTAATTGAAAATAAAGTAAATTATTTAAACATTACACATCAAAGCCTGTGGGAATGTTTTTCTTCACAAATTTTAGAGTTTGGAGTTTTAATTACTTTTTCACTAACATATGCATTTAAAAACCATCTATTTAAAAAATCCAAATGTGCTAAAAAATTTCAATTTTATTATATGTACCGCGTACTTAAAATTTTACTCAGACTTTTTTTAACTTTTTAAGGCCATTTTTTTTTATATTTTGGTTTACTGATTTTTTTTCAAAAAAAGGTAGGGTAGGAGGAGGAAAAAAAAAAAAAACCTTGAAAAAAAACCAAAAAAACATCGGAAAGTCTTCTTATTTCTATTTATTCCTGAATACTGTATATATGAATATTTTAATAATGTATTCAGGCCTTACTGTGAAGAAACCAAGGAAAATGAGCCGTTCATAAGGTACATTTTCCGTAAAATCGGCGTTCAGAATTTTTTTTCCTGAGAAAATTTTTTTTTTTTTTTTTTTCATTTTCCAAAATACAGGGTCGGCGGGTCAGTAAACCGAAAAATATAAAAATAATGGCCTAAGTGTCACAGAATGATGTTGCTTAAGACTGTTTTCAGAGACTGCATGTGTTAATGATTTAAAATATGAGAAACAACATCATTCTAATGAATGTATACATTGTCGGATTGTGACTTGTATGTTCCTTGATATAGATGTGGTTGAATATGTCAAATAAATTTATTCCTACTAGTTAAGAGTGAAGCAATATTTATAATAATTAGAATTATATATGATACCAGTGAAAACTCCAAAAACAAGTTTCACTATGGATCTGGGAGATAAACATGATTTCAAACAATAAAAAACTTTAGGTTTTCCTTTATAATTCTGAATTCATGGTTGACTACTGAGATTTTTGGGACTGTAAATAAGCTTTTTTGACTTGAATAAATTAAACAAGAATGTGATTTATTATCCCTAGCAATAGCCTCAGATGTGGATGAAAAAGCACAAATAAACAGTTGACACATAGTATTTTATATAAGAAACAGTATAATATAACTAAAGGGTTGTTTTTTTAGACCAAAAACATATGTCCCCACATCCTCCATGCCTTCTTGTTTTACCACTGTATGTTATTTGGACTTGGACAGAATAGAACAAAAGAACAAATAACTGTATATAAGGGGTAATAAAGAGAAGACACTATTAGGTGAATAAGAACTGGGGAGGGAAAAGTAAGATATGTACTATCAATGGTATTTCAATGACATGTGAAATTAAATACTTTTAAAGTTACAGTTAGGATATTCATGATGAAAATGTATTTGAGGATTTATAGTATAAAAAACCACATGTGTAAGGACAGTTTATTCATTGTAAAATTATACCTGCTACTTGTTTAATCTGTGCAGGGCCTTAATTAAGAAGCATTGTTAAACCTTTTAATTATCATTAAAAAAAATAAAAATTCATTAAAAAATTTAGTAAGACAGACATATCATTATGGTGATTAAACAGTGCACTTTCACTCACTAGTATCTTTGACTGTGTGAAGTTTTAATCAAATGAGGGACATTCCTGTAACAAATTATCTTCCTTACTCAGATAACATCAAAGGTAGACCAAATAGCATGTTGTTCCTTTCAGTTGGAATCCTCTGACTTTATCCTTGTTTCTAACTGTGATGGTCTTGACTTTAAGTTATGAAAATTGTCACTTATATATTAAATAAAAAGTTAGGATTATCAAAGAACAAAGATAATGGTGTTATCAAAACATTGATGAAAATTGTCACTAAAGTTAGGTTATCAAAAAACTAACATAATGGTTTCAGCAAAACATATAGCTAAATTTATTGTGTAATCTGACTGCCACTTGCAAATAATTAGGTTTAATTCTCACCATATCAAAAGAGAAAATTGCGATAAAAGCTGAGGAATCCAAATGGAAAGACCAAAGTAATATCAGAGAGTATCCAGGGTAGATAATCAACTAATGTCTCCCATTCCTTCATTACTGTTCAAATTAATATCCCGACTAGCATTATTAAGTATTATAAACGGAGATATTTCAAAAACTAAGTTAATTAGAGTCATAGTTCTTTGAGACTGCATTTCCTGTGACTGGTCTCTATAACTGTGTGAAGTTTTAATGAGATATTATGAACTCAAGGGAGATAATTAAATAAAAGAAGTATTTTCATTTCATCTGATATTCCTTGCAAAAGAATAGGCAAATCAGAGACAGTTTGTAGAGCTCTGACACCATTCCAGCATTGCCAATAATCCATTTAAATACAGTATGTATTTTATAATTTAAAGCAAGAACTATTTGGACAGCATATTAAACACCGAGTACATACTTTTTTGTCTTCTGACTGTGGGATTAAATCTTCCTTTTTCAAAAGTTCAAAGCATCTCATATATACTGTGTTGAAATGCATATATTATATTGCAAACCATTCACAAACAGTGTTCAGTTAATTTTAAGTTTCCATTTTTATCTTTGAGATGTTTAATACGACATTTGATGCTTCAGTGTACATAGATCATAATTTCAGTTTTTCGCCTATTAAATTCAACAATACTAAAACAGTAAGGTAAATAATCAAAAAGCCTTGAAAATATTTCATGACAAAATCTAATGCAGTATCCCCTGTTTAATATAAGTTTTAGCAATTAGCAATCACTGGTTTAAGCATGATGACTGCGTTTTATACATTATCTACCATTAAATGATCTCTTTGAAACAAATGCGCATGTGCGCAACCTGGCGACATTAATAACCACATAAAATCTAGCTGCAGATACCACATACCTGCTTTTACATATAGAAGAGCTGTCAATGGAGTCAGCACGCTCCACTAGTTAAGTACTGGATAGTTAAGAAAGGGATAATTATTAACTTCAATTTAATTCAAGAATAGTAGGTATATAGACAAGAATGTTCTCCATGGTAGATGAAATATCATTTAACATTTATTATTTAACATTGCTATCATTAAAAACATTGCAGTACAATTAATAAGATAAAAGTAAAATATTACAAATTGTTTTGAGGAAAATTCTAGGTTTAAAGAGGAGTTAATTCTGGAAATATTGAAGCTAGAGTTATGAACCTAACCACATAATGATGTGGTTGATGATGAGGAACACATATTTGAAGTTTGAAGTAAACCCCTCAAGAAATAAAGAAGAAACAGTAAACATTACAATTTTTTAAGAAAAATTCTAAGTTTAAAGAGCAAATAATTCTATAAATATGGATGCTAGAGTTATGAACATTACCAAATATGATGAGGGTGATGATAATGAACATATATTTTAAGTCTGATGTAAATCCCTCAAGAAATAAAAAAGTTATAGTAAAATACTGCTATTTTTAAGGAAAATTCTAAGTTTAAAGGGGGGATTATTCTAGAAATATGGGTGCTAGAGTTATGAACCTTACTATATGTGATGTTGGGGATAATATGGAACAAATATTTGAATTTTGAAGTAAATCCCTGAAGAAATATAGAGGATATAGTAAAATATAATTATTTTTAAGGAAAATTCTAAGTTTAAAGGGGGGATTATTCTAGAAATATGGGTGCTAGAGTTATGAACCTTTTTATATGTGGGTGATAAAAGAAACGTATGTTAGAAGTTTGAAGCAAATCCCTTTGGAAATAAAGTAGTTATAGTAAAAAATATTATACTGCACAAAAACTTTAATCAGAAATCTGCAGACACGGACATGGAGGCAGATTTAGCTAGGATGAGTAGGACAGCTTTCCTTATACTCTCTATAGCTGAACAATAAAATGAAAGAATCAAAATTCTGAGTTATTGTAAAAGATTAATAAAAAAGATACTATTGAGTCATTCTTATTACATTTCAGTGTATATCAATTTATTCATCAGTTACATTGATTAAGATATTCTGCCTATGCCTGTTGTGCCCCGTTTCCAAATATCACTTGAGTATTATCAATATATACTCTTTGAACATCCAAATACCTAACACAGAGCCTTCCCTTTTCCTTACATATTTTTTTATTTTGAAGTTCCACTGTAAAGTTCAAATACAACATGCAAATTTTATTCCTATTGTATAAGTTAAAGTCTCATCCAGCTGTTGCTTATATAACATAATTGTTAAGCTTACACTGATTCTGTCAACTTCAAAATATCTACAATATATTGTTATCAAATAACAAATCTCATGATTCTTTGAATATCTATAGTTAATTAATACTATTAAAATGCTTGCAATTCAGGATTTAACAATTAACAGTGGTTTTCTCTGCACAATTTTTGTTACAAACATTCTTACAAATGTTCTGTCAATTCAGGGGCAATAACTCCAAGAATTCTAAGCACATTTGGAAAGAATTGCACATGCATTTCTGCAGCATCTTCATACATATTTTTTTAAGTTTTATTTACATCAATTCAGTTGTTTATGAGGAATGTCTCAAAGATGAATGTTTTTCTATATGCTCTCTCCATTCAGAGTATATACTCCTGAAATACACACAGATCAGAAAAAAAAATTGCATGATAGTTTAACCCTTTGATATACATGTATACAACTACACAAAGTAAAATTAGCTGATATAAAGCACTTCAGGGTAATGACTGCAGATGGACATACTGCTTTGTAAAACATCAAAGGGACAAAACTCCAATATTACAACTTTAATTCTGCGGCATTTTTCTATATTTTACAATCCCAATAAATTACAATATAGCTCCTGATACATACTGCCTGCATTTTTAAGAAACCAAATACATGATTTTTACACTAAGACAAAATTTAATGAAACCATTCAAGTTTTCTATGAAATTTTGCATCACAGATATTAAGTATGGCATTTATAATTTGCAGATAATTTCCTCTAAGGATATATGTTTTATGATGTAAACAGCTGGTATCAATTTCAATTATTCTGTAATACTCGCAGTTTCTTATCCATATTTCATTGAAAATTTATCACACCATCCCTAAAAAATGTTGCCTCATGTCCTTTCAAAATACTGTTTCATTAATCAAGTAACAAATACAATACAATTGATATTTCAGTGATGCAATTCCACACCCCAAAGAAATGCAGAAGACCAAAATATTTTGGACACAGTCCAGTTGGGTCACCAAAACCGAAGTCATTTGATTCAATCCGGACTGAGATAGAAGAGACTGCCTTTGACTTAGTAAGTGTTAGTGACAGAATTCTTAAGTTAGTGGTGAAATATGGGCTGAACCAAGTTGTTAAGATGAAAGGTGTGATGGGAAGTATTCCCAGGAATTTTCCACATCGATTGGAATTTGCTGTTGATATATGTATGACTTCATCCGATTTTAAATGTTACCAACAGCAGGACATTAGGCAAGCACTCTGTCTGATAGATGATCTGCCAATACTTCCGACACCAGTGGACAGTCTGCTGCTAACAGCTTCTATGAAACTGAAGAAACCATTATGTTTTTTCCTTGTGCCCAAAGTGGAGGAATGTTTATGTGAAGGATGTACTGGTAAACTGTATGGAAGAAAGGAAGAAATAACAGAATGTACTCTCTACAGTTTAAATGGACCAATGGCTGGACTGAAGGCTGTATTATTTTGCAGCAAATGTGGAAGCAGGTAAACCAATAACTACATTATGTAATCAATTTAAGCCACTAGCAGCTTCATGAAATGTATATTGGAAGGGAGTTTCCATTAAATCAAAGGATAAGTGTTTAATCAAGGAATAATTAAGTTTATCTAAAGGTAAAGGTCCTGCATATAACTGTTATAAAATTTTCCATACACAAATATTTAAATTCCTTATTAATTCAGAGGAAAAACGTTTATGTTCATGAGGTACAGTATTCCAAATAGGACTTGCAAGATTTATTACTATTCACTGTCACACATCATATTCTGTTTTGATGTGTGCTTGGTCTCTAGTCGGATTATGGTTGTGATAGTATAAACAGAGACTCCTTTCCCATTCTTGTATGTCTCTGTCTATAAAAAGAGAAAGAGCAATCACAGGAAGAATGCATATTGATAATAACAGATTCCATCTTATCCAATGGTCTAAAACCATAATATCAAGACATGATAACTTGTCTCTCACTGTTGTCAGTACATGTACTTGGCTGACAAGATAAAGAATTTCTTAATAAACTCCAGTGCTGATGATATAAGTTCACACAATATCTAATTTCTTTTACAGTTAGTTTCGTATCTAACTACATGTAATTCATATTATGCAGGTATGGAATTGACAGTTTTCGACCTAGAAGGAAAGACTCTCAAATATACCCAGACCATCTGAGCAATTCTGTTGTACAGGCTTCAAACAAAACCTATTTCAGTGAAGATACTTATGAATTCATGTGTGAATCGGGGTAAGTTTGAATTATCACATTTTCAAATTATTGCTCATGGCAAATTAGAATATTTTAACACTGACAGTATTTATAATGTTCAATCACAGGAAGGCAAGAGAATTTGCACAGAGGCACATGACTGTGTATTAACAGTTATTTTTCTAGCCCAACAATGCATAAGTAATAATATTAAAAAATTTGTTTACTTCTTTGAAGAAGAAATCTCCCTCTTCACAGATTCAGCTCTTCATAACTTTCTTATGGCTATCTCGGATGTTTCACTCAACAGTTGGAGACAAAATTTAATACATTTTCCCCATTTTTGGTGCATGCTGGTGACTTTTTCGAAGTATATATGCCTGTTTTCAGCAATATTTCTAGATATTTGGGATATGTTATAATTATATCTATGGCACCTTGGAAATCAAAGGCCTGACCTTTTGTGTCATAGTGATAATAACCTAAGTGCTTATAACGAAACCTATCATAAGAAAAAAATATGAAGGCTAACAAAAAACCACAATTAAGATAATGCACAGACAGATGTTAACTTACACAGTCATGTAGCAACAGTTGAACACTGCCGAACAATTCTACAGTTCAAGATAGATTCATTTTGGTGAACTGTTTTCTATCTTCAGGAATCATGGATTTGTTTCAGCCCAAGCATTTTCACAGATCTATCAGACAGTGTTCCATGCTGACCATGTATCAACTCAGAAGTTTATGCTTGCAACATCATCAGGTATTATTCAAATTTAACTCGAAGCTTTTTGCATTATGGGTGGCAAATATGTCTAACACAGAGTTAGTTTAGGTTAGAAAATTGTACAAACATGGTATACAACACTTTAAACATACTGTACTCCAGAGTGT